>WBMZ01002709.1:0-135624 GCA_013400975.1 Atrichornis clamosus | reverse complement strand
CCAAAAAGCAGGCAATGCAAACCCAATACAATCACCCAGACTGGTTTCTTGAAAGAGGCATGTATTATTTGTTAGCATTGCAGTCACTAAAAAACATAATGTGCATTGCTAATGAAGAATGAAGATAAGGAAATGTATAACTGCACACAGTGGAAGTGTGTCCCGTTGACATTCACAAGTGGTCACCTGGGTGTTTGTGAAATGAGAGTGAGTCCGTGTTTCCTTTTTGTTTTATGAATAACCTAGTATGTAGATTAATACATACAATTACTTTGGAATAATTAGACGCAGTCCTACTGACTTAAGGAGTAGTTGCTGATTTGGGGATTCACTGGACTCACTGTAAAGAACACCAATAAAATGGCTCTTCAAACAATGAGCTCCAGGGCTAGCCTGAAAGAGAAGCAAGTGGGGGTGATAGTGAAAGGCTGCCCTCAGTTCACATGGCAAAATGAGTGCAAAATGCTCCTTATCCTTTTAAGTTGAATTTATTAAATTTTATTACATTTGTAGGCTATGTTTATAAATGTGAATGGATGAATATTTCTATTTCATAATGGAATGGAAGAGGGGAGACCGTACCATGTATGCTTTTAGAGCCTGACCAGTACATTAAAAATTCTTTAAACAGAGGTTGTTTTCTAACTCAGGATGCTAAGCCAGATGTTCTGGTTGAGGCTCCCAAGCTTTTGGCCAGGATCCGCCTTGTTAAGAGATATTTTTTCTTTTTGGCTTTTCAAACACCATGGGTTGTGCAGCGCTGCCAGTGTGAATGAAGCTTTCAGGAGCAGATGAAGCAGCTACTCCAGACCTACTGGGCACTACGGAGGAGAAGCCGGGTATATTGTAGTTTTGTTGGTTGTCAAAACCTCCTATCCCCAGAGCAGTGTCCGCTGTGCTGTAGTTCTGTGAGATGTGGAGCAGAACACAATCTCAACTGCCTCTGCCCTTCAGCCAGATGGACAACAGACTCACTCTCTTCCTGAAACAGAGTGGGTTGGAAGCAGTAGTGTTGGATATTTTTAAAATTTGCACTCTGTTGGAACACCTCATCTCATGCAAAGTCTGCATTCAAATGGCAAACTGTGAACACTTAGGGGTTTTGCTCAGAGGAAATACTTGCCCTGGGCTTGGGTATTGTCTTGCACTAACATGGCTTTTTTAGATTGACCTATATTCTGTTTTATTTAGCTGTTTTTCACTAGGATTTCAGTAACGAGCTGAACTTATTTTTACTGTTACTGTGTAGCTTTTCATTTTTTTCTTTTTTTTTTTTAAATATAACTTTCTCTGGTTCATTTTCCTATGATACCATTTATGTATCATCCCTATAGAGTGCAGCTGTTGAACATGTGTCCCTTCAGCCCTATAGGTTGCTGACAGGATGCACCAGTACGATTCCTCCTAGGGGTGAAGAACACGGTGCAGCTGTGTGGGGTCACACCACAGGGCAGTGCAGCACACTGCTTGGTCAAGCACAGGAGGAAGGAGCCAGGATTTGTCTACCTAAGGAGCCAGACTACAAGGAAATGTAGGTCTTTCCAGTGACCTTCAGTTAAAGGACCTTGACTTAGAGATGGCGTCGAGCTCTTGACAGAACTCCCAAAAGAATCTGTTAGGAATCCTTCTGTTGACCCATATATGTTCCTGGCCTCCAAACAGCCTGTGGCAATTAACTCCACAGCATCATCACGTGTTATGTGCAAAAGCCGTGGCCAAGGGGAAGGCATATCAGAAGTTGAGATTGATAAAAACCTGAATAATACAGGTATCAGCTGCATGAAACCTTTGAAGATCTGCTTATTTGACTCCAGATTTCATCACTATTCTGCTCTCATTCTGATTTTTATGCTAGTTGGGCATTGCCATTTTTAGGTGAGATCAAAATTATGCCAAATACTTCTAAGGGAAGGCAATAGCTGATGTTTCTAATTAAAAAAACCAAATCCACTCTTAATGAGAAATAACCCAATACTTAAGAGGGACAGCTTCTTGTAAAATTTAAGGAACATCTGAAATCTACAAAAATCGTAAAGCTCGTGTTATTTCCCTCTCATATGGGTACCGATGTGTTTAATTAGGAATAACATTGAAGTCTTGGAGTGCTGCAGTTGTGATAAGAGCTGATGTAATAGGCTTTGATATTGTTAGTTTAAAGAAATTCAATTAATAATTAAGGTGTTTGCTGATATCAGTCATGAAGCACATTCAGAGGCAATTATTGCATTCTACATATTTGATTTAGACTAAAACAAGGATGTCTTTGCTTTAATTCCTTGTTCCATAGACAAAGGATGTGGGGTGTCTGACCAGAGAGGGAGGGGTGGGAAACAAAAAATGCCAGCCCAACCTTATGGCAATTTAAACACAGCACCTAGTTGCCCTCTTGGGGCATCTTGTCTTGCCCTCTTGTCTTCTGCAAGGTTATTTCAGTCTTTGTCTCCCCTGTGTGAATGAATTGCAGGCCAAAGCTTCAGACTGTCTGCAGATTTTATACCCTTAAGGTGAGGGTCTTCAAAATGAGCTAAAGCCATCTCAGTGGGTATAAAGCATCATAGTACCACTGCAGTCAGTGCAGCCATGTACTTTATCAGGATGTAATACCTTCATTTTTGGTAATTTGTTCAGTTTCTCACCTTGTCACACATTTAGCACTTTATCCAAGGTGAAGGCTTTCAACACCCTTTCCCTTCAGTTTGAGAACAAGCATTTGGTAGCGCTGCCTTGTTGCTGTGTCTCACCTTGAGCCCCATGCACATACATTATTTCTTACTCTTTCCATCCATCCTCTCCCTTTCCTTGCCTTTGTCCCCGTGCCCAAATTTCAAACCCAGGCCATGCTTCCTTTGTTGTTCAAGCTGAAAACATGACCTCAGGTACTAACACAATCCATCTCTGCTGGTTGCAGTAGCCAGATTAAGGTTGGTTATTCTGGGGCAGGGGTGTGGTTGTTGGATCCCTTACCCAGGAATGGGGCACAGCAGGTGTTCTGCTCTCTGCTGTTCCAAAGTTATGGGCAAGGTTTTTTGGTAACATAGCAGAAACAAAGCTGGATAACTGGGTGTGATTTCCTATTGTAGGCACACAGCAAGGACCCCTCACAGCGGGTACCCACAGCCCTCGGGGGGGCGGAGAGATACGGGCAAAGGTAATGCGAAAGTGAGCACCCAGTAATTGCTTCCTGAAGTGGAGGTTGCATGTACATCCTGCCACTACAAAACACTGAGTTGCACACCTTGTAGCTGCTGGCTAATGAGTCCCTTGACCTCCCACTGTCATGCTAATGCGACTGCACACTTGGAACCTTCATGAGCCAATAAATTACTCCTTTTCTTAATACCCTTCTACAGATTGCTGCTATCTCTGCAACGGAGACTACCTATCTCATTAATTTGTAATTGTGCTGAAATATTGGAGCCTTGAAACTGGCATGTGAATTGAAATACAAATTCAGTGGATGTGCTGCGGCCAAAAGGCTGTATAAAGTCAGTTAAGCTATATATTACTGTAGATTAAGAAATTATTTTATACTTTGTGCTCTGGTATTACTTGGATCCTTCTTTGTATAACTTGGAGTAATGTATGGGTAAGTGTAATGAGGATGTGGAATTGCATATGTGAAATACATAAACACACACTGTAAAATCTACAGCACATTAAGTTTCTCATGGCAATAAATGGAAGAAATGCTGTTTCCTCTCATAGTTTGATACATGTGAATATAGTCCCAGGTGAACTTTTCTCAAGAATTCTTGTATTTTAGTAACGTGTGGCTTGTGAAACACAGATCCAGTGCAGATACTCTTACAAGCATAAGCAATGTTGTGAGCTTTTCAACTGGATTAAATACACACAGACATACACAGGGACTTTCCATAAAGGGCCTGGACATGTAATGCTATAGTGCTTTAAGAAATCCTTTAGCAGGAATTCTTTAGGAAACTTCTGTGATTTGTTTTATGGGTAAAATTGGCAGTTTTGGCAATGTGACATAGAACAGGGTGAATCATGTAGGCAAGGAAGTCCAGTTTTCATTGTGGTTTTGGGACACGTGTAGTTTTGTTGTACCAAGCACTAATAGGTGATCTGTCTTTGCACATTTCTGGATAGCACTTTTCAAAGGAAGTGAATGCTCATTTTTCCAAAATGCAGAGGGAGGGAGGCAAGGACATCACCTGAGCCAGGGTGGGAGAGCAGCTGCAGAGCAGGATCACAGCCCGGGGCTGCAGAGCCCTCACACTGTCTAGTTCACACAGATTCTGGTGGGTTTAGAGTTGGTTGTGGGGTTGGGGTTTTTGTAAATAATAATCCCAGCAAGAAACATTTTGTGAATAATTTAGTAGGTTATGATTGAATAAAAAACCGCACCATTGGATTTGTGTGCCTATTCATCACTCACTTTGATTTAGTTTTTATCACTGAGATGTTTTGTAGTGACAGAAAAGAATGCAAGATTTTATATGCTTTTAAAATGACCTTAAACTACTTGTGCACCAATGCATAGGTTTAGGTTGTCAGGAGAGCCAGAGCATGAGCTATCAGAACAAATAAAGGGGGATGATCTACCTATGTGTGAATATTTTTTTGTTTAGTTCCTCTCTCGAGTGTTAGGAACGTTCTTTCATCTCTCGCACACTTTACTGGACATAAAGAAAGCTGTCAACTTTCCCACAGTGTTTTAAACAAGTCTGAAAATATTCGAAGTCAACACTTGAAAATATTTTAAGGTATTTTACCTTTTTCTGATTTAAATCTGGGTGGGGTTTTTTTAATAAAAGTAAACAAATTTTATGCTGAGGAGAACAAGTATCCCTTTATGTTTTTGGCATTGCTCCTAGATCACAAAGCTCCAAAAGTGAAGGATAAAAGGAATGCAGAGAATTAGTGATGGGATAGTGTGTGGTGCCATCTACAACAGGGCCCAGTGTGACTGGGCTGGGTTTTCAAAAGAAAAAAGAAAAAATCAAAGACTGCTCCAGTTCCAATCTGATCCAGTATGCTTGAAGAAAAGTCTCCCACTGGCAGGAAAGAAAATTGGAATGGACCCTTAGGCACATCAGATGTGACTGCAGTCACAAAATCTCAGGCATGCGAAAGAACGAGTTTAATGGCACATCTAATTTTCTCTCCATTTCAGAATATGTTTCTTTTTAATTCTGTTAGTACTGATTAAAAGCAATCCAACAGTCAAATGTCCTTTTATAGCAAACAGCTGATTAAACATTATGAATTTTTGCTCAGATGATGGTACATATCACTGTGTCAGTTGTTTGCTTGTGTTTGAAATTATGGTAAATAATCACAGTGATATGTCCTACTGGATATAAAATAAAATCTATTGCCCCCAGCATTACGTTTAGCAGAGTAAAAATGAATCCCAAATACAACTCTCTCCATAACTTACAGTTATTTTTCCCCCACTAACTGGTTATTATCAATTACCTGGACATATCTGTATTATTCCATTGAATTGTCATTCTTCCTCCTCACACTGGTGGTTAATTGCTCACAGCACTGTGACTTCCATGGAGGAGATACGGAGCTGGCTAATGCTGAAATTGCTGATAGCTGGCCTTGCTGCAGTGGGGAGGGATGCCTCCATACAAGTACACAAGAACAACTTCTGAATATTTAAACCAGCAGCAACTAGTTCTGAATTCCAGTTTTACCTGCCTTTGCGTGGAGATAGTGAGTATCTGGCAATGAGATTCATTTTTACTGCACTGGGGTTTTAATGATTTTCTGGCAGATGTTATTCTGTTATTTAAAGCAGCTCTGTACATTACTAAGAAAGTGTCCATGAGTATGGAGAGGGACAGTACTGCTGAAGGACAGGGGCTGATTTCATTCCCAGGCAAATTACTTTATGCCAGCTGACTCTCACAATGAGCTCATTTAAATGGCTTGGATCAAATCACACATATTTCATATGGTTAACTTGAAAATTGCTTCTGAGACTCCCCAAAATTTGTAAGCATCCTCTGAGTATTCAGTTAATTTCATACGTTACAATCTGGATGGGAGCAGGGGGAGGAGAGGAGAAGGTTACCTCTTCCTGCGCTCTGTTCGGTGCAATTCCTGAGGTGTACGGAGCGCAGGCAGAGCAGCTGGATGGCCGCCCTCATCCATGGCTCTGTCTCCATTCCTTGTTTGCAGTGGTGCAGTGCCATGGCCACACGCTGGCAGCTGCCTTTCATCTCCCCGAGTGCTCTGCCTTCACAGAGCTGTTAACAGCATCCCTGCCTTTGACAGCTGTATCTACACAAGTTTATTGAACTTCAGTCAAATGCAATGAAGACACTCTGGTGTCACTGCTTGACCTCAGCTGTGTTGTTGTCTACCAGGCTAAGTCAAATCTCTGGGCTACTAGTCTTTTATTGTTGTACATGAATGGAACGATGGAAAGAGTATTTCTTTATGGTCTGGAGATCAGCTGAAGTCTGATTTAAAGGTTGTCGGATTGATTTCAGGCTAGTGATAATGCTTTTTAATGTGAAATCTTGCTCTTCATGGCTGTTTTTTGTTGGTCTATGTTCAAATATTTGCCTGAATCTGAAAAATAACCATTTTGTCCATTTTTCCTCTCAGTGGTGCAGAAATCATTAACATCAGAGGCCCTGATTTAAAGACGCATTTTGATATAATGAAGTGTATAGAGAAGTTCTGGAGGAACCTAAATGTATGGCAAAATGCTTTGCTGAATTAGGGTCTCCAGTCTCAGTTTTACAAAAGTAAGGTGCTAAAGGACCTGGAACAATGGAGAAGATGGACCTGTTTTATATCTTATTGAATTTTCTCAATTGAAACAAGTGAATTTTTGTCAGTTCCATAAGATAAATGAATCTGCTTCTTAATTGATACAAACTCCTCTACCAAGAGGCTGACGGCATTGAACAACAAGCATTGGAGGAGCAGTGAATCCTGTCTTTGAGTGGAATGGGTGCTTTATGTTTCCAGTGCTTCTTGAAATCTGGCCACCTATTCAGGTGTCCTTTTCCAGCACTGAAGAAAGAAGCATATTTAGTTCCCAGTGTTAAAAAAATAATATACAGTTAGGGTAGAGTGAAACTTTTTGGAAGAAACTTCTGTAAGATGCTACAGATTAAATTTAAGTGGAGGTTTAATGGGCATTTTAGTAGGATTAGGTGGCTTTTAAGCCATTTCTAAAGGCAGTTGCAGTTCCATCTTCAGAGCAGGTGAAATCATAATACATGCCTATTTGATCTGAATCCATAGAATTAGAGTAAATAAATAATAAAAGAAAATGCTAGTAATACTGCTGATCCTTGACTTTGCCAGTTGTATTCTTTGAGCACTACATATTCTTTTCAGGTGCTCTGATTTCACCCCTCTTTACCCAAGTGGGGAAGTCCAGTCTTGCTGTTCCCGTGTGCACAGAATTGAGGAGCACTGTCTCTGTACGTGATCCTACTGAAGCTCCAGCAGGAAGGAATACTCTTCAAGTACGATAAGGAATATAGAAGCTTCAGATTGGAGCCAAACAGTCTGTTCATACATTTCATGTGAGTCTGAAAGGTAAGAAATACATGGAGGGAGTCTATGTCCTCTTTGTTCCTTCACATAGGACAGAAAGACCACAAGAGCAGCAAAAAATGACTGGGCATTGGAATGGGCTGCCCAGGGAGGTCTTGGAGCACCTGGAGGTGTTCAAGGAAAGACTGGATGTGGCACTCAGTGCCACGATCTGGTTGATAAGGTGGTGTTAGGTCATAGGTTGGACTCGATGATCTCAAAGGTCTTTTCCAACCTAATTCATTCTGTGATTCTGTGAAATGCAGGACCCCAGCACTCTGATGTTCTCTGCCTCTTTTGTGAATGTTCCTAGTACTTCTCAAAGACTCCTAGTAATACAATAGTAAAAATACACTCGCCCCCTACTTTCTGCCACAGCCCAGACTGATTTCGGAAGCAGTGGGAGAAGAAGAACATATTTTAAACTAAAATGCTTGGCACTCTGTGTGCTGTGCACTGACAGGCTTAGGAGAGGCAATGGCTCCCTGCCTCCTGCAGCGTGAGGTGATGACGTACTCTGCCGTGTGCTCTGCGGGGACCACGGCATTAATACCAGCACCGTAGTGAGCAAGAGGAATATTTCAGTCTTGTAAATTCATCAGAGCTGTGCAGGGAATGCTCAGTGACACTCTGAAGTTGGACACTAGGTGACTGCAGTAAAAACTAGGGGGCTCAGAACTGTCCAACAGGCAACATGTGCCCCTCAGGACAGGCCGGGAGGGGCAGAGGTACACTGGAAATGTAGGCTAGAGGGAGAGGAAGCTTTTCCTGCCAGTGAGGTGCTGTGGTGTGTGAGCTGTAACTGCAAGGACTGCTGGCTGAGAAATTAGGATTAGAAGCTGCAAGTTTTTGCACAGTGGGAGACAGGCCAGGGCTGAAGCAAGATAAGGGCAGGAATTTGTATGCAGAGCAAAGCGTAATTCAGGGCTGCGAGGGAAAAAGTGGTGCAGGGCAGAGAGGAGAGGGAGACCTTGCTGGTGAACAACTTAGCTCTGCTTCAGATGCCATAAGGAAAAGGGAAAAGGCCGAGCTGTGTGAAAGGAGATGCCACAGCCCCAGAGGCCTGGTGTGTTGTAACAGCACATGTCTCTTAGATGCAAAAGCAAGGGGACTTCTGAAAATAATTAATTGGCACAGCACATTTTTTTAGAGATGCACCATATAAAGATGCTTAATATTCTGGTGGAGTCTGTAGTTAGAGAAGAGATGTTTCTTTTCCTTTCCTATTTGCCTGAGGGACCGGGTAAAGATACAGAAGAATGACCTGCCTCAGTTGCTCCTTGTAAGGCTCCTCCAAGTACAACCAAGTTGCTTTTCCCAATTATCAACAGATTTCATTTTTGATTTTGCATAACACTTTCATGTTCTTTATGTAAATGGTTTTGTTTAAATATTTCTGGTTTAGGAAAGGTGGAGTCTGACCTTAAAGAAATTCATTGCATTTTCCCCCTTGTAGCTGTTCCTGCTGGTGTTGGAAGAGCTTGACTATTACTTCTGTTACAGTGGGGAGAATACTCTTGTTACACCTCTGCCTCTCAATAGAGCAATTTAGAACAGGTAGCTAAAATGATAATTTTGCCTAGGAGTTTTGTGTGAGCATAACAAAAATACAGGGGTGGCAGGTGTGGAAGAAGAGAGAGAAGAGCAGCAGCCATGCAGGGAGGAAGGCAGGAAGCTGCCAAGACTCTGAAGAGCTGTGGCCCAACCTTAACTTGTGTAGTGTATTTCTTTGGGAAGAAATGAGATGAGATGTTTAGCACCAGTGTATAGCACCCAGGAGGTTTGTAAAGAAGTATCTTTTGAGGGATCTGATAAAACAGAGCGGCCTGGGTTTGCCTCTCTTATGGGTGGTTAGCAAATGGTTCTTTTGGGGTGTTATGACTGAAGCTTTCACAGGGTACAAGCAAAGGCCCTTTTTTTCCTGCAGCAGGGGGATCCTAGATGGAATGGGCTGTTTAAACAATATAAATGGCAAACCTACAAGTGGGAAGGCTTGTTTTTTTAAATATTGTAGTGGTAAGTATGGATGAGATACTGCAGTACTACAAAAAATTGTTCTGCTGCACAAAAATGACAAGAAGATCTATGAGAAGACTGAAATACCATTTCCCTGGATTCTAGAAAAATGTCTAAGATGTCTAAATGCCTAAAAAATGAGTCATAGAGTATTTGACAAATCATGCAGATACATTTGGAAGTGGAATTCTTTCCTAAATGAAGAATTTTATTGTTGATCAGTAAGCTTTACAGACATGACATTTTAATTTTTCAGAAAATCCCTCAATGGAATGTGGTTTTCTCAGTGTATCTTAGTGCCCTAGATGAGGCTTGACTTCATCTTTTTCTTTATACCAATTAATGAATTGTTCACCCTGTCGAAGTGGCTCACTAGAAACTGGTATCTGCACAAGCACAACTCACAGGACAATCTGTTACCTTGAAAGTCAGATAATAACCCGCTCACTAATAGATGATAACACCTTCACAGCACCTGTCCGTGCAATGTGCAGATTGTTAGATGACACTGAGTAGTGGTACTTAAATTTTTACACCTCTTTTGCTAAGGGAAAAAAACTAGTCCAAATGGGATGAGATGAAAAATACCAAGGATTTAGCCCAAAGGACAAAATCCTTATGCTCATACAATAGGTCTGTAAAGTATTGTCTAGCTGGGGGTTTTCATAAAAATGGCATTTTCTGATCTACTGTAGATTTTAATTGCTCTGAATACAAATGTGTTGTGCCAGCTTGTAGACAGAGTATTTCATCAAAGTGCAGCCCAGCCCTATAGCACAGCATATGGATAGTCATTACCTTTGGAGCCTCGGAGCCACCTGTGGCCACCTGCTTTCTCTCAGCAATATGCCACAGTACCTGAGGCTGCTCATTTTGTTCTTAAAATAATTTATTTCTGTTTTGTTAGGCTCTTCTCCTAATTTTGTTAACACGGTTAGTGCAGTTAAGGGGAAGAAACAGAATATGATTCATTAATAATGCCAGATACAGAGCGGTGTGTAAACAGGATTGATTGCATATTTAACTGACGCAAATCACTGTAGTTAAATTCATCTCTACTAAAGTTACCTCTGACTTTCTTTTATCTCTGCTTAGTATGTTAACAAGACTTTTCTTTTATGAGCAGAGTACCTTTGAGAAGAGCACTTATCCCACAAGCTGGTGACTTTCTTGCCTGGGTAGCAATCCTACCACAGAAATGTGCTGCATGAGACTGAGCACTGCAAGTAATTTATGGGGCTCTCACCATTGGACTTGCACACAAACATGATCTTTTCCCTGCCTGTGCAGGACAGGGAAGCTTTCCCTTCCATGGGCTGCAGATCCTGAACATTGTTCACTTACTGTAAGATGAAGACTCCTATTAACTGTTGTTGCTCCTTCAGCATTAAATGTTCTGGCTCTTAGTGTTAAATTATCTGTAGCTAATGACAGATGATTCTTGTGTGTTTAGCAGAGCAGTTTGAAATCCAAATTTCATTTTCAGTCTGATTAAGGAAGCTTAAGGTGCTGGAGTCATGGACAGCCAACTAGCTAGGTTTGAAGACATCTTTCAAATAGACAAGAGAACCACAGAAGTGTGATTTTACCTTCATTCTTGCTTCAGTTGGGAAGGATGCTGGAGCTTTTGCAGACTGCTGTGCTGTTGGTGATGGGGATGGTGCCCCAAGGTCCTGCCTATTGTTCACACCAGTCACTGCCATGGTGTGAATTCCTGCTCCAGACAATTCCTTGTTTTCTCTAGCAGAGAAGGGGAGGATGCTTACACTCTTTGAAGCAGAGCACTTGTCCCTGCAAGTAGACTGCCTTGCATAACCCAGATTCTGCATTTTGCCAGTTTTCTCCCTACGTGAATGTTACTGTATCTGGATCTCACACTGGTGGGTGCTCAGCTGCTGGGATTAAGCTTCTTTAACTGTTTATCCCTGGAGCACAACTCAGACTGGGGACACCAAATGGCAGCTCCTCCTCTGGCACGGTCTTTCCATTCAGTGTGGTAGAGAGGGGGATCCCGGGAATCATCTGATCCGCCAGCCTGTACTCCCTAAATTGGCTGCCTTCCTGGCTTTTCGTGTTTTAATTTTCCTCATGGACTGGGTACAGACATGAGGTGTCAGTGCTGTAACTGAGCTGTGAGGCCTTGACTTCCCCGAGCAACCCCAGGTTTCAGTGCGTGGTGTAAGGGACACCTCGCCAGGAGGAGCGGCCGCTCTGCTGTCCCCAGCACTCACAGTCCATGGCAGCAGCCTCACCAGGGACCCCTCCCAGCCCAGCACCTCCGGTGTGGGGTGCTGATTTGCGGTCACCCCAGCCTCCCAGGTGGATGCTGGGCTTGTGCTGCGGCCATCCCTGGTTCCTTTTGCTCCTGGCCGGACACTCCAGATGGACCCTAGCTCCAGCTCGTTGCTCGCGCTGTCTGGGGCTGTTGATGGGCGCTCGGGTGCTCGGCTCAGACTCTGAGCGACACGAGGGACACAGCCCTGTTGGTGAGGGCTCTGCCTGTGCTGGGGTTCCCCCTGGCTCCTGAACCTCCCCTTCTGCTGAGATGATGATGACAGAGAGGTGCCGTGTGTCCTTGCTGACTGCACGATCTGCTGCACCAAAAGAGAAGGAAGCCTCGTGCTTCCCGAGCAGGCCTGGGTAGCTGGCAAGAGCAGTGCTTTATTGCTAGACAGTGCTTCCCCCCTGCCCCAGGGCTGCGGCTGCTGTCAGCAGCGTCTGCCCCGGCTCCTGCAGCGCCGCACGGCCCCGAGCGGGTCGGGATGCGCTGGTGCCCGTGTGCGGTGGGTGGTGCCTCCTCGCACGGCTCCACGCAGCGTTCCTTCAGAAGCTGTGGAGCTGTTCCTCTGTAGCAGGTTTGCCCCCAGGCATCAGGCTGTTTCTTGTTGGCAAAGCCCTGCTGCATTTATTGTTACTATCTGCATTGCCCAGAACTGTAAAACACTCATGAAATGAAAAGAGGCTATTGAATGAGGAGTGTGTCCTTTCTCTTTGCTTTATTTCCTTTTCTCCATGCATCTACCATCTCCATCTTTAGAAAATTGCCTACTTATCTCCCAAACATAGTTGCATTCTTTGCTTAATGTCCCTCTTCAGGAACTTATTCCATATGGAAATTACCCTTTACAGGAAATAATTTACCTTTAACTGTCATTCTTTGCAATTCTCTGACTTTTATATTGTTTTCTTGTGGTCTTCCCCTCCCCCCGCCCCCGAACTCTTAAAACAATGAGTCTGGAGACTGCTGGCACCCAGTAACTTTGACAAACTGAGAGTCAGCCTGACATGCTCCAAACCATCTCCTTCTTGGTTGGCTAATTCTGGCCAGGATTACTTCCAGCTGCAGAGGATCTACAGCCCTAGATTTTGCTGGGGAAAATCAAGGGCATGATGACAAGCCCCAGCTGGGAGTTTAAATTCATGTGAAATAACAGCAGTACCTATTTGAAGACAGTACCAAAATGGTCAGCCTGCTGTGAAACGTTTGTTGGAGTGCTTCAGACTGCGGTTGGGGTTTTTGTGACCATAGTTATTTTTTCCAGGTGAGAATGTATTGATTTGTTTTTTTAATGCTGATCAGAAGAATAGGTTGATTTATCATGTTAAAATTCAAAGGCATTGGAGGAGGCTACAGTATTTCTACTTCCCAAGCATTGCTATTATGAAGAGCAGACCTTGTGGTAGCTGTCTGTTAAAGAATTTTGTCTTTTCTAATGAAGCTTGCATTGGAGAGAGACTCTCCAAAAGCAGCAGCCCTGAGTGAGCTGTGGTTGCTATGGCTGACACGGAGAGAGGGGGCTGAAGCCTCTGCAGTCAGCATGAACGCCTGGGTTTCTTTGTGTCGCACTCTGACACGTCACCAGAGGTGTGCAGAGCTGGAGCATTGCAAGCTCCGTCTCTCACTTGCATTGTGACGTTTTAGATGTGTCCCTGTGGTTGTAGAAAACCAGGGGAGCAGCCCTAGGACATTTGCCATGGAATAAAAACATATCTTCCCAGGGATCTTGTACTGCTCTGAAGGAAATGCAGCAGAAAGCTCAGTCAAGCAGAGAGAGAAATTTGGGAGGAAATGTGGTAATAGTAAAGAATTATGTATTCTTAAGCTCTATCAGGTACATATGCAATGAATAGTTAAGGAGCAGCTATTAATATTTTTGTTACACTTATCATCATCTTCTGTTCCCCAAACCTATCATCAGTTACTGCTTTGAAGATAAGACTGCAGCTTAGGGGCTCTGTAATGCTTGAAACTCCAGTGTGTGACGGCTTTCTAAACACAAATGCTTTTCCTAATACCTTTTGAGTTGATGTTTCATCATTTCTACAATGTGAGTTCTGAGAGCAAAAAAAGTTCAAATTTGGATTCCCAGTTTGATTTTTCTTAGCTCTTTGTCACTGAGTTACTTCACTTCCCATCTGAGTGCAGCTTCCAGGTGTGAGTGGAAGAGCTGGCCTAAGAATCTGGATTAGGGTATCTTTTCCAAAACATTTGAGATGATTTGCTCTTCTATCAGAAATGAGAGGTTCCAGGGGTTATTTTTGAAGGAGATATCACCTAATTCAAAGCAATGAAAGAGTGAAGGAGAGTGAGCTTGGATTGGGAGGCTAATCATGAGGGACCAGGAGATTAGGAGGATCTGGATGCAGGCTCAATATCTTGGGCTGGGGACTGAAACGGAAGGATCCAAGCTGTTTTTTGGCAATGTGCCTGAGTGGCAGAGAATGAACTGGCAGACTTGTCTCTTGGGTTACAGTCACCTGACATTCCATGTGAGAACGCTCTTCTTGCAAATCCGTATTGGACATGAGCGAGCTCCCAGAGGGCCAGGGATGGGAGAGGAGATGCAGCAGTTTCTGTAGGTGCTAAAATGAGAGAAAATTGCCTTGGCAGCCTCATTCAGCAGCTGGCAAAGCCTGCATGCCTCTGCTGCAGGCACTCAGGCAGGAGTGCAGGACTGGACCCTTCCCTTACAGCTATGCCAAAGAGAGCAGGTTTGAGTTTGTTTTCCAAAATCTGAAGAGGCCTGCAATAAAACTAGGTGAAACAATGGGATATCTTCAATCAGGGAAGGAAAATAAATATAGCTTACATCCACAGTAGTTCAGATATGGGTAGGGGTTCTGTGCAGGAGGCAGAGCCTTGTTCTTATTGGCTCTTATTGGTAGAGAAAGAAAACTGATGGTTTCAGTCAAGAAAATGTAGGTTAAGTCTTTAAATCAAACTTTGAATGTGTTTTGTCCAACAGCCAGGCAGTAACACACTGCATTGTGCAACTGCACGGTGGTTGCTGCTGCTCTGCTTCCATAGTAGAGATGGTAACAGTGCCAAGGGCAGTTCTTAAAGCATTTACCTTCACTGGGCTATCAGTTAAACTCATAAAGATTTGCATGGAAATACGACTCTGAGTGGAACTTCCACACTGGTGGAAAAACAGGATATCTGATTATCTGTTTATATAATATATTGGTTTTTTTAATCCCGGTAGGATGCAGTCCTGATGATTGTTGCACTAGAATTCCTTGTGTTTCTTGCGTTGCACTGTAGAAAGTTAATTTAAAACAGACAAAAAAGTGTGCATGGCAGGGCTGAAATGTGGAAGTGCCAGAAGGATGAGAAATCAGAATGGCAGGGGTGGATGAGCTCTGCATTAGCGGGTTACTACAATCCTGGCACATCTACCTGCTACTTTTCAGGACATCTGATGAGGAAAACAAGGGACAGTCTGAACAAGGAGCAATTCACACATGGGCAAGAGTAGAAAATGCTCTTTCAGACACTGGGAGAAGGAGATAAAGGATAGTAAGTCCTAATGATGCAGAAAGGTGGGACAGGATGGGTAAACACACCTTGGTGCTGGCTGCCCCACCTGCACTCATGACTCCTATTGCTTGTGGCAAAATGACTGGACTAGGATTTGTTTCAAAATAAAATCATTTATAAATTATAAATCAAATATAAATCCATTCTTTTAAAGCAAATAAGCTCATGCACTGAACTTCACTACAGTATTATAACATTATTTCCTGAGGAGAAACTTGATGACAGCAGAGAAAAGCTTGTTAAGGAAAGCACTCTTCTGAAATTAGGAGGAAAGTGCTAATTCTCTCTTGTCTTGTCAGGCTCTTCAGTGGTGTTTGAAGGCGTAAACAGCCTGACCCCTGCAATAACGAGCTCTGCCCTGCATAGGGAGCCACTGCCCTACACAAATTTCTTTAGGAATGTTGAAGAGGGCCAGTAATAGACAGAAGCTTATGACCATTTTCACCAGGCATAATGTAGATGAATTACATGGTGAATATGTGTTTGAATAAGTTTGTGCTTGGTCCTTGTTTGAGTCCAGAAACAAGACAGCAGCAAGGTAGTTTTGAGTGCTTTTTATAATTCTCTAATGGCACTGTGACAAGGAAACTGCCAAAGCTCACCAGCAGAGCTACTTCCACTGTTTGCTGGGAACAATTTAGGAAAGATCCCTGGAGTTAAATTCAGACCTCCTGCAGCTTCCATTTTTAACAGGTCAGGCTGTTACAGGAGGGAAATTAGAGGCCTGTAGTTGTCTTTTTTTTCTCTTCTTTCTTTCTATGGAGCCAAGGTCAGGTAACTCACTGCCACCAATAAAGGGAGGCAATATTGGTCACTGGTGGCAGGCACAGGCATCCTACTCAAGCCCTGTGTAAATGTCAGGCTCCAGCATTATCGGGAGTCCAAACTGGCTGCAGAAAACTGAATTATCCGTAGGTTGTCTCCGCTCTGGGGTCTCTGCCTATATAAATTATGAAAAGAAACGTTAAAATAAATGGAGAATTTGACAATTTCTGCGCTCTGTTGTCAGAAGTTGGCCTATGTGCTCTCTTAAGGTAATGACATAAGAATATGTCTTCAATACTTGTAAGCAAAATGCAAGGAATCGTTAATTGCAGTGTTTTGATCTTGTTGCTGCTGTTTGAATCAAAAGGAAGAGTGGTCTGGGGGTCCTGTCTGTCACTCTTCCCTCTGACCAGTATCTCTTTGTTTTTTCTTTTTTATTTTTTCTTTCCCCCTAAATGTTTTGGACACATCAGAAGTGGGGTCATGCCACACCAGGTTAGCTAAAGGTTGTAGTCTGAATTCCTTCTCCCCCATGACAAGCTGAAATGCCTAAAAAAAAATATGTAGCTACTTTTGGGGTGGGGGGAGATTTGAGGGACAGGATAATGACCAAAAATTTCAACTGCTACCTGGAGAAGCCTGTCTTTGTTTTGGCTGCTTTGGAAGTTCAGGCAGTTGTGTTTGAAATTGTATGTCTTACCTGGGTGGGATGAATCTAGTCACCCTCGCATTTTTGAGACAAAGACCTGTTTGTCATTTGCCTCAAAACACCCTGAATTTTGTGCAGTCTCATTGGACATAGGAAAGGAAATGTTCTTATGGCCACTAAACCTTTAGGAACAGAATTGTACAAAATGTGGAATATACCTTTTCTATCCCCTTTTTCTGGATCACGCACAGTTTTCAGTCACGCATTTTTCTGCATGTCTCCTCAGTGAGAATCTTCTGCTATAGAGAGAGATATATTAAACATTTGTCCTAGATTTTTTTAAAAATGCCTCCTCTATGATGTAAACAGTTACTTCTTCTGTCAAGGCTGGCTGGGCTTTCATAAACATGGCTGAGCTGTTTTATCTAAAATCTTTCAGCAAAAATGCTTGCCTTTGGGAAGGCCAATCTCTGAAAGTTTCTGTGGGGTGTAAAGTCTAGGAATAGGCTTTAGTGGAATTTGGTGTTCACAGGGAACACACTCATGAAAAAGTCTCTCAGCCTACTTGGGGATATGCTGCTTTAGCAAGTTTGTGTTTCAGAAATGTGAAAATGCCCAAGTTGAAGTTCTTTACTTGAATGTACATGACTGGTGGAGGAATAGGCAAGTCTCCTGAAGAGCTCTGCCTCCTCCTGAGTGAAAGACCTGGAGCTGGAGTCCCTGCTGCACAGGGTGCCTCGAAGGGAAGAGGGACCTTGGGCACCTGTGCTGTGGTAGCAGCTTGGGAAGCCAGCAGAACTGGCACGGGAGGGCTTCCCTGCATGGCACACTGCTCTCCTGGCTGGCCCTGCTGCAGAGGGGAAGTCCTGGCTGGAGCCCCTGGGGCTACCACACTCTGGGTTGTTGGTTTGAGTGCCCCAGTATTGCCATGCTGGATATTCCCATCCTTTTCCATCTGTCAAGTCTTCAGAGTCTGACCAGGATCCCCACACCTGGCATAGCAGCACTTACTTGCTGCAAAATTATTAGAACATGCTAACAGAAACCCTTCTGTGCCTTTTTTTGATGAATGAGTTACCAGTATTCCCCATAGCAGACCTCCAAGCCAGGCTGTTTCCCAGGGCACTGCTGTCCCTCCTGGCAGCATCACAGGGCAGTAGCAGCCCTGGAGAAGTGAAACCCCTGTGAGCTGCACCTTGGGCACCTGCAGAGGTGTTCTGCTGAAGTTAAAGTTACCTGCATGTCTGCCCCAGGTGAGGATTTAATCTTTAGCACCTAATAGTACAGAATGTTTTCTGGTGTGCATGGTCAAATAAACTGATGGAGGAGAAATCAAACTGGATTGGGGTCTGCTGACTTTCATGGGGTTTTGTTTCTATTTTAATCTTGCCCATTGGTTTTCCTCCTATTCCTGTCTCAGGCATGTAAAACAGCACTAGGCTAACAGCCTCCTGTGAAGGGGTTGTAATTTCGGGAGCAGGTCAGGCTGCTGGACTTCCTTCTCTCAGTTGTTATTTTAGCAGGAACACCTCAGTCTGAACTCCAGTGCAGACACAACAGGCATGTTTCAGTTGGCAACTTGGCATCATTAGCCATAAAGTATAACACTGGGCTCGGTGTGACAGTTTTAATCAACTTCTCCCTCAAGGTCACCCTTGGCTTCTGAGTTATGGGAGTCCCAAAACCTGGTGTGATTTATTTTGATGAAGGTAAGTCGGTCCATGTTTTCTGGCAGTTTGGCTGTTCTGTGATCTGTAACTACATTGCTTCTAGTACAGAAAATATGCTCAGGACAAATACAGGTGGATGGACAGCTCAAATAACAGCAATCCATCTTAGCAAATGGCATTAGTGCTCTTATTGCTTCTTTCAGCTGACTTGTCCCTTCATAAAAGGAGAGGCTCATTACTCCCACAGGAGGTTCAGAAAAACCATTTTTGTCAGAAAACCCCTTAGCTTTCTGTACAACGCTTAGATGGTTTGGGAAGTGACAAAGGGATTTGTAAAGATTCCTGGGCAGTTTGAGTCAGAGTGAGGAGGAGGAGCTGGGTGCCTGAACTTGCTCCAACCACTCATCCTGAGTGCTGCGAAATTCAAACCCATTTCTATCTGCTCATTTCCCTTGTGTTCCCATTTCCATATGCACATATGGCAGGGATCAGGAGAGTGCCTCACAAGGTCAGTGTGACTGCCTTAGGAGTGGTACAGGGCTTGTATCAAAATGATTACCAAGTGGCTGCTGTTAAAATAGCTCGGTGGATGCTGTGGTGACAACCTGTGGAGAGTTATGTGTAGGTTATAATTGTGGGATAAGGTTGAAACTGAAGTTTACCCTGCTGCAATTTTGATGTAGCTTAATATCAGGGGTTTGCCTGTTTGGATGCCCAGCACGCTCAGTGTCCCTGGGTGGCCCAGGAGCTCTGAAGCTAACCGCTGCAGAGAGGACGGCCCACAGCCGGGGTGATTGACTGCACACCCAGCCAGCCTTCAGCAAAACCACACGCAGGAGTTCTGCCAATAGGGCTTTTGGACAGTCCTGGGGACTCTCCCAGGGGGCTGCTGCTGTGCACAAACTGGTAGCTGCTGCTTGTGTGCTGGGATGTGCTGGTTAACTTTCTGGGCAGAAAAGCCAGGAGCTCCTGAGGGTTCTCCCTCTTGGCCTCTGCTGTAGACAGAGGTGTTGACCAAATTGTGCACGGGTAACTTTGGCTATTCAGACAAAACTGCTCAGTAGGAGCTGTCTTGTGGAGCAGTCTTTGCTCATGGTTAAGATAGTTATGAGGTGGTTTGTACACCGTTTAAGGAAATGAACAGATACGGATTGTGCCTGTGCTGGAGTAGTCACGTAGGTGTGCTAGTGGGATGTAAGAATTCTCCAGAATGGTTCAGAGAGCCTTATCTCATCTGGCTGAAGGGATCTTTGCAGGGATACTTGCAGTGGAGGCACACAGCAGTACCTGGACAGCAACTGACCATCCTGTTCAAGAGATTTCATTCTCTAAAGAAGCATTAACCAATGCAAATGATACCAATCCATTAATTATTGTAAAAAGCACTCGTGTCTGTGCAACGTCATCCATTCAGCACAAGTGGGATACTTCTGCTGAGTTGCTGCCAGCATCATTCCTTTATTGACTCTTCTTCAAGGAGCTGGAAGAAAATCTTGATATGTCAGTGAAAGATGTTGGTAACTGTGAAAAGTGAGAAGCGTCAGGTTTCCCAAGACCCGAGTCCGTGTTGGCTGGTACATCTTGCTGGCTGGGATTATTTCCAGGCCAGCAGTAGTGTGGGCACTAGTCCTGGGGACAGGAGGTTGCACGAGGCAGAAAGCCTGGCACAGATGCAAGTGCTGCTATGGCTACATCTGCCCTTCCACCTGAAAAACACACAAGCTCTGCAAAACTACCCGGGTAACGAGGTCGGTACTAAGTATGAAGTTTGGATTACAGTTTAAAAAAGAGTTGGAATGTGTGCTGTCTGCACTGCTATTCCTTAGAAAATGCCCTTTATTTATAAAACAATTTCAGCTAATGATACCTGACTGATTCAGGTGGTGTTTCAGGTTTGAATGAAGTCAACAGCTAGTCTGTGCCTGTTTATCAGAGGGTGAGTGCAGGCTATTTGCTGCAAAAAGAGAAGATTGAAAGAATAGAGGTGATGCAGGCAGACTGCCATCTTTTTCCCATTACCTATGTTCACTAAGCTAAAAATGTGTTGTTGCTTTCAGTTCTAATATTCGGTATATTCAGTGCTTCATGAACCAGCCAGACAAATTGCTGCTTTATTGAAAGTAGGCAAAAGCCCACTTCAGATAAAGTGCAGCTTATAAAGATTGCTTCTGCCTTAGCATTGACCATCATGTCTCCCACATTTACCAAAATTCTTCACATTAGAAGATTAAAACTTAAGCAGAGGGTGACCTTTTATAGAAGTGTTTCTGCTTATTGCTCCCACTGAGCTCGTCATTCCAATAGCTTTTCTGTTGATTGCTGTGGCCACTCTGAAAGGGGTCTTCTGAGGTTCTGCTGTTCTGCCTGCACCCTTTAGTTGAAGGTATTTCATCTCTTTTTCTGAACTCCTGCACACAAAGAAGCAGTAGAATTCATACTTTTAAGTAACAGGCATGGGCCAAACAGCCTCACTTTTTCTGTCAAAATTTTTGCCTTTATGAGAGAATGGAAAAGATTTTAAATTTTTAAGGTTTTTTTCCAGGCTGATTTACAGATTGCAACATTGAGAAGTCTTAGCTATTAGTTCTGTAAAATGGGATGGAAAGAACTTTGTATGTCTGGACCAAAGTACCTGGAAAACGGCTGTGCAGGCTCTCAAGACCGTGGTCTTTGCACTTTTCTGGGTGCTTCTCCCTGCTCTGTTCCGCAGGACAGAGTCACTTGCTCAGTGCGCAGTGGCTGCTCTGTGGAGCTTGGCTGTCCCTGCCACACTGTGGGAATTTGCTACTCTCACCAGAGAGTCAGTGTTTGTTGTAGGTATGTGGGAGCTCCTGCGGCAGGAGGCTGGTTTTAGGCCTGGTCCCTGGGGACAGGCAGCTGGAGCAGGGCACGGCATGTTCTGCTTGTTTGCAGAAGTGGCAGCTTGTAATTCAGCCCCACAGACAGTGATGGATTAGATTGGTATGAACGTGTACAGAAGTCTCTTGGCAACCCAAAAACTAACACTTCTAACACTTCTTTTCTCGAATAGTCTTTCTCCAGGCAATATTTTATTGTCCAACTTTTAATAAAGTCTTGTGAAGTAGCAGTAAAGCTGAATATGAAGGCATTGCCTTCACCAGGATATCAAATATGTAAGAAGCAAATTGCAGCTAGCCCAATACTTCAGTTTGACAGTTAAGCTATATTGTAACAATACGTGCATGTGGACCATTCACGTAAAGTATTGTAGCTGTAAATTAAGCTACATTAAATCTTCAAGCATCGGGGGAGATTTTTCCCATCTCCTCTCTCCTCAGTATGCAGAGGAGTTTGGTCCAATTAATTTTTCCAGCCCAAGAATTATGAAGGATCCTACTACTGCTTTTAAAATAGATTTCACTAGAGATTTGAGCTTCAGGATACCGTGTCCTGAAGAATCCCTCTGGCAATATCTGAAAAGAAACATCAGTGTCACGTTCTTTCTATTTTTAATGAACTTCACTATGGAAACAGATCTACGCTTCTCTGCTGTCTGTCCATCTCCCTAGTAATTTTGAACTGTTGGATGACATAAATCAAATGTGATAGAGGTAGAGGTCTTAAAAGATAATTAGCTTCGTGCAAGTTTTTGTGCAAATTCCTGTCTGAATAAAGAGATGAAATTCTACTGTATGCCTTTGTAAACTTAGTCTGCAGTGTATGTTTAACCTTTATCAGATAATTTAATGAATTTACAAAGAGAGGAATTTACCTCTCATACTCTAAATGTGGGTAATGTGCACCTGGAGCAAGTGAAAGCTGTTTCTGTGATTTCCAACACATGCAGAACTGTGTGTTTGCACTGAAGGGACCTGGACCTGGGCAGAAAAGCACAGTGACTTTGTTCTTTGTCAGCTAATAGGCATTGATTGAGTTTTGGGTTGAAGGGATTACTTTTGATTGAAACTGTTGTACCTAAACTTGTGCTCTACAGCGTGATCTCAGTATGGCCACCCTCCCAGGCAGGTGAGTTCTGCTGGTCAGTGTGCCTGGGGTGCTGTGGGGCAGTCAGGCCAATTTTGTTTATTTTGTCACTCTGTTCAGGGGTGTAAGATTTTGTTCCACTGCAGTGTTCTTGGATCATGTGGTGCACACCTATGCTCCTATCCATTTGTATTCCCTAATGTACCTAGTGCCCACTGCCTTTTTTTGGACTCTGCCTCAGGTAGAATGAGCTACTTTTGGGGCTTTTTATAATCAAGTTCCCTGCTCCACCCGGCTACCCACACTTCTGACCTTAGACACTGCTCCAAGAGAATGGATTTCCTGCCCAGTTTCTCTTCCAGACTGTGTCTACGTCCAAGTGTAAATTGTGGGATGACTTTCAGATTGTCTAATGCTATCGTTTTGATTAGCTTTTAATAATTTATTAGCCTAACTGCTGTTTTTAATGCTGTTAATCCCATTTAAAAAATGTCGTGCAGCCCCAGTTTTGCAACGAAGTCTTAAATTGTCTACTTTTACAAGCATCTCCTGGATCTGCGTTTTGTGTTAGTGCTTTGCCTGTCTTCTGTACACACCTGAGTAAAAGAAATTGTAATGGGAGGCACATAAATCCAGTTTTCCTATTCACCCTGTCTTGCAGGACAAGAATAAAGGAATGCTCACTGATGAGGACAAACATGCTCAAAAAGAATTTGGGAAACCCTTTTCATGGCAGATAAGTGGTATGAGGCATTTTCAGTCCTGAGAAATCATTAAGGCAAACAGTGTGGCAGGGCTCAACATCTTGGAGATCAACAGCAGCAGAGCAATGGAACATTTACTGTACGTTCTATGAGTAGCTGCAGTAGGCAAATCAAATGTGCAGAGGATGCCAATGCAGACCCAGCACAACTGTTGTGAAGGAGGTCATTGTGTAGTTTAGGGTGGTTAATTTAGGTTTTCTGCTTGTAAATGGAATTTGTCAAGAAATAAAAGGTAAAAAATATTTGTTTGACATGGTAAGATGAAAAGGATCGTGTTCCTCGTGTGTTCCAGCTATGTTTTCCCCTCTGTTTCTCATGTCCAGCTTTAGTTAGTTGCTATGCTAGACTGCCATCCAGGAGTTTGACGGACAAGAACCGGAAGGAATAAGACATTCTTTTTGGGATGGGGAGAAGTGATAAGGTAAAGAAAATACAATCAACTAACAGGTGATGTTTTTGGCACTCCTTTCTCCGACAAACACTTCCCAAACTCCTGCTGCACTGTCTGCCTCAAGTAGAGAAGTCCTTGATGGCAGGTTTAAGGGACGCGGGTAGCAAAGGACCCCTCGGCTTTGAGGCTCGGGAAGGGCTGTGCTCCCGTCCCTGGGTGTGTGTTTGTGAGCAGTGCTGCAGAGCTGTGCTGAGCCTCTGGAAGGGGGAGGGCACTCTAGTCCAGCAGTGCTTTAGGAGGTGGGTACCTCTCACAAAGGTAAAGTTTAGCTTTGGTGCCGCAATTTGCCGGTGTGGTGTAAGTATCTGTGAAGTTGAGAGCTTCTCTTGGAGGGTTAGCTTGCAGTCTTCACGCCTGCTCTTCCACAGGGCAGGCTGTCTCAAACGGCAGTGTGCTTCTGGGTGGGCTGCTGACAAATTTTATTTGCTTTTTGTGTACTCTGAAAATAGCTCTCAATGGATTTTGTGGGGTGGGAGTAGCAAGGAAGAGAGATGGTTCTCTGCTGGTCCTCTCCAGCACTATTCAAAACATTAAATTGCTCTCTGGTGTGAGCAGAACTAGATGTGATATCTGAAGACATAGAAAAAATGGCTGAGGGTATGAGATTAATTATCCTTTAATTCCTAAGACTGACTTCGGTAACCTCTTGATCTTTGTGCTCTCAGTTCCCCTGAAAAATCACTTCTCTGAAGTTCTGGTGTAGGTCTGCTGTAGGGAAACGGAACAGCAGTGCATATGCAAACATAATGTAGCAAGAGAGGAAGGAAAGTTAGCTGTCTTTTCATTGAAGATGGATCTTTTAAACAAACAAATAGAACATTTGGTCAGCTATCTCCAAATACTAAATACGTGGAAAGATGACAAGAAAGGTCTTAGGCTCCTGTTGGAATATGGCTGCTCCAGGTACCAATCCCTACAGTGTCCACCACAGGGTTTCTAAAGACTCCTGACTTAAAAAGGGGCTCCACATCTATGCACCTCTCTAACATCTACTTTCAGAAACTAGGATGAAGAAATGTTAAAGATTCCCTCAGATAAAAAGAGGGATTTTTTGGGGGATTTTTGTTTGCTTTTTTGGTTTGGTTTTGGGTGTTTTCTTTCTGGAATTTGGTTCTTTGGGTTTTTTTGGTTGGTTGGATTTGGCTTAGGTTTTTTTGTTGTCTTTTAATCTTCCTGCCTTATAAAACAAAATATCTGGAATTTTAAGCCGTGTAGTTCACTGCTTCTGGTGGGATCTTTTTAGTTGTCCCTAGAAGCTGTTTATGGACCTGTGTCACCTATCCCCGGCTAGTTTGTCTCAGTCATGTTTGTAGCTTTCGAAGTTTTGCTTAAGGGTGAGCACAGAACTTCATAGGTTTTCTGCTTTATATTACAATATTTCAGGAGTAAGCATGATATAAATGCTTAGAAAATTAGTGAATTCATTTACTCTAAAGTTCCAGGGAGGACCCAGGCCTTGATCCTGCCATGTAGTTTGCACCTGAAGAACTCGTGGCAACATTAGGACCTGTGTTTTTATAAAACATCTTTGTTGTTATTGGGCAGATGTCTTCAAAAAAATCTCCACATAGATTGGTAGCTCTTTAAAATAATTGGTTGAATATTAATTTCTGTGGCTCAGTGCAATTATATTAATTATGGGGAACTCATTAGGCACTAATGTAAATATTAGAAGCCCTTCTGTAAAAATCACTGTAATTTAATGCTAATTCACAGAACCATTATTAAACTGTTAATAGCCAGGGATGGAATCCATTCAAGTTCATAACACCGCTCACAATCAGTAAAGCTTTGTAGCTGGGGAGCACTGTGTGTTACAGTCCACACTCGCTTTTCAACACAGGGTTGTGGGCTCTTGGCAGCCTTCCCATCACAAATTAAAGAAGCTTCAGAGTAAACTCTCAGGGGTTTCTTGGTGTCTTGACTGGCCTGGTCCATCCAGTCCTCAAGACCACCACGAATGCTGGTTGTGTGGCTAAATTACTGCATAACTTTGTATCTCATGTAATCTGTTTGGATGCTCAGATGATTGCATCTCTTACACAATTTTAAAACTTCTCATGCTAGCAAAGGCAGTTTCCCAATCTTGTGTTTATTTTGTATCCATGCACTTTAGATTTCCTTGGCATAGGGGTTGCTAATAATGGGTTGTTTCTGTTCACATACACAGCTGATTCAGCCTGTAGTAATTTGATAATGCTGGTGCAGGAGGGGATGACCTAGTTGTTTTTCATGAAATATTCACATCTGTTATTTTGTCAGTCAAGGGGGCAAAAAGGTAGAAATTTAGTCAGTTTGAAATAACTGGGTGAGGGACAATAAGTTCCAGGCCTTGGAAAATTCTCTCTTTTAATACAAAGCTTTATATTCTGAAGTGACAAAAACCAACAACACAAAATAAATGGTGATGTGAGATCTGGCTAGAATTTAGGTGCTTAAAATTGCTGTTCTGAAGAAGTCTGCATAGCTGCTGTCGAACCTCTGGAAGGGATTTAAAGATAAGAATCTTGGCTACCTGGAACTGTGCTGGTCCCTTGGCAGGCCTGGAGGGCTGCGCCCAAGTCTGGCCAGGGTGTGGGGCTGGGCCCCTGCCCCTGGCAGTGCCCTGTGCAGCTCGGGGGGGAACAGCTGTGCTGGTGGAGCGAGGACACTCCCAGCCTTCCTGTGGCTCCTGCTTCTACAATTTGCTGCTGCATGTGTTTTCATTTTTTACATTTGGCTGAGGGAAGCAGAGGGACCTGAATTAACCTGCCTTGCCTACCTGAGAGTGGATTCATATCCCTGTTGTCCTGCACGGTCCTGAAGCCACCAGAGTGCTGGCAGTTTGGGTGGGAGGCATGCTCATAAGCCCTTATTGAAGGGTTTGGGAGTGGTGGTCTAAAGGTGTGAAAAGGAGGAGGGCAAATGCCTGGCGGGTTAGAAATGTGGGTTCCAGGAATCACTTCAGGGTAATTTGTGCATTCTCAGAAATGACTTTGTTAAAATTCTTGTCCCCCCTCACCATCCCCAGAGACCCAGAGTTCTGAACCCTGACCTCCTGTCCAGGAGGAGCACAGAGTTGCACACAAGGAGTGGAACCTCCTTGCAGCTGCTGTTTATAAAGGAGCAAGGAAAGGGCCTCCTTTCCCACCTTCCAGAGACATTGGATTCCCAATGCAAAGAGGTTCAAACATACTCTTAACATTTTCCTATTCTACGAGCTGAAGACTGAATGTCAAATATGCTGATGCCAGTCAGCACTTTACTGGGAAGGGGTGAGCTGGGCTGGAAGCAGCCTGCACACTATCTCTGCCCAGGCAGTGTTTCAGGAGTGTAGGTCTGTCTCTCAGAATCATGATTTCTTTTCTGTGGTCAGATGCCTAAAAGCTGAGGTACAGTCTAACTCCTTAGACTTGAACTGAAAATTTTCTGCTTTAACAGGCTATATTGCCCTCAGCACTAACTTTTCTCCCTTTTAAAAGCAAAGTCACAGTAGGAGCCTTGCTCGTTTAATAAACATAGAACTAAAAGAAAAGCATTTTAAGACCATTTAAAAAAATTAATTAAATGATCAGTTTGAAATAGCTTTACATACCATCTTTAACAGCACCATCTGGTGGCTCTCAGGTAATGTTGACATTAACCATGGCTAGAGCTGTGTCTTGCAATATGACAGTGTGAAACACTTGGTCTGTTTTGTTATGAATGCCAGAGGAGGTGTGTGGACTCTGTAAGTGTAAATATGGTAAAAATACATAGATTTGACAAAAGCATGTTGCTGAAATGTGGGGGTAAAGCAGGGCAGAACTCCTGGGCTGTATGTGCATAAATATTTGAGTACTAGAAGAGGGATATTTTCTCATTCCTGTAATATGTTTAAAGATGCCTACTTACAATGCAAAATCTATTATTAAAGATTATTTTATATTTGCTTCTAATCTTCTTACATGTATGTGGAGTCAGGAGAGATCAGCGAAGTCACTGATTGGAAGAGCAGGCTGCTGAGCAGCGTGGGGAATTTATAATATATGGGGCCTTAGGAATGTGAACTTTCATTTTGATTTATTCAGTCTCAGCAAACAGAGAGGGTAGGTATCACAGCAGTGAACAAGAAGGTGGAAAGATGATCCACATTCAGCCAGGGAAGCCTCGAAAGACAACCAAAGGCAGAATCTCTTTCTGCTGTGAGCCTTTGTGTAGTACACAGGACTGAAGAACTGCTTCTAGAGCTGATGGCCATAGAGATGCCACTAGATTTTCTGCACAGGAATTTCAGAGGGGGCAAAATATCGTGCTGACCCTTCCCTCCCCCAGGTGGAATTCAGCACCTCAGTACTGGTTCAGTGTGCTGTTTTTCATTAGTGATTTATGAGTGGCATTAAGTGTAAGGTCACAAGGATTTTGAGCTTTGTTCTCACTGTAATAACTGATGATGCTGCATGGAGCTCTTCTGTTTTGGTCTCTGTGCTATCTAGAAAATCCAATTCCCTCAGTGTTAGATGATCCCTCTGGCTAAGTATGTTGTGGGCAATTACGGCTGTGTACAACAAGCCTTGGCATCAGCAGCTTAGCACTGGCTTCACTGGCCAGAAGCAGAATTCGTGCTTGGCTCTTTGCAAAGCAGTTTGCTTGCAGCTCCGAGGACAGAATCCTTTCCAGAGCAGAGGTTCCTATGCCTTCTCTTTGCTTTATCCTCTGCTTGCTAGCATGAAATAAAGATCACCAGGAAAATATAAACTCAAGTGTTTACAACTGTTAGTTATTCTTTCTAAGGAATGTAGATTTTTTTTTTAAAGTATTTGTAATTTATATTGAGAAAGACCAAATTAAATGATAGCAGGAGCAGTTTGGCACAATAGGTAGGAAGGTGCTGTGTGCTCTGTAGCTAACTGGGGCTAATAGGCATGATTGGCCACATCACTGTTATCTCCTCTGTGCCTATTCCTGTGCCTGTTATGAATTGTGCTCTCCTCACAGTAGCAGGTGTTTTGAAGTCATCTGCAGCTATTAAAGCTTTGCAGTTATCCCTTTTTTCCATCTCTTCCTTACTTTGTGTGGCCCCATATTGTGGTGAACACAAAGGGCTGTGTCCTCAGCAGATTCGTGTCCCCCCACCTGTGATGATTGCAGTGGAGTGTTGTATATTCACAGTGACCTGGGAGGCACCCTTGTCTGGCAGAACTTGGGGGCATAGCCACTGTAGTCTCTGCTTTTTCCTCAGAAATGGTATCTATTTTGTGTATTTCCACTGAGCTTTCTTTTTCATCTCTGGAATGAAAGTGAAATAGCAAGCGATGAAAACGATGATGAGGATTTATGCATATAATAATCATCTGCAGATATTAAAGCTTTGCAGTACCCTTTTTCAGAGATATTCATATGAGTCAGTGAGATCTGCTGACTTGCTCAAGGTCACAGAGCAAGTTTGTGGCAGAGGTAGAAATAGAAATTGCATCTTGAGAGTCAGGACAGGATCGTATTCCTGGGCTTCCTCTTACAAACACTGTTATGCTGTGTGACGTGGCATGGCCTCAGGCTATGAAGGAAGGGGGAACACACCCAAAAGTGAGCTTAGCTGTGCATGCTGGGTTAAAAACTTACTCTTGCATCTTCAAAAGTGCCTTAACTATGTTAGCTTCAGTCAAATTAACATGATACAAAATTTACAGAAATAGGGGTTAAGAGGTTGTCTGGTTTTTGAGGTGTTGGTGAAGACTGTTGAATGCTTACTCCAGGCACCCCCAACGTAACCACCCTCCCTGACTGGTGGTGGGTCAGGTGCTGAGCCTGCTGTGGTCGTAGGAGTCAGGATGTACACTCTGCCCTGTGTCGCTAAAGGGAGCCCCTGCCTGTGGCATCAACGTTGGGAGCTGCCCTACTGCAATGTGAAAACTCTTCTCGCTTTTGGCCCTGTCATAATGTTGGAAATTCTGCTTTTCTAACCCAAAATGGTACCTCTTAGTGCTGGATAGTGCACAAACCTGGTTCAGAGAGTCAGTCCAAAAGCAGAAATAGTATGATTAGTTCCAGGATCTTTGGAGGCAAAACAGAAGCCAAATAATCTGTTGCAGCCATGCTCCACTTCGAGAGGTATGTGGAGATGGGGAAATAGCTCATGCCAGCTTGTTAGAAAGGAGGCTGGAAGTTACAGATGGCACAGATGAGACACTGGAGGCAGAGAACAAATGTTTCCCACCTAGTGAGAAACACTTCAGAGAGGAAGAGTCATCGCTTAATAGCAGCATGATGGTTCTTGTTGAAAGCAAGAGAACCCTCTAAAAGCCTAAAGCTTTATCTAAGTGAGGAAAATACACAGGATTATAAAATGACAGGTTAAATGTAGAAATGCAACAAGGCAGACTGAAAAAAAACGAGTTAGGGGAGCATTTGCAAAAGGCATCAAAACTGGTAAAAAGTAAATCTTCAAAAACATCAGCATCAGGGAGCCTGCCAGAAAAATCTCTAGGGCTAGTAGATGCTCAGAAATGACAAATGAATTCTTTGCATCTGTTACTCATTGTGAAGAAATGGCAGTTCCCTGTGCTGGAACACTTCTTAAAGAAGAATTCATCAGGAAGTCTCTTTCAAATTGAAGAGTTGGTAGGGGAATTTATGAATCAAATAGAAGTTGCCAAGTGATTTATTAACCCAAGCTTTCTGAAGGAATTCAAGAATGAGATGGCAAGACTAACTGCCGTGTTGCATAAAAGTACTCTGGTACTTGAGGACTTAAAAGATGGCAAATGTGATATGGCATTCTAGAAATGTGATAAGGGAAACCACAGGCTGATGGGCTTGAAATATGCACAAAAAGAAATTGCTTTTCAATGGTGTATTGAGAATGGAATTACAGGCTACGGAGACAAGAGTCAGCCTGGCTATTGTAAGGAGAAGCCAGGCTGTGCTAAATGTCAGAGTTTTTCCAATGAAATAATAAATGCATCTGTTCTGGAACCCATGATGGTCAGCAGATGCACAAACAATTTGGGAAAAGTTGAATACTTGTTATTCATTGCTGTCCTGAATAACTTTGAATTATTGATGATGACTGAAGAATTTTATAAGAACCTAGTGAACCTCAGTGACTGGGCAGTGAAATACAGAGTGACTGTATAGATAAGCAGAGTGATACATCACTTTGTGTTTGGGGAGGAGGGAGTCAGAAAGGGAAAAATGGGGTGTGCTCTGAGCTGTTTCTTGGATAAGAACTGGAGTTGTGAGACAAATGCCATCTCAGTGCTCAGATAGTCCAACAATCTCAAATATTAGAGCTGTTAGGACAATAAGAGAGAGTAACATGAGGAGGCGTTAATTTATGTGCTAATATCAATGCACAGAACTTCTGCTTCCTGAATACTGTACCCAGTTGTGGTTCCTCTACTTCCAATCCAGTCCCAAACACACTAAAACTGGATGAAGCAGTGTGAACATAGCAAGGCTTTTTGAAATCTTGGGATTGGCTCTGTAAAAGCAATGAGCAGTGAGGCTGAGGCCCTTCAGCATGCAAAGGAGACTCCTGAGGGCAGTGGTAATAAAGGAATGTGAAGTTGTGTTGTGGAGAGAGCAGGTAGAGTTTGATGTCCCTAATTCAGAACAAGAACAGGGGGACATGAAATTAAGCTGCCAGGCTCAGGGTAAATGTTGCTCTTTGTGTGACTCATTCTTCTGTGCCTTCCTAGTTCCTGGGTTTCTAGTTCCTGCTGCTGGAGGCAGCATAGTGGGCTCTGTGGGCCCTTCTGTCTCCTGCTGTGGTTGTCTCATGCTTGGCCTGAGGTCATTTGGGAAACCACTGCTGCAAGTGTTCACAGCAGAACTGGCCTCCCATCAGGATCTCAGTTCATCCTCTAGTGCTAAACCAGAGCCAGACATCAGGCAGTTGAGTTGACAGCTGCTTATCCTGACCAAGCAACTTGTGCTAAGATTCCGGCAGTAAATTTGTTTTGTCATTATTTGAGAGCCACTCCATGGGACAGTGAGGAAGGTCTATAAACAGCATCTCCACAGCCACATGTGAATAGCTGGACCCCAGCCCCCAGGCAGGGATCCAGACTCCTGCTGCCTCTTGCTGGGGTGCAGTGATACAGAGGCAGGAAGCTGCAGCCCCAGGCAGTGAAAAGTGTGTTTGGGTTTGCAGTGATTGTGTTTTGGTTTCAGCAGTATTGTGAAACAAAATGTGGTGAGTAATTCTAAAAGAATACAGAAACCAAAAGATAAAAGCCAGAGTTTCCCATATGCTTTTACAGTATTAGAACAACTCAACTAAATCTGGGTCACCACCAGCCTTTTGATAAATGCAGTGCTTTTGCATACCAAGCAACAAAAGACTAAATGACAAAGAACATACTGACCCTTTATATGCAACTGTAGAGGGGAAGGGAAATCTCAGGAAGTATTGAAATTTTTCTTTGAAGAGTCTTTTCATGTTACTTTCAGACATGAAAGGTAGGAGCATGGTACGGATAGAAACCAAAGTCTAAGGGAGTAGTTGAGAGTAGGTGTCCACACGTGGAAGTTGCTAGGAATGGTGTGTTTGTCTGAAGGCAGTGGTGTTCCTTATAAAGAATGATTTAGGGGAGAATGTTTTGTGGAATTTGGAAGTTTTATTTATACTGAAGAACTTCAAAAGTTTTTCCATTTCTGAGTGCCTGGCTCTCAGAGCTTAGTTATGCAGATATGGGTGGGTTGGTTTTTAGGACTCATGGCTCTATTATTGAACGTCCATCTTTATCCTTCAATGCCTTAATGGTCTTCCTGTTATTTAAAGATTCTCAGGTAAAGTGGATTATGTGGTCTCTGGCTAGGACACAACACTGATCTTCTTACACCTCACAAAGTTACACTGAGAAATGTGATAGTCATGTGGAATTTAAGGTTTCCACAGTCACAGCACCTAGTTGTATGTGTTGCCATATCAGTATGAAACCAATTGAATTGTTTACCACCAGAAGATGGGTACTTGACCATTCAGGTCAAACCATAGCCACACATGATGCACAACTGACCAGGATTAAACCCTTCCAGATTTATCGAGTACTTAAATCAACTTGAAATACTTAGTGTTTCTCCTCATGGTCCCCAGGCAACACATTCAAATGCAGAAAACTGACTTCCCAGGACAGAATGTAAAACATCTCCCAGCCATGGGGAGAGAAGATGCTCAGTGAAGCACTGCGTTTACCCTCTCCCCCACATGCACACTATGAGGGATGAGAGAATGCAAATGAGAGAAGCCCCAATAGCCATTACAATGTACTGCAGACTCTTCAGAGCATGGCAGTAAGTCCCTTACATGGGGAAATAAGAATAACTTTGCTGTTGGTTTATAGTCTTCCAGCACAAACTGAAGGTTTAGGGCCAAATGTCTCTGCTCAACCTCTCATACTGATTTCATGTAGGTAGAGAAGATTCTTATTCTTTACCTGGGTGGGGATTACTGAATTCAGAAGATCAGTGTGCTGCTGCTTGTCTGATCTCTAGAACTGCTGGGACACCTGGATAGGTACTCCTGGCTAGCTGTAAGTGGAAAGGAAAATAAGAAACACTAGAAATGTTTCTAGACCCAGAAAGATCAGATACAGTAACATGTGAACTGAATGCTAAGACACTGGCATAGAGCATACAAGGCATGAATCATCCCAATTAAATGGAGGAAATTACTTAGCCGCATGAAAAAATTATGCCCTGGCATTAAAAGCTACTAGTTTGTTTTACTTTTTTCTGGCACTTTATTATTTCTGAAGCTTTAAAGAACTCTAGCCTCATAACTCCCATGATGAGTGTTCTAATTATGAACATTAAGAATGTCTTCTGATTGTTTTGAGTTAGCTAATAACTTGATATGCTAAATAAATCAAGCAGTTCCCAATCCAAATGTAGTGTCTGGCTTTGGAAATACAGTGTGCTCTCTACTTTGCTGGATGAAATAGGTCTGAACAGCTGGAACAAATGTTCTTGTCACTAAATTATAAATTACAGCTGTCAAGAACAAAACATTTAGTTCCAGCACTGAAGAAATAGATTTTTAAGAAGTCTCCCCATTTATCAGTTTAGCCATTGATTATGTGTGTAAGGTCATTGAATCAGAGCAGTAATGAATGGAATTCTTGATTGCTCAAATACCAGACTAAATGTACCTATAGTGTTACATCCAGGAACTTGGTCATTCCCAAGAATGCCTCAGAGCTTTCCAGGAACTAATGCTGTATGTAAGCACTTAGGCACTGCCTTTCTGATCACCAGTAACACTCTGCTGAGCAGGAGGGGAAGATGAATTGGCTTCCATGAGCTCTGTACTCGTCAGGTTTTCAGTCTGTCAAGTATTGCATAGAAGCAGTTTAACTTCCCAAAGGGTGGGATTGCCGTGATGGCTCTGGAGTGGCAGGAGATCAAGATTAGGGTCAGACTGAGCTTCCTAGCATTAACCGTGTAACTGACAGCTTCTTTTCCTTGGTGCTGGAGGCAGGAGGAGGAAAATCACCATACGTGTTCCAAAACAGATATGATCTGCCATCACAGCCTGCTGCTGTTCCTCAGGCTTGTCTTGAGGTGACACCTGAAATTAGCATGTAGATTTGACCCAGTATTTTTTATTTCTTTTTAATATTGCCTCTGCTACCTGGTATTTGAACAGCTTTATTTTCCACGTAGGCTGAGAGCTTCGTCCTTCACCAGTGTAGAGGAGGAGACTGGTTTCAACCTTTTCAGTTTTGTAACCTTGTTTTCACAAATTTCTGCTAATTGTAGTTGTTTTGAGCAGCAGGTTAAGGAATAGTTGCAGGGTGCTTGTGACACTGCTGTGCTTGCACACTGTTCCTGTGTTCAAGATTTCTGTAAAATCATCAATACAGCATCTTTTAGATGCCATTTCAATGAAAATAGCTAAGGTGTGCAAGTAAGTGTTACAGCTTCTTTTGAAGTGATGTGCAGTTGGGAAGAGCTATAGTGAGAGAGGGAAAATTATGTCCTTGTGCTTGCAGAAATACCTGAACACCATTTTTCTTAAAGACGCCATGGGGTTGACATCTACTGGTTCTGATGCCTTTTATACTTTCTTCAAAGCTGAAATTTTCTTTCTGGGTATTTCATGGAAGTCTGCATTGGGAAGTTTTTTTCTAGGCTGAAGGCTTACAGGCTTGCTTTCTCTGCTTTTCATTCTTGATAAAACTCACAGGAACCAAGTTATCTTTGATTTCTCTGGCATTATTCAAGTAAGTATTGAAAAACTGAGAGCAGACTCAAGGTGGGGGGGGGTACAGTCTTTGCATAAGTTTCTTTCAGCAGAGACCCAAAGCTGAAAACCAGCTGTAAATCTTGTCCATGGTCTTAAGCTGGCTGTTGTCCCCTTCCAAATGCTCCTCCACAGCCTGTTAATTCTTTGTGACTGCAGAATTTGCGTGGCTTGACTTCTACGGAAGACCTGTAAAAGAACCCACCAGCACCAACAAACAAAACCCAGTGATTGCAGCTGGAGTAACAGGTAGAAGCAGGCATGCTTCAACTGAACAGGAGTTGGTGAAGGAGAGAGGAAACACTTAGGCATCAGGTGTAAATTGGTATCTCAGCAATCTCTTGCAAACTCTGCATTCCATGCTGTAGTGGGGAATCCAGAAGTTCTGCTATGGGGTTTTGTTCTGCCTCTATTGGAAAAGCACACAAATATTCTTTATACGTTTTCACTTGGAAATTCACTTCTAAAAAATGTTTTTGGAGTAAACTAGATCATTCAAATTGCAAGAAAAGGGAGAAGTATATTGACCAAATAGGCAAAATTAGTTTGTAAGGAAATTAAGTCTGGACAGAGCATCTCTGTCCAGATGGTACCTCAGCTCAAAAATTCTGCTTGAATAACAGAGGATTTTTGTTTTCCTAGTATACACCATAAGTGCTTTGCTTTTGGGGGACATAAAGTTTGTTTCGAAACCAGAGCGACTGCACACTTTATTGCTTGCAAATTAAAGACTAGATCTTGTTCCTGGTAGGCACCTATGTCTCTTGGATTTGCTATATATTGTATTACTCTACCTCTGGCTCTGGTCAGTCTGAGCTCTGAGTTGCTGTGTAAAATGGTCATTATGGAGTTAGATGCAGCATCTACAACACTCTGGAATTATATCCAAGACCTTTATAGAATGCATTTCTTTGCAACAAAATTATTACTATATGGGCTAAAGAGTCCTGTATTACAATTTCTTTTTGTGCGAATTCACTTCTAAAATTTACATTTTGAGCTCACTGGACTGATGTGCAGAGATATAGATATACACACACATATGCATGCACCTGTTTCCAGTGCAGCTGCAGTTTTATTCTGTGGTCTCCAAGCAGGACCTCTTGGCCAACAACAAAAGAGAAAAAGAACCCAACACACAGCAGTGCTCAATATCTCACTGTAAGCTCTCTCCCTGCTATGGCCTCTTAAGGGTCAGGGGCCACAATACAGAAAGATGGATTTTTAATACTCACAGACCAAATGTCAGTATATATTTACTTTATTTGCTAATTGTGATAGAAATGGGAAAAGGTGCTTTTTAGATTTAAAACCGTTTTAGGTTTCTTTGAGTTTTGAAACTCATTCAAATACGTGTTTGTAGAAGTATGTGATATTCTGAATCAGTTTGAGGCCTCCTTTATGGCTGTCAGTAACTATATAATGGATTCCAATAAGGATGGCTGTCCCAAATAGCTACAATAAGCACAAACCTATCCACCTTTTAAGCCATAATGCCATTTATTTTTGTTTAATACACCTCATATACTCACTAAACTCCTGTACCCTACTTGGAGGGGAAACTATCCTATGTCTATAAAACAGAAGAGGGATGGGGGTTTTTTTGATAGTATTGCTTTTTAACATACTTAGAATTTCACATTTTTCATCCTCATAGTAACTTCTGAAGTCAATTATTTTAAATTAGCTCATGAAGTGTTTTGAAGAATAAATGATTTCCTTTTTGCTTTGAACTAAAGGAAGAGTAATTAAGTAGTGCTGAACTGAACAAACAACCATTAGTTTTAGGTACCACAGACTCATTTCCCTATAATTTTTTATAGGTCAGTCAAGCTCTAAATTACCCAGGAAAGCCCTCAGGTAGACCTTTTGCTAATTATCTGACATGGCTGCCTGCTTTTAAACCAAGAACTAACAGTTGAAGACCTGTACTGTAGTGAAGAAGGAAAAATTTGAAGAGATTGAAACAACTCAATATGAAAAGAATTGCTTGTTTCATACCTGCTCTGAATATGGTCCCACCCTGAAGGCAGATTGTGGTAAAGGCTGACAGTGTTAAGAGAAGATTAAAATAACTAAATGCTGAAAGGGCAGAATATGCTTAGTGTGGGGGTAAGTCTGCCTGTGAACTTTTGTGTGATGTTTCCTCCATGCAAGTCTCCCTAGGTTCCAGTTGTTTGGGTATAGTCACAGGGAAATAAAGTAAATTATATAGTGTGAACATTTGCACTGTTACCTCATGCTTTCCTTCCTCCTGGCGGTCCATCTTCCCAGTCTGTGACCTGGAAGACCTACAGCATATTCCATGGGTGGATGAACAGCTGGGAATACTGTGTGTACTGCATGCAACTTAAAGTCATGGGGATTTTCTGTGGTGAAGTAGCATTATCAGCCCTTCTGCCCACAGTGTGTTCCCATCTGCTAATCAGTTTTATGTGCTCTTCTGCAGATTGATCCTTGGAAGGCATCAATTTTACTGGAATATAATCTGGAAAATGTTCTGCTTTTATTTAAGAAGTAGAAATGTTGGTTTCACAAGTTCTTGAAACTCTCTTTTTTACTTACACTCTGTTGTAACTCTGATATCTGAAGGTAAAATATGCCTTAGTGCTTTAAAGGGTGAAAAACTGGCAGCTGAAAACACAGGAGAATTTTCCTTCACCAGATTCCTGTCTGTTCTAGCATCACCAAAAGGAGTTATTTAAATGTTGACTTAATAACTTCACAAATTGAGGTTCAGTCCTTGTCTTCTGCAGTGTCCTAAGGCCTGAAAAAGGTTCAGTCACTACATTTCACTCACAAACACCTTGCAAAGGGACAGCGCCCTAGTGAACTGAGACCCAGTCCTTTACCCTGCCGTTCTGAAGTGTGTTGTGGGTATGGCAGTGTTTGCTGCCTGAATTGTGTCACACAGCAGCACAGGGGATACCTGGCCCAGTGCAAAGACAGAGACTTTATTACAGCTCTTGCCTCTACGTAATTCCTTGCCCTCCACCGCTGCTCTGCCCCACGTCTGATGGAGCAAAGGCAGTAACAGTGAAAACATGGGAATTCATTCTCGTGCCTCTGGGGCTACGAGGGGCTTTTTGTTGTTTTGGTGTGGTTTTTTCTGTACTGCTTGCTTGTTCAACACTGTTTTAAGCTCTTTACTGTTCATTTTATGTGTATCTCCCTTTTGGGAGTTCTGGGTGTGGTCTTGCAAGGTGCTGAGCACTGCCCTTGGGACAACCACGGGAGCAGCTGACCAGCTGTGCTGGTGTAAACCCGTGCATGTGTGCTGAATAAATGTATGTAAACCCTCATTCTTTTGAGATGCAGTCGGCTTTCTAATCCTGGCACACGTGTCTACTCCATCCTACTAGCTATGTTAGCTTTTAAATTAGCAGGTCTGATCATTAGCAGAAGACTCTGTACTTGTGTGTCAACACAAATTAGAAGACTTTTTTTTCTTTGATGGTTAACTCTGTTTTCTTGTAGTGATGGTTCCTGTTCCATGGGATAACTATTTTTTTCTGATTATAGATACCTGTCCTAAGACTTCTTTTGATATTTGCACTTGAGAAGCTCTACCAGGACAAAAGAAGATATTTCTACAGTTTGTATGTCTGATAAATTGTTTTTTGGAGCAGTTTAATATATGGGTGGGATTTAAAGATGTGCTGAATCTAATCTTCCAAGAATTGAGAGAAATATTCATTAGAATGCATTGTCTATTGCTGAGTTTGACCTTCACTACCCTGCTGGAGTGCACTACAATTTTTTATCTGCTTTCTTTCTGCCTTTCCTCCTTGGATAATAATAAAAGTGAAGCAGTTTTACCTGTCCACCCTTAGTTCTCTGCAGTCTTAGTGCCTTCCTGCCATTCTGTCTCCTGCTGAGGTCAGCGTCCCTGGGCCAGTGTCTTAAAATCTCCAATTTTTGGTCTTGGTTTCTGGCTTTGACAAGCAGCTAATGAAGTGGTTTTGTTTTTTGTATTGCCCTCACGCTCAGGAGTTTGTGCTGCGTATTGGTGTGCATGGTAATGCTGCCCTGGATTTTAGAACTTAACATGTTGGCAGTTGCTGCAGTCTGTGCTTTATTGCAGAGGTAGAGACTCCCTTTTCATCATCTTTGTTATTAGAAACTTTCTTCAATCCTCTGGAGGAATACTTAATATTAGCTCTGGAGTAGCAATAGTTTCAAAACTAACAATTAAGTACTGTGGTGGCACTGGTCTGATCAACACCCAGTCACCTGTGAAGGGCCAGGAAATGGAGGAGAGACATGTTTCCTCTTTTCCATCTCTTAGTGGAAATAAACAGTGCCTGAACTCTGCTGCCTATTGCATTTGCACCATTAAGAAGTGTGACTTAAGGAACATGCTTGGCACAGAAATAAAAGAGAAAAGCTGCTGTTTAGATGCTATATCCCACACTGAAAAGAGACAGTTTATTTCCCTGTAACTACCATTCCATGAACATAAAAGTTTTACTAAATTCCAAGAGTATTAGGATTGGTGGAAAAGAATGCAGTTAAGTTTGGGGTTTCAGAACAATTGCATGTAAAACTCTCCCTCCACCTCACAATTAACTCCTTAATATGTTGAGAGATTTTTCCAGTATCAGCTCAAACTGAGAAACTCTAACATGATGGCATGGGCACATTGATTTTGGAGGAGGTGATTGTTGGTACCGTTTGTTCTGTGTTCAGGGAAATCTTCCAAAGCCTGAATGCTGTAGTTTTCACTTAATTAATGTGGCTAACAGAGCAGGTCCAGGGCTGACCCTTTCACACGTGGAAACATGCACTTAGGAGTCAGTTTTTGGCTGTTAAGGTGTCTGGATCATTGACTTCATAAGATGCAACATCCCTGCCAGCAGGATAATGCACAGCCTTGCAGCTGTGTTCCCAAGCCTCAAGTTGGAATGCCAATTGTGTATCCCAGCAACTGTTTTCTATCTTCCCAAATATTCCAGAAGATTCCTGTGTTCATCCCAACAAATGTAGCATGGTAGTTCACACCATGGACAGCTGGAAGCCAAATCTGAGCACACTTTGGCCTCAAAAAGGTGATCTTGATTTATGACTGTGTTTATACATTCAGTGAAGCAAAGTGAGCATTCCTGAGCCTTGCTGATCATCTCTGCAGGTCTTTGGCTGGGCACCAGGTCTGCTGCACTCGTGAACCTTTAGAAGGGTTGCTTGCCACTGACTGATGGATGAGGCTCTGACACAGCTATAATTAAGATAGTGTTCGCACTGTCATAATTACAAGATATTAGCCAGGATTATTTATTAGTCACAGCAATCAAAGCTACATTTCGATTAGTCACAGGGGAGGACCTGACAGAACGTGGATGTGAACGTTACATATCCGATGTGTTCATTTGCAGATCTGTCATATTTGTCACGGTGGCAGCAAATGGTGCTAAACTGCTTTTTCAATAGATTCATTAGTGATAACATTTTAGGTTCATGTATCTGCCACAATTTTTACAATATTTCTTGATTTATTTTTTCAAGCACATCAAATATGAAGATTTAAATTATGCTTATTTAAAGAAATTGGATTTTATTAAGCACAAATGAATAAAAGCCTTTAATTGTTTTGGGTTATTAAATTTGGTGCCTAATGTATCTCAGCTGCTACCTCAAATTTCATGAAGAAATAATTGTTTTGGTTCTTAAACAAAATCTGATCCCGTAGCTATTAAAGGAGGAAACTAGAGTTGAGATGCTCTCAACAGTTTTGAATTGTTCCCAAAGTTCTTTGCCATGCCAGTTCTCCTTCATCCTTCTCGACCACAGAGGCCATTTCACATGTTTAGCAGAGAGGTCCGAATTAGCTGGGTAAATTAGCAGATGATAACTTAGTTAATGATCATTTAAGCAGAGAATGTAGCTCATTATGTAATTTTAATTTGGACCTTCTTTTTTTTTTGTTACTTTAATGATGGATCTTCCATGCCAGTGTATGGTTCTTGAGATAAGATTTCTGTAGAGAATCTTAAATTACAGTTTCTTGTGTGAGGAACAGCTATAGCTGCTGTATAATTAAACAATAGGGGTAATTTCATCTGGCATTGACTATTACACTTTCCTGAAAATCTGTTATCACACAGGCTCAGGCAGCAAGGTTGAGGAATGCACAAGAAAGGATGCTACAATATGCCAGTGCATCAAAGTGAAGCCCGCTCTGTAATTCCAGCAGGTTTGCTAGCAGTGCTAAATCTGCTGGCACAATAAACAGCAGTAAGGGGCATGTGGCTGTGGAGCCTTGGCATGGGCTGGTGCTAAATGTGTGCAGGCCTGGCACAGGAACCTTCAGGTGCCAGCTGTGGAGTTTGTGCTGCTGGGTCTGCCAGGTAGCTCTGATCTGGGTGGGTGCTCTCATGAGTGTTCCTGCTGCACTGTGCCCAGTAGCTGTGCTGGCAGATGGGAATAAAGCTGGCACTCTGAACCACTGTTCAGATCTCATCCCTGGCCAAGGGTGCTGGATGTACTTCTGTGCTGTAAACCATTTGGTCATGTTGGTGAAGCCTTTTGTTACTTAAAAATGTAAGGTTTTTTGTACATACCACTTGTCAAAGTGAGCAGTACAATTTTTCCTGTGACTTTTGGTCAGTGGAACAGTTGCTGCTGTCTCTACTGAGCTTGAGTGTCCTTCTGGCACTTTGATTCTGTAGCAAACGGTTTAGATTTTACACAGGTAAACTAAAGCAAATGTTTGAAGCTTAAACTTGAGTTGTAAATTTTCAGCTCGTGGCTGTTGAACTCTGACCAGTCAAGTGGTGACAGCACAGCACTTTGAGTAGGAGCCAGAATGGTTCAGTATTTTCTAATGCTAATGTGGAGCAGGTCCCAGTTCTCCTGCCTGTGAGTACAGCAGAGGTAGAATTTATGTTGAAAGCTGCAAGCAGTGCAGCAGCAAAGCAGATTTCCAGCCTTCAGTGAACACATGCTATATTAGTTCAGTGTCTTGATGCAATGCTTCAGAGAAATAGAAATCAGGAATAGAGGGGACAGACCATATCATTTGGTTTTTTGCCATTGCCAGATCATTCTCTTTTAATGAGTCTTGTTTCAAAACTCTCGAGGAACAGAGATCACAGCAGTTTTCTTGAGAGTGCCAAATACTTTCCATTTATCAAGAAGCTTTGCTTGCTTTCCACCCTCCTTTCTTCCTTCTAGTTGTTCCTTTGGGCCAGCCTAAGTTTCTTTATTGTTGTTTATATTCATCACTGACACTTTCCCATCTTGCTGTTTGACAAAGCTGTCTATATTCATCCTTCTCTCCAAGGAAGTTTCTCCAACCTCAGAGCAAATTGAAAGGAGTTTAGGAAAGGTTTTGTCTACATTGGTTTAGGGATGGTTGGATGACACGAGGCAAGAGAGGATATCACAGTTGCTTTCAATTATGCATTTTTGAAAAGAAGAAAATACTATGACAAATTCTGGTTCCATAGTGAAAGTTGCACAACAGTCGCAAAGAGGGATTGATTTGGTTTGTTCTTTTATTTTGTTACTATCAAAGACTTCCTCTGTTCCTATCTAATGCTCAAAATCTTGTTTATGGGCACAGAGAAATCACCACCTTCTATGTAAAGGCAAGGATTTTTTGTTATTGTAAGTGAAATCTTGAGAGTCAAATTGTTGTTAGTGCAGATCTAACTGCTACAGAAAAAATAATAATGCAGTTAAAACTCTGATACACACGCTTCCTAGTCTCTGGCTCTTTTTCTGGATACTGTGCTCCCCCATCCACTGCTCCTCTGGGTCTGGTAGTCAGTGTGGTTGTACTGGTGCTGGAATCCCTTGCCAGGAGGAGTAGGACACTCATGAGGTTGTGTTGCTTATTTTCCTTTCCTTCCCCCTGCTAGGATAAATTCTGTATTGTTTTCATTTGTTTGCTAAGATATTTTTAAACCTTTCTCTTCTTTCACTGATCCACAACGGTGGGTTAGGTCCAAATTTATTTTAAATGGTGCACTTTGCACTTGTTAGGTGCTATTTCTTTCTTCACTTTGTTACCCCTAATAATATTGTCCAGCTGCAGGTCTGTATTGTTTTTGTTTGTCTTTAAGCTGACCACTGGTGGGTTGTTTCTAGCTTGGGGTCTCTGGTGCCAAGCCTGAACCTCACCTCTCATGCCAAGCCACATCCTTCCTCTTCATTTCCAAAGGCTGCTCTTGTCACTCCAGCCCTTTCTCTGGCCCGTCTCCCACAGGTTCAGAGAGATGCAGACAGAGCAGGCAGCCCTCAGCCTGAGGTGTGGCAAATTCCCTGGGAGGCTTGTGGTCCGTCAGTGGTGGCTCTGCAGCGGTGGCACGAAGAATCCAGGTGTGGTGTCACAGAGCAGGGCTTAAGCACCTCAGTCTCCGTGGTGGGCTTGAAACTTTCCTGTGTGCAGCTGGGGTATCCTGGAGACTGTTTCCATTACCTTTCAAACATAATTTGAAAGTTGAATGATGATCACTCCCTAGTTTTGCTTTGCCTCTTGCTCTAAGTGTAACTGCATTTGAAGGTTTTGCTTCTACAGGTTTCATGTTTGCCTGATGCTATTTTGGTTTATTTTTTTTTTTCTTCAACTGTATATGTTTGTAATCCTGGCTTGTGTTCCTGTAGCCTCTTTGAAACAACTTCTATTTTGAGCAGAAATAGTATTACTGTAAATGCTGGTTTACAGTTTCATTGTACTGTACAGGCCTCTCCCAGATATTAGGAAAAAAAAAATTAGTGTGCGGGTGGTGGGGCCCTGGCACAAATTACCCAGAGAAGCTGTGGATGCTGTGTCCAAGGCCAGGTTGGACAGGGCTTGGAGCAACCTGGTCTAGTGGAAGGTGTCCCTGCCCAAGGCAGTGGGGTTGGAATGGAATGGTCTTTAAGGTCCCTTCCCAGCCATTTAATGAATCCCATTCCAATCATTTTATGAATCTGTGAAATTAAAGCATTAATTACTCCACTGATTATGCTTCCATTTAGCAGCTTTGGCACCATTTTTAAAGTTGGGTTTTTAGTGTTTTAGTCTAGATTTTTGATTGTTTGACTTCAGTAACAATAAAAATAAATTCTCATATGGTTACAGGTAAAATTTGCAGCTATGGCAGAGCAGTTACATAAATATGTAAGTAATGCCATTTGTAATTATATACATCACTCAGATGGTTACATTTATGTGACTGTGTCCAAACAAAGGGAAGGAGATGCAGCTGTGTGCTTGGCATGAGTGGTTCTGGTTTGGTTTTGGGTTTCTTTTTTAGGAGGCATTGCTCTAAACTTGTGTGTATATGATTACATGTTATATTTCATACGAATATAAAATGTATGTATTACCTTACAGTGGTGGCAGTAACATAAGGGTACTGGGTACGGAGGGAAGGGTTAGGTGAATCTCATCTCATAACTGTAGTAGGTCTAGCCTGAAGTCTAGCTCCTATGCTGGGAAGTTTGGCCTCGAGTTCTCTTTGTAGGCGAATGTTAGTTTGCCAGAGTAAAGACATAGTAACACAAAGGAATGGGATATGGAACAAAAGCAACTGTTGATTTAGATGTACATTTACTGGAAGTAGCATATGGAATTTTAACTCCTGACTTGTTCTCCCCAAGGAACAATCAAGGAGTAAGAGCATCAAGAGATGTTTTTGCAGATGATTTCTCCGTTCCTAAGGATTGTTATGTCTCTCCCCCGAACGGCTCCTCTCCTTTCCCTGGGACACTTAGCCGTGACTGTGCTTACTCAGGCCTGACTGCATATTTGCTGATGTGCACACATAATAGTACCAAATGGCACCTTTCCTGGTCAGAGATATTTTACTCAGTATAGCAAATATTCTCTTTTCCGGTTTGGCAGTATGAGGAAAGGTCTGCCCTACTTGAAGCACACACAAATTAAACTCAGATGTGGGAGCATCTGTAACACATGATGAGTGTGCAAACCCCTTGGTTTGCATTATCCTATTGTCATCAAATTTTAACACCATGGCAAGGGGCTGGAGTCTGGAGAGCTGCTGTAGGTGATAGGACACTTGTCTGCAACAGATCCATGACTTGTACTTGTCTTTACAAAAGAACATGTGTCTAGCACATGTGTAGCTCACAGCGTGGCCTGGAATTCAAGTGTATCTGTGGTAATTTTTCAGGAGGTATCCTGTCCTGTTTCTGTCATTTTCTTCGCTAAAGCAGCTACTCAGATGAGCAAAATTTGAGGTATTCACTGGTTTTCAACTTGCTTTTGTCTGGTAATACAGAACGCTAGACAAATGTCCTTGATTCAAAGTGCAAGAAAAAAGTATTCTCTTGAGACAGTTGAACTGGGGAGTTTCTCAAATGAAGTTAATCCTGTGAAACAAACACATGGTGTCATCAAGGCAAGATTCCCATTCATTTCCTGTGTTTCTTGCTGATGGAATATCCAGTAAGTATGTTAGGTTTCTTGGCCTGAAGTAGGTTATAGCTCAGATATTTTGCAAGACTACAGAGCAATTGGTGAGAATGAATTAGGAGTATTATAGGTGTGTTTGTCTTGGTGTTGCTCTGAAGTCCAGTATTCTCTTAAGATATGTGTTTCAAAGCTTTGCTTCACTAAGGTACATTTATACCCATAACACCTTCTCACTCAAGACAAATTCAGCATGGATACAGGATAATGTGCCTTGCAAGAAAGAAAAGGACAGACAGCATGGTGGGATTATCAAGAGCAGGATCAGGTGTGAATCACTGATAGGAGCACAGGTGTTACTTCCGTGAAGAAAATTCTCTGCAAGTGTCTGCATCAGGGAACAGATGTGTGGCTAGAGACGTGTGTTGCCCTGGGATTTACACTGCCCTATGCCTTGAGTGCTCTGTCTCTGACTGCTGGCCCCCTGAGGGAAGCTGAAGGAAGGACATGCCAGCAACAGCTTAATCCTTACTGTGTTCTCTGAGCTACTTGTTATTCTCATCATGTGTTGAGGGTCTTTCCCGTGGGGATCAGAATAAACTAAAACAAAACTGTCCCTTGGTCAAACCTGATTTTTCTCTGCACAGGCTGCTTGTGGTGTTGCGGCCTCATCACACTTGTACAGACCCCAGGCACTGGGTCTGTTCTCAAGAGATCTCGTCTTGCTCTTGGTCCGTCCATCCCTACTGCAGGCAAGGCAGGCCTGAGCCCTAGAGCAGCCTCCTTGGGGAGATATTTAATTGGTGTTTTTGTTAAACACCCTTATTGTTCCTTTGGGCTTATCTGCACCCAAGTATATATGCAGCACCTGGTAAGAAAATTTGTGACAGAAATTGCTCAGATGAACATGGAGATCTAGGACTTGAAGCTCCACTGAAAAAGATGGAGTGTCAGTTATACTTGTGGACCCAAAGATACCAATCAGAGTATCTGTATGTACAGAGTATCCATTTTTCTTGCATTTGACAGATTAGTTGCAAAAATAGTTGTGACACATTTGTAAGCAGAAGAGGCCATTAATTATAGTACAGCATATTGAGTGTTGTATTTAGGGAAGCTGGAGTTTAAAGCTTCTGGACTCCTAGCTGTGGCACAGCTGTGCTATCAGAGTTCTGCTATTAATATACTACAGTGTGATACTTGCTCAGCTCTCTGAATTTAAGGGAGCCCAGGGTTCTGCTGTTGGACCTGGTGGCTGTTACAACAAGGCCCCCTGTGGTAAGAAACACATTCATCTGTTCAGTTTCTGGTTCTATGAAGGTGGCATTTACAGTCCAAGTTGCTCATAACCCACTCGGACATCCAACTCTGAAGTGCCCAGAAGGAAAAGTCAGCAAAAGTGGGCGAGCCTCAAAGTAGATAGCAACTGTAAAATCATTCCCTGGGTCAGAGAAGTGCTTCCCTTCCAGATCAGTCGAGAAAGAAGATGACTTGCTTGTCATATCAGTGGGCTTTACCTGAACTGACTAAACCTTTATTTAAATAAATTATTGGAATCTCTATTATCCTCAGTTTTCAAGCACTGACAGTTAGAGAATTAAATGCATTATGAATGTTTCCAATTGTATCTCAAAGTTAGACTTGAGGCTTGCAACATGTAGCAAACAAACTTGGATTTCAAAGAGTTACAATTCACTCGCTATTATTTGGTTATGTAATTCCTGTAGCATGGAATTTCCTCCCTGACTGATTTGCTTAAATTAGCATTAATTTTTTCAGACCAAACCCATTTCCCTTTCTGTCAAGCATTTAGAATCATAGAATCCTTTAGGTTGGAAAAGACCTTCCCCAGCACCAAGGTCGGACAGACAGGCCTGTAATCCCCTGGGCCTTCTTGTAGATGGGCATCACATTTACCAACCTCCAGTGAGCTGGGACCTCCCCGCTGAGCCAGGACTGCAGTCTCCCTCCATTGCCCTCGGACTTCTTGTTGCACCTTCCTTGCTGTCTACCTGAAAAATCAGTACTGGTTGATGGTCCAAGGGCCACGCCAGGCTGGGAAGATTTCTCTTCACATCTTCAACCTGGGCCCCAGGCAGGCTGCTGACTTCCCTGAGTGGGTTCAGCGTGCACAGGGAGCCTTCTGTTCCCTCCACAAGGCAGTCTCCTGTGACAATGACCTGACTCTTTTTCCCTTTGGGGAAGCAATTTTGTACTTTTTATGTACACTTAGGAGGAAAGCAAGCTCATTGGAGGTAGGGATTTCAAAGTGGTGAGAATAAAGAGAGGCTAAGTGACTGTCCCACAGGCAGGTACACCTGAAGAGAGGGATTCCCAGACCTGAGGGCTCTTTAGCATCACCTCATCTGTGAGTGTCTGTGCTTTTAACACTTCTAGATTTGTAACGTAGGGTGAAGTAAATGTAGTCAAATCAAGGCTTATTTCTGATTCTTAATAAATTATTTTTCTGCCTAAATAGGGCAAATTGCTCTGGGATGGAATGACCAGAAAAAATTCCTGTCGGAAGGCTCTTCTAGTTTGTGAAGTGAGCTGGCAGTCCAGTTATATTTTTCTAACAGAGATGGATTGTATTTGGATTTCATCCAATGAAATTCAGCTGGAAAAGAAAAAGGAATGGGAAAGGTTGTACTTTCCATACTACCTAGCTGCTGCAGATCTTGGCATAAGGAGATAGATAGGTATCAGAAAGGCTAGCAGACAGGACTATTTATCAAAGTATGAGGTTTTTCAAGGTGGGGGAAAGCTTCTGGCTTGGTGCTTTTGAAGAACTCTGAAATCTTACCCATAATCCCTAAGTAACGCTGTTTATTGCAACAAATATGTATCTCTTCCATTTTATGCATGTAACACCTATTTGTGTACATTTGAAGTTGGTAAGGAGGGCTGTATGAAGTTTTATGAGCATGGTTGTTAGAAAACTCTGTCTTTATCTGTTTTTTCTCTTAAGCAGTGGCAGAAAAATCAACAGAGTTCTTAACAAAATGCTCATTGAGGTTTCAGTCTTCTAGCCAGAAGAAATTTAAACACACTTTCTCTTCTCTGAAATAATTGAAATGTCTTGCTAACATCTTGCCCCCTCTGTCACTATATTTCTCTGGAAAATGAGTTTAGTTTGCTGAAAAATACACAGTCTTTGAAAAGTCAGATACTTGTGTTTCTGTCTTGACATCGCTTTCCTCAGCTTTTACACAGAAAATGTGTCACTCGTTTATTTGTGCAACAGAGTTGTATCTTTTGAAGTGCTTACTAAACTGACTCTGAAATGCTGGCAGTGGGTATTGCTGTTGTAGATGTCTGTCAATCCTCCCCTACCAGTCTCAACACTTTTTTGGCAAACTGTAGGAGAACTAATCAGCGTGTACTTGTAAACGGTAGAAATTTGATCGTGCTCCATGCTCGAGTGAGTTTCTTTAAACATGGATGGCCCGTGTTCTTTGGTAGGAGCACAGAATATGTAAAGCTGTGCAAATTCAGTTGTGGTTTTAAGGTTTTTGGGGCTTTTTTTGACTTGTGTGTCTGAGGAAGGCATTCGAGTAAGTGCAAGACAGAAAGCAGAAGATACCCAAATGCTTGTTGACATTATAAAAAGGATGGAAAATACAGGATGTTCTTTTTTACATAAATGGCTCCTGTTTTTCAGGGAGTACTGTGGTCTGTGACCTGGAATAGGTCCAGTAAGTTGTGCATATGCTTGTAAATGATAAGCAGTGCCAGAGAAGGTGCTGCTCTGAAATGGGACACCATTTGCCTAGTTTAAGACAGCAATAAACTGACTTTAAAAACACAGTGGAGTAAGGCTGGACTGTTTCATCTCTTTGCAAGGTATTTTTCTGGTTTATGCTAGTTATTTTTTATTAAGACGAACAGTGCACTTCTAAAGCTCTTTCTCCATGATTGGGTTCAGAATTCAGGATTGACTTGACAGTAGACCCTGTTCAGGAGACTCACCCTGGGGTGCTGTCTCACACTGTGTACTCCAGCCACTCTTTATGCAGGGAATGGAAGCACAGTCCCCTTCCCTCACATGGGCCTTGCCCTGCTTTCCTTGGCTGAGGCTCTGGGCTCTTACTGACCTGGCTGGAAGCAGCTGTGACCAGACTGGGACAGTCCTGGTGAGCCACAAGCTGGCCCTGGCAGCCTCCTGCTCTGCAGGTGCTGCTGGTGGTGCCCAGTCCCGGAGCTGTTCCGGGGGGAGCACTGTGTTCTCTCTGCAAGAGGCTCTGCAGTCTCCCTGAGCTGAACGTGGCCCAGGGGTCAGGTTTGGTTCGAAAGTGTCCGGTATCTGTCAGGTTGTCTGTCATGAACTGTCGAGGACTGACATTTTTCTGACTGGAGGTGCCCTCAGTTAAACTTGTGACAGATGCAGGGAAGGGCCAGGCTAGCAGGAGGTTGTCATCCCAGAAGATAATGGTGATTCCATCACTGCTCCCAGAAACATCTGGCAGAAGAACACAGGGAATGGATGTCCCTGTTGTGGAAAGGGCAAGGTGGGAAGGCTGGCTGTGGCCATCCCCAAAAGCAGGGCTGGAGCAGAACCCTTGACAGCCAGGATGTCCCACATCCTTAGGTTTGCTCCTTTTGTAGCTAAATTCTCCAGACATTTTGGTTGCTCCAGGTACTTAATATTGTTCCATAGATCACCAGGAAGGTTATATGTGGTAGTTTGCCAAATTAAAACCAATTGCCCCATGCACCCATTAATGCAATTCTCTTTGAAAAGAGAATTCCTTGTGGTGGTTGACCTTGGGCATGCCTGACTGAGTACCATTCCATGCAGGTGTGCTTACATTTCCTTGACAATTTGTAGGTTGTAATGAGCTTGAAGGACTAGGCTTTCCTGTGCTTGGAGAACCTACTAATGGCATAACTTGGAGCCTATAGCTTTTTCATCTCTTATGAGAGACAGATGGAATAGGATCCTGTCCTATTCTGCTTGACTTTGATGTAAACCTTGAACTTTTTTTTCTGCAGAGATGATCAAAGAGAGTGGATGTGTTGCATCCAATGTGAACACTGACAAGAACTTGGGTGATTGGGGTTGACTGAGGGCTTTGTGGTGACTTCAGAAGTTGAGTCTGTGCTGAGCAGATGGGTGAGGAGGGTGGCTGAAGGGTGTGAATAAGCTGAGTGTGCCAGCACTAACTAAAAATCACCAGAGCTAGGAAATGAAAGGCCTAGAGGCCAAGCACTACCACTGAGGTTTGGAAATAGAGTACTGTAAAAGTTGGGGTTTCAATAGACAGGAGGAAGATTATATTGGTGCTTTAGGGGCTGTGACTAGTTTCAAAACCAGATGTTTCTAAAACATGGGAATGCTTAGCAAAGAATCGGTTGTTTCTCTTCTCAGGTTTGAGTGTTCGGTTTGGGTTTATTTTATAAGATATACCTGTTCCTGCTAGAAAAACTGTTTTGTTTCAAATGGAAACAGGAGCTGGAGGTCAGAAGAGGAAGAGAACAGCAGGACTGGAAAGCAAATTGGTAAATTCAGCCAGCTGTTGTGACGTGTTTATGGTGTGTGATCGGCCCTATGGAGCCTGATTAGCACATTCCCGGCAGAGAGAGCTGTTTGCACAGTGGGAGGAATGGCAGGATTAACGTGAGCTCACTGTGGATGCAGGGTGCTGAAAAAGCCTGAGCAGGGGGCAATCATCGAGCTGTGTTTAACGAATCTGGTAGCGGTCACTCTGTTGCAGGGAGATCAAAAACAGAAGCAGAGAGCTGCTGCAGCTTTAAAGCTTTCTAAGAAGCATCACATTGAACTTTGATTTAACAGAAAGAAAAACATGAATTACAAATCACCCTTGTGCTGATGCTCTGTAATTCAGCCCCTGGTTAAAAACAACCAGCTACAAATAGGGTAAGAAGTATTAATACTGAAAATAGTCTCTAATTACTGGAAGAATGAGGGTATTGCATATCCTTTGTTTAAGTTCAGAACTTACTATCATGAAGTGAAGAGTTGATGAAAAAAAGGATTTAGATGTCTTTTTCATGGTAGAAATAGGAAGAGAGACCCTGCAGAATCCTTTTTAGCACTTTGTCCTTTTTGGAGATCGTAAATTTTAGAAGGAACAGAAACTGAAGAATGGAAGGGTTATCTGAAAATCACTGCCTCTGCACATGTCAGGAACACCAGGCTGCAGCTGCTCTGTAAATAGTCACTTTACTGAAGATCCATTTTAGCTTAACAAAGTCAGTTGTTACTCAGCACATGGCACACGGAGAACACCAGCTCAGAAAACTGAGTAATGATTGATCTGAGCTGGGTGTTAATTTCTTCATACTATTGTCATTCCTCCTGCCAGTGTCCTGAATGCAATTAAGCATACTCAGATCCTATTGTAGGACCTGCTCTTGGAAATGAGTCAGAACAAATGGCTGGAATACTTTTTTTTTTTTTAAGAGAAGTATTGTGAGGCCTTTAAAAGCATGTCTGTAATAATCAGTAGGAACACTTCTGTTGGTTTAGGCATTGATTAAAGGTGACTGCTCTGATACATTAGTGCAGGCTCTAAGCTGTGCATTCCCTGGAGGTTATTGTGTCGTACATCCTGGTATTGGGCATCAATGGTAACCAGAGAAGTGGTGCGATATCTCTTTATAGGAGGGCAAATTACATTGTTTCTGTGATAAATGGTAACACCAACAGTGACAAATTTTACTTGTGGCAAAATGCTGAGAAAATTGATGACTAACTGGGAGATGTTCACGTGGCAGTTGTGGTCTAGGTTTATCTGGTAGCTTGATCTGGAGAGCAACATTTATGATGAGTGACTGAATTGAATAAAATTTTCCTGTATAATGAGAATGTGATTTAGGTGCATTTGATTTGACAGAGATGGAGCCATGTGAATCCAGCAAGATGCAAGGCTTGTAGTGGAAGTATTGCTGAACAGCTCAAAGTAGGCTCGATGAGATATTGTAGAAGCTGGGACTGTGACCTGGCCTTGCACAGGGCTTCATCACTTCAGTAAGCTGTGGATAGACTGCACTGCAGAACTAAGGACTTCACTCAGTGCACAGCAAAATCTGCACGTACCGTATCGAGAACATTCTTAGAAAACAGGAAGTGTAACACAGAAGTTTTGCTTTATTTCAAGGAACAACCTCTGCTTATTAGATTATGCAAATAGGAGAGTCATTCTGTCCTTGCCATGGAGCTTTCATCACGGTATTGCAGTGACAGACGAGATTGTATCTTTTTCAGAGGTACCACCTTTGGCAATTTCTATTAAGCCAAGACATCTTTTTATGAATTGTGAAAATGATAACATTTCTTGGTTATGAATGAATGTAATATCAGTAGAAAAAATTCGTTACGTCTCTGCAGAGGAAGATGAAGTATTGTTGTTCTGTTAGAGCTCTTTGAAGGGGCAGATTGAGAACAATGATCTGCTTGATGTTGTGTTTGTATTTCTAAAAGCTTGAAAAATGTCTTTTCACTGAAGGCTTCTAAAGTATTCAAGCTATTACAGAACAAGCATTTATAGAATAATGCCATCTAGATATCCACTGTAAATAAACAGGTTAAACCCTCCAGGCAGTTACAGTTTTTAGTGACCAGGTTTCATTATTAGTGTAACTAAGAATTATAGCTTTCACTAGGCTCATACCTGACCTTGAAAAATTACTGAAGTGGAGAAGAAACAGTCTGAGTTATTCCAGAGTGTTGAAATTACACTGATGCTGTGAGTGTCAAGAGTTGTAGAAAATACCATGAAGGAACAATACAATGCCAGATGAAACTCAAAAGCAGGAAAAACAGTCCTGACTAGCTGTACATGCTGATGGGTTTTAAATTAGCCATTGTTGCTTTTGAAAGAGATTTTTGAATAATTTGGGGTAATTCTTAAAAATGTCATCTTAATGGTTGGGTAGCATGCAAAAGAATAATAAAGGTTAGGAATTACTTGTGAAAAGACTAGAGAATGCAATATGCCACTCCTGGAATGCACAACTTGAAGGGGACAGAAGAGGGCACAGAATTCATCCCAGGGGTGTTTTAGAGCTGGGAAGGTGCAAACAGGGGAGCTCAGCACAATTAAAGAACTCTGTGGAGGAGGGGGAAAATGTCAAGGTCTGTTTGTTTTGTGGAAGGGCCAAGTGAGGAGAGCATGGCAGATGTCTGTAAAATTCTGGGGAGTTGAGAGAAGGTGAATGAGGACATAAATACCACGTGAGAACAAAGAATATCCCTTGGTGTTTCAGGTGCTGGCAGATGGTGAAATGGGAGAGTGGGGGTCCTGTGTGGAGTGCTTATCCTCCCGGAGTGACCAGGGTGGGCTTGGTGCCTCCTGCCCACCTCGTGCACACCATCCTACTCCTCTACCCAGCACTCAAACTGAAGGCCTTCGGGTGACAGCCCCGGCAGCTGGGAGTGCCCCCACGGCAGGCTGGCACAGTCTGCTGTGTTTCACTGTTGGAAAGCCCTTCTGTGTTGGCTCTGCCACCTTTTGTTTATCAGTTATTGTGTTTTATCACTACCAGTGTGAGCTCTGGAGTATGAAGGAGCTCCTGTAGTGCAAAAGGACAGTGGGTTCTTGCTGGCTTGAAGTGCTCCTGTAGCAATCACTGATGATCAGTTCCTGAGCGTCCTAGTTCATAAATACTGCAGAGATTTCTTCCACGCTTCTCCCTATAGATCTCTTTGGTAAATCCCATGGGTGCTTTATCATCACATATAGATATTAAAAATGCATTGGGCCAGGTTTTAATTTAGCTTTACTTTGTATTATATGATGATCATAATCTCCTACTGTATCTTTAAGTACATGTACCTGAAGCTAAATTTATATCAATATCTGGGTTCTGCAGAGCAAGAGCACTAGCACAAAACCAAGAACTCATTTGGCATCCTCTCAAACATTTTGAGCAGCAAAGCAGAGTGACAACCTTTAACTTCTGCTTGTAAGATGGACTTAATTTTTTCTTGCCTCAATCAGTCTTATTAAATTATTTCTCCATTGTGTTACAGTGAACATGCCAGAAGTATTAATAATGCATTATCTAAGGAGGAACAGTTACAAGAATATATTTTTCATTGTAATTGATATTAACAAGGCTGTCAAACCTCTTTTGTTACAGGTTACGTTGTTGTTTATAGCTGGAGAAGGAAGGTTTTCAGTAGTTTTATCTACCCAATGGCCTAATGCATGCAACGACTAGAATAATGACCTGTGTTTTGTTTGTATTTTGCCTTCAAGAAGCCCTGGATGGTTTTCAGCTGCTATTTGGGCCTATTCAGCGTGTGATATTCTAAACACATCTGGTGGGTGGGTTCTCCATCGCCAGGTACTTTGGTCAAGTCGAGTTCCTTCCCCCTATCCCTGGCTGCAGTTAATTAAAAGCAGCTGTTTTAGGACAGTGATGTGCTACGTCCCCTTGCCTGGCAGAGTCTTGCATGCTTTCAAAATCACTGGGTTAAAATTAAACCTACTGAATTCTATAGCATTGTTTCTGTCCTTACCACAGGATTAATATTTGGATTTCTGATGAGTTAGAACTAAGCACTTTCTTAAGATACTTTAACACTTGCTTACAGTTAATAATTTCTGTAAACAGTTCCAGCAAATCCATTAATCGTTTCCAAAGTACAAAAGAGTAATGCACCTAAGCTGAACTCTCCATCTTCATAGATTCAGCTTCCTGGGGGTTTTTGTACCTGTTGACATTGAAGCAAGGTGGAGGCAACTGGAGAGCTGCACTCCAGAAACACCTAATTGCTCCTCTTGGAAAGCTAGTATAGGGAGGATGATATTTCTCATCTGCCAGCCTCTCCACAAAATCAGCAGTGACCATGGAGAAGAAATTCTCTCAAAAGATGAGACCAGCCTCTGAAAGGGACACCGTGACAGAGGTGAAATGAGGGAAAGCTCATTGACCTGAGAGACAGGGACAGGGTTTGGGGCCAAAGGTGGTAATGAAATATATAATTGAATCAAGGGAGATGGCTCTTTCTAGGTTGTGTTTCAATGAACATTCTTAGACTCAGGAAAACCCTCTACAAGAAGAGTATCAAAGTAAATTGTTTACATCTTTAAGTCAGTTGTTTACCTGACTGTGGAGAAACTGTCAGTCCTCAGAGGTAGATGTTGTACTGAGAATAGGGAAGGAGGAGAAGAAGATAGAGGTGGCTTCCTTCTCCTTAACCCATTCCTACCGGTGTGAGCAAGCCATGGGTGCTGTGCAGAGATGATTTAGGATCATTTAATGTTATTCCTGCTTGGAACAATGCTAGAAGGGTAATAGTTTAGACCTCTCCTGCCAGAGCATGTTTGCCATTGCATGTATTTGTTGGCAGTACTGTTTGTAGATGGCAGCCAATAGATTGGGTGACTTCTTTATATCTGGGGATTTCTTTTAATCTGGAGATTTAAAATCTTCCATGTTTGGGTTATGCAGTAAGTGCCAGTGTGAGTTCAAGCTTGCTTTCCATGCTATTAGAAATAGTATGTCAAGGTGAGTGTAGTAAAAGAGAGAAAAGCAGAGAAATGTTAAAAAAACCCCCAAAGTGCAAGCAATTAGTCTTAAACTTATGAAAGATTTATTTTCTATTATTAATAGAGGGCTTACTTCAGTCCAAGTCATACATACTGGAACTTAATAAATTAGTTGTGTGCACATCCTGCCCCTTCAGGAAGATGCAAATCTGGTAGGTGCGTTATTCTTGAGGCTAGCAAAGAGGCACAAGTGTGCAACAGACAAGGACAGTGTTGCACAGATCATTATCAGCAACCTAGTTGTAGAAGATTGTCACTGGAGTTTAAGAAACATTTTAGATATCTAATAATTCATTGTATTAGATGTATTCATGACATGATAATTAGTTTAACTTTCAATGTGAAAGGTAACCCTGAAGTATATTTACCTGAAATACTTCTTATAAGACTTGTTTCTTACCAAGAATCTGTCTTTTTATTTGCTTCTGTTTTCAAGAAATTCAAGATTATAATTTTAGGGAAACAAGGTAGAAGAAAGAGAAAAATTATTCCTACTCCAGGCTGTTGCAGTTGAAATACATCTTTATTTCTTTAGTGAAGCAACTTTATGCAAATAAAAACTACCAGCAATATAGTAGCCAAAATAAAACAGCAAGCACTAAGTCAAGTGGGAAAGTTGTAAAACTGTGTTCTATTGCTGAATGTTAAATATTCATATAAACATTGTAAAAACTTCAGGAAGACTTTATGGGGCCGTAGATGCACAGTGTAAAATAATTTGAGTTCTGCTCTGAAACCACACCAATTGTTGGACATATTTTTATCGCTCCAAGCTGAAAGGGAGTAAGTTAAAGGAGGGGAGCACTTTTGCTACAGCATGTGTGTAATTCTTCTCTCAAACTGCGTGTGTCCTGCTGCTCTCCCTATTGCACCTTTGCACAGACAGTGATTAAGTGCACAGACCACTGAAGGCATCAATAAAATGTGTACAAACACCCACGAGTACGTGGATGAAGGAGGCAGTGGTTCCCCCAGTGTGCAGTTACAGCCCTGGCTGTGTGCCATGTGTGTGTTGCTCTGTGTCACAAGGAGAACTAAGGAAGCTTGGAACAGGACAGCATGGGCAAAAAATTGCAAGACTGCCTGCAAAATATAGGAGGAAAAGGCATATTTAATCATAATAGCAGAAAAAAGGGCTTAACACTAATCCACGGATTTTTCTCTAGGTTGGTTTCTTTTTTTTATAGTTAAAATGTATTAATTGAAAAAGTGCCTTTGAGAAAAACTTCAGTGGAAGAATTAGTCAAAATTGAAGTGTTTAAAGAGCTGGCCTTATTCTCTAATGTCCCAGTGCTCTGTGGCATTGTGTTTCTGTTGCTGGAAGTAGACATGTGTTGTAAGGAATAGCAGGGAATGATTTGTTATCCGGTGGTTAACGTGCCTTGGGTGAACATTGCTGCCAAAACTTACAGGAAAGAATTGCTGGAAAATGGTTTGACAAATACATGAACCTTTATGTGTTTAGATATGTTTTGGGCTTCTTCTCATTGAGTAATATTTTATTCTGCAAATAGTCTCCTTGAAATAGATGGGACTGTTGTACAGAAAAAAACCCAAAACAGTGGGAGTGAGAGTGGCAGAAGCAGACTGGCAGACTCTGCAGATGAACAAGATGTTAGGAATGAAAAATACCTGCTAAGTAGTCTCAAGATCAAATTTTTTAATCAACAAACATCTGCTCATCCCACCTTATGTGGGAGATGACTGGGAGAGAAAACCAGCAATGGATTGACTTGTAGCACAAGTGGTTTGTACCACAGCACCAGATGGCATTGCTGGGTAGGCTGAGCTTACTGAATAAGATACCTGGAATCTGCATGAAAATACAGAGAGATGTGGATTTTATAAGAAGGATACTGTGGAAGCTTGAATTTCAGCTGAGACACTAAACTCTCCAAAACTTCAGGAATTTTTGATGAAACATCAGTTCAGGGTAGAAAATGTTCCAGAGAGAAATTATGCAGGCGTGGTTCAACCACAGTTTTTGCAGTACAGTTACTTAATGGGCTAGTTCCATGATCCAGTAATTGCTTTACTAATTCTTTTAAGAGTTTGGTTTAGATTTAAATAACCTGTGTAATCAATATTTTATTTTAAGAAATAAAATCACACCTTATATTTGTTGTCCAGGACCTGAATTGCAGGCTGATACCTAATTTGTCTTCTGTTTCTTGGTTTTAGTTCACACAAAAGTTTCTGTTGACAGAGCATAAATGATCTTGTGGAAAAGATGTGCTCTTGGGACTTGCAAGATCCGTGCTTAGTTCTTAGCTCCGTGCCAGTATTCCTTGAAATCACTTAATCTGGGTGTGTTTCCCATCTGTTCTGCTTTTCTAGGTGGCAAGCCTTTGTGACCATGCTTGCATACAGATGAATCCAGGGGAATCCCAAAGGTTACTCAGAGCCTCCTGTTGGCTGTTGAAAGGCGTATGCCAGCGAAATTCATTCCTGGTTTATGTCTTTAAACGATTAGATCTTAATTATATGCAAGTGTGTATTCATTTGCAAGGAATTGTGGGCAACATTTACAAATGTGAAGAAGAATTGATGAAACAAGCATGAGGGGAATGATTTAAGAAGGATAGCAAATTGTGAGCTTGTAGAGGGCTTCTCATAGGGCGAAGCAGAGCAGAACAGTTTGGAGTCACCCACTTCTGCTGTTTGTGTCTTTGTGACTTTGCAGCTTAATTTTTCAGCCACAATGGCCCGGTCAGACGCCACCCAGGCCTCATCCTGAGGACAGGATGCTGAAGTGCAGTGCTGCAGAAGGGTGGGTTGGAATGGAAGGGGTTAGTTATGTATTAAAAGTGACCATTGCTAGTAAGAAGGAGTCCCAAAGAGTTTGTTCTGGCAATTAAAAAGGTTTTAGCTATATTTTCCTGGGCTCATTAGAGAAAGATGCATCTTTTGCCTGATGTAAATTGATGAAGCTCTAGTTTACAGCTACCCTCTCAGATAAACTGAACATTTCAACTTGAGAACCTCAAGTATCATCGAATTAAACCCATGGACTCTTACTCGTATTGCTAGGGAGAAAGAAAATAATATCCCAGAAATTTGTCTTGATATCCTGCTGTATTGCTGGATTGACCCCTCCCCGGTCACCTGCCTTTTGTAACCTGCCTTTGGTTCTAGATCATGCAGAAGCACAGCTGACCTTTAATTTCATCTAGTGTGGTAACTGCTGGCTTTAAATGAAGTTTCTCGTGGAGCAGACATCCTGTGCTGCACAGCTTTACTTAAATCCAGTTTATTTGAAGGCAGATGGTATATTAAATGTCCTAAATAGGTACTAGCACTGTGTGGTATGTGTACCTTTTGGCAAGTTGCCTTTCTGATCTATCATAAAAAGCTGTTCAAAACATATATTCATCAGTTTTGTGTGCCCTGCCTCCCCTCATGCCTGCAAAGATGTGGTTCATGTTTTTGTCGTGAATAACAGGGAGTAGTGGCTACTAAAATTACTGTCCATACTTCATGTAAAGTTACTATTAGAAATCTAGGCCAAAATTTGTAGGCTGTTTATGCAGTGGATCATAACTTTGATCTCATTTTGATTTAGGTTTCAGAAGCTCCAGGTAGCAGAGACACCATCCCTGTGTGCTCTTCCTCTTTTCCTTTAGCCCAGCTACCGGGAAGAGCAATTTTGTGTTAAAACAACTAAAACCTCCATCTCAGTTGTGTCCATTGCCTTCAGACTCTTGTACAAAATCCTGTCTCCAGGTTTAGATTGCAGTTCCCTCCTAGGAATTGTAGTTCTTTGGCATGGGATTTTTAGGTGCCCTCATGGAGAGGTTCACTGTGGCCTGGACCACGTCAGGGAGGGAATGTGGCTATGGACTGTGAGTGGAATGGTGAGAGGCCAGAACTGAGCGTTTCCTGGTGCTCTTCCTTACTGTGGATCGCTGCTGTTCACTGGAGGTGGTGGAATTTGGGTGAGATACTCAGGAATATTATTCTTTAACCTCAAATATAAGATGAGTCATGATGTGCCCTTCAAAATAACCATGAAATGCTTTGACTTGAACTAAAAGATAAGGAAAAACATGGTTTGCAGTTGTTTTAGAATGGCAAAGAATTGGTCACGGGGATAAATTGATGGTTTTTCTTCACTGTCAAGCACTACAGATGATGCCATGGAAGGCAGTTCTGGTAAACAACATTTATCCCCTGTTTTTCAATTATCGGTGCTTAATGACAATTTTTCGTGCCAACTAAATATTCATTGACTGATTTGAAAATGTGCTTGATATTGTAAGTGAATTAACAGCTATTAAAATTATATATATCTATTTTACTAATTTCATTTTTCAAGTGCAAGAAGCAGTGGTCTGAATACACTTCAAAAACATGACAGGCCACTTACAATAAACTTGCTTCATATGTTTTTCATCCCAGGATCTCACAGTTAATATACTAAACCTATTAATTAATAACTAATTTGCTGACCCTCAATGAGCTTTGGAAATGATTCATTTGGAAATTTAGGGAGGTCACTGTGAATGTGGTATTAAAAGGGGGATAGATTTTTTTCAAAATTCCTCAGCCTCTGTGTGAGGAGTATAGGATAGTCTTCCAGGTGCTTTGAAAATACCAGCCCACTGCATACTGAGTGGTTAAATATATTTACATTTATATTTAAATATTTGCTGTTGTATTCAAAAACATTAACTATTCTGTGTAGGTGTAGCCAAGTGCTGCCTGTTCTGAACCGGTGTTTGTGAATATATTTGTGGATATATTTGATGGTATCAAGTGCAGTGTGACTGATGCCCAAACCCCAGTGGATGCCTGTAGATATCCACATAATTTTCATGTCTTCGGTCTTCCCTAAGTCTAGACTAGTTGCAATGATGTTGATTCATCACTGCAAACACCTCCAGGGGAGAAGGTTTACTGACACAGCTCATTATGTATTAATGCTGTGTACATGTGGGATTCTGCCACTATGGCATCCACAGCATCTCTGCAGCCCCATGAGCCCAAAAAGGTGCAGGTGAAATAGAGCTGAGGGAAGGTGGAGGATGGGGCTGGAAGAAAATGCCTGGGGTGTAATGGGCATTTGGGATTTGAGTAGAAAAGGCGAGGGAAGCAGTCGCTATCCGTGCGTGGCAGTGACAGGAGCGGAGCGAGCCGTGTGGAGCTGTTCTGGCTGCAGCCGTGGGAGCAGCCTCCCTCCTGCGCTGCAGAGGGGCAGAGCCATCCCGTGCTTCCTCCTAGGCTGGAACACCAGGCACACGGGGGTCAACACAACCCGGAAACCACCTTAGCCAAGTCTCTGTATGGCCCTTTGCACACCAAAGAGACTTTCTGTTTAGAAAGAATTGTTTTAAAATTTGAGTAGCATTTAAAAGTACGATATTGTAGTTTAAATTATAATTTGGGAAGATAGAATAAATTAATTTTAAATCCCTGTTATTTTGAAGATTAATACCTTCTAGGATATTTTTTCTTCTGTTTTCAGTTTTAGATTGGAAACTAAATTAAAATGAGCCAACACCTCTCAGGTTTTGAAGTTGTTTAGAAAAAATTTTGAGTGGTGAAAATGTCTGACATTTTTAGGTATGGAATTAGACAAATGCAACTTGTGTGTACCTCTGGAAAGGTTTAGGTGAAATAACTTCAAATATTCTTTTGCATGGAAAGACCACACCATTTTTTCCTAGGTAAAATTGTGTGAGGAGCAGTAGAGGTTTTGCATCCATGGGAAGGAGCATACAGCTTCACGTGAAGGTTTCTCCTGCCAAGTTGTAGTCATTTTCCAGAATGCCTAGAAGAGTAGAGAATTTTCTAGCAGGAAATAGAAAATCACTTCCTTCTAATTCTGTAACAGAGGTTATTTAAGGTTTTCTAGATCAAGGTATCTTAAAAATGTAATGGCAGGTGTATGTTTTGTGTTCGCTTTCCATGCCCAAGAGCCCCATGCTCTGGAGTTCCTGATGGAGAACAAGTCTATGTGTTTGCCACTTACAGAGAGTTGCAGGGCTGTCTTTTATAAAAAATTCAGATTTTAATTTTTTTCAGGGATGTTTTTAAGTATTCAGAGGGCCTTCTTGATGGGGCTAATCACAACAACTATCCAGTGATATACTGCCCCTAAAGGAGCAGCTTACTTTGGCTGTCAGTCTTTCCTCTCTTCAGAGCTGTTCATTTTTTCATTTCTCAAGACACATGCTGGTAATTCTTTTAAGCAACCAGTTTAAAAAAAAAAAGCTGCAAAAAGCATTCTTGGCGAAAGTTTGTTTCTAAGAGTAACAGAGGGTTTATTGCACAATGTCAGCATTCTCTACTAACTATTTAATATATCCTTAGATCTTCCAGAATTAGGCCTTTAGTTTTGAGTTCATCAAAAGAAAATTTATCAAGATTTATCTTTAAATGAAGAATGATTTTTTTATTATTAGAAAATATAATGTTCTGGATTGAACCATTTACCCACTTGAGGTATTTTCAAGTGGGTTCAAAGTCATTCAATACATTGGATTGCCATGAGGAGTTAGTAGAAAGGCAGTGGTTTCCCACATAATCATTCTGAAGTGGAGGCGCCACAGCTGTGTAGCAGCTATTCATAATGTTTCCTTTCTTTAAGAGGGCTCTGCTTATCAGCCTTGGCTAATTTTCCAGGACTGTCTGCCTTCCTAGTCTTTGGAAAGGTGTTTATTCAGAGTGTTGCCACTAACAGAGTTGTGCTGAATCAGGTGATCCTTTAGTGATCAATAGAAGGAACTTTCTGATCAATGGGGAGTTTCTTAACCTTTGCTTCCCAAGCAGAATAAATTCATTCAGTATCTTGAAGATGCCTTGGTGGTCTGGAGAATTTGAAAAGAAAAAATCAGGATGTTGCCTCTTGGAGCAACAGAACAGCAGATTAAATCCATTAAATAGGAATGTAGAAAGCAAAATAAAAACCTAGTCTGGCATAAAAATATGCAGAGGAAACACTATGTAAAAAGGTGGTCATCCAATTAAAATACTGTGCACAGAATTATTTCACTGTGATGTTCACAGTGAAAGAATATTTTGTTCAGTCTGCCCTTTTTAGGATGAGATGGTGAGGAAGACCCTCAAATGCAGGTGATTCACGCACTCGGTTTTTCTCTGGTAATTGTCAACTCTTCAGCTGACTGTTCCAGATTGACTCTTGAATTGTTTAAAGTAGTAAAACTGTTTCCCATTGGGTTAATTTTGTGCTCTTTACGCATTAGGACAATATTGTGCCTTAGGGTTTGGCCGGACATAAACCTTTCCTCCTGTTAACTGACTGCCAATTAGCTTGAGAGCAAAGTAACATTTATGTGAATGTCCACCGCGATACCTCAGTTGTAAAAGGGTGATTTTTAAGTGCTACTAAGGGCTAGGGCCTTAAGTCCAGCTCCTGTCTGGCCCCTGAGCTCCTGTAGTGCTGGAGAGCTGCAGCCTCTTGAAAGGCTTCTATTCCTGGCTTTTCTTCAACTTCCCAGCATCTAAACTCCATCCTGCAGTTTTTATGCCTGTCGTAAGTGTACTGGACGAGAGAACAGAACTGTTCCCGTGTGTGGGTGAGTTAGATACACGTGACTGCAGCTACCCTGGCATTTAGGATGGCTCCATTGTCCATGTGCCTACACCAGTGTAACATGATGGGAGAAAGTTCAGCCAAGAAGAATTGTAGAGATAGTATTTAATATTGCAGAACTGTTCTGCAGTTAGCTGAAATCTATGGTAATTACAGAAAAGCTGGGTTGAGAGCGCCCATCTGCATGTACATGTAAGTAGACATATCCACAGAATATTTTAAAGGTACTGTTTCTATCAAAATTCTGCTGATAATAGCACCCTTATAAATTAAAATAATTCCTATTGCTTTGTTCTGTTCATAAGTGGTGATGAAACAGAGGTTCTGGAACGTCTCTTGCATGCCTGGTCTCTTCCAGTGCTGTCCACAGCAGGGATACTGGGCTGTTCACATCCAGACTGTAGCCAGAAGTGAGTTTTGAAAGATAAAGGCTATGCAGGGTTCAGATACAGGACGTAACATTCTTTGACCTGCCTGCTGGCAGCATCTGTACTGCTCGGTGCTTTGTCAAAGCTGTGGCCACCTCACAGACCCTCAGGTTAACCAGCTCTGGGTGAGCCCTGTCACACAGCAGGGACAGGACAACGCGGGGATCGAGCCCAGCCAGCACGGGGTTAGATCTTGCTGGGTACAGGGTTCTCCTGCTTTATCTGTTTACTGAGAGTTAATACCTTTGGCCACATGCCTGGGACATGTGGGGCAGCTCACTGGGAGTGAATTGTCCTCACATTCTCCATTGGTGCAAGCTGACAGTGTGTGTGTTAGACCCTGCAGTAAAGCTGGTCCAGGCAGTCTCTCTATTTCTCCTCCTTTAGTGAGAATTAAGGCCGAGTGGAAGCTGTGTGGGTGGGTACTTGACCTACCAGACTTCTGATTTGAAGTGCCCTCTGATTTTTCAGTTACTGAGCTTCTTTGAAATGGAACCATACAGGTTCCATGCCTTTCTCCATCCCAAGGATCAGAAACACTTAAATTGGAATTATTAAAGATAAAAATGCTATGAACTTTTCGAGCTAGATGAAAAATTGCTTGTCCTGTGAATCATCAGGAAATGAACCTCAAATTGGGTTCTGTGTCTGGTGAATCAAAGATGAGTCTGAGCTAATTAAAAGGTTGTAGCTTGACTTCAATATTGGTGGTTTCCAGCTGGATAAAAGCCTGAGTGGATCTTGTTCATCTTTGTCCAGAAGTCTGTTGAGGCTGAGTGTGCTGGTGGATAACCGCAGGTATTCTCCCGGTTAATGGCTGCTGGGAGCACTAAGTGATTTGAATGAGCTGGGGCTCTGTAATGCACATGTGCTGAGGATATATGTCTCCAATGAATGCTGTGTGAACAGTGCATTACTTATTCTAAGAAATAAATACTGCTGATTTATTTGTAAAAATTATTATCCTTGGGACTACTCAAGCACATGAGAGGTTAATGCAAGCAGGATGGTGAGAAGTAAACACTAATTTTTAATGCTATAAGGCAAATATTAGGGATAATGGTCCTTTCACAAGACACCAGGGTAGAGTTTAGATTTTCTAACATTCCTATTTTCAATAGCCAGACCAAATACACTCATTTTTTACTTTGACATTTGCCCTTCTGTGATTACTAATACCACAACTGTGTTGGTCTCTCATCATGCATCGTGTATTATTCAGAGGCAAAACAGGCCTCCATATCTTCTTTCCTGCAACGGAATTGACCTTCTCATTAGTTGGAAATAACACTGTGATAGATAATCAATATTTTGTTGAAATACCAGCATCTCGTCTCAGGCATTACTTGTGCTTATTTCTGAAAAACACTCAGACTGAAAGCAAAATGTTCAGACGCAGCTGTGTGTGGCAAATCTGCCCTTATACATAAAATTATGTGTATACAAGCGTTATTTTGAAGGTACAAATTGCAGATTTGGGTCTCTGATGCTCTCTGTGTGTCAGCCTGACCTTACACTCCAGACCCTGTATCAGAATGTGAAGCAGATGCTCCGAGAGCTGCCAGGACTCCCTGCTGCCAGGGGCTGGGTTAGAATTGCTGCTGGGATCATTATGAAACAACACAGTGGCCTTTGGTTTGGGGTTTTTCATTGTTGGTTTGTGGGATTTTTTTAAAATTTTTGCTGTGGAGGCTTAGTAGAAAATCACTGTTTTTCCCCTTGCACTTTTAAAAAACTGTCAGATAAAAATTGATTCACATATTGATTATCATTCAGAATTGTGATGTCAGTTCATTTTTGGCATCTTAAACGAAAAAGCACCTTCACCTGCCCATTCTCTGTAAAGCTCAGCTCAGGTCTGCTTGAGTTGTAATCACACTAAAGGTTTTGTGAGGATGAGAGCCTCTCTGTCACTTATCTCCAACGGAGCAGTGCAAATTCTGTGCCAACAAATGCACGTGTCCAGTCAAACTGCTGACCCTTCCTTAAAGCATTGCTTGCCCTCTCTTCAAACTGGATTCCCTCTAAATGTATTGGCTCTCTCTCCTAGTCTTACATTTCTTGGAATTTTTAAAAGTTTAATAGAGGTGCAAACAAATTCCACAATTTTTCCTATAGGACTCTAAAAGATTGTTCTTTCTATTCTATTTGCAGAAACAAATGGGTCTAGATAGTTGCTGAAAAGGGTTTTCTTTTACCCCACCACGGTTCAGGTATCAATTCTATTCACAGCTCAGTCCTGAGAGCTGCACAATCAAATCTGGGTCTAACTCTGCTTATGAAAACTTCATCCTAAGGTTCCAACACTGGTTTATTCTTTTGTTAGAAGTTGTGCTATTTTTGCTCATTTCATTTAAATAGGAGAATTTTATTTTAAGGAAGCTCTTGTGAACAAAATAGTTGTACCAACGGCTTGTGCTTAGTTGTTGTTCTTAGCTTGTGCCTTACTCTGTAGAGGTGCTGTGGGTGTGTGAAGATAGTCTTTGGAGAGGTAATATTTTCCTCCTAATACTCATAGAAATTACCCTATCATCTTTTGTCTTCATGCTCAGTTGTTCCCCCCTGGATATGCCTTTGGCAGTTCTCTATTTGTTTAATTGTTGTGAGGTGAGGGGTTTTTTGTGGGGAGGGGATGGAGTGGTCATGTTTTGTTTCTCTGGGAGTTTTTTGAATTTTCAGGCAAGGGTATCTGGTTAACTGGATTTCATCTGTGAAAGAAATGGGAAAAGAAACTCTGTCTATAGGACAGTTTAGGCTACATAACTTTTTTAAGTAGTCCAAAGGCTCATTAATTATTATGAAATTTCTGCTCATCAGTGATCCATTATACCTGTGTATTTTTGCACTTCAGGAAAAGTAGATACTCTAAGAGTGGGCTGCTGCTTTCAAATTTATCATAGGTGGCTTTTTATTTTAGATTAAACTTGCTCAATTAGTCTCTCAGCAATTTTATAGAGCAGAGAAATATGCACATTTTTCTCAATGCCCAGAAGAACAAAGGAAGCATAATATAAAAAATTAATCTACATTGGTGATGGATGGTGTTGCTTCCTCTGGTGTCTTATTCTCACCATCACAGTGCAGATTTTGCAGAAACTGAATATGACCCCTCTTTTGCCAGAAATATTGAACTTATCTCTTTCCTTGGCACATATTTTTCTGGTGATGGGTAGAGGGAGAATGCTGGAGCTGCCCTGTAAACCTAACTGAAAGCTTCTTAACATCCAGGTATTTTATTAAAGAAATGAAGTACAAACATAGGTGTTATAAAGGTGTTGCTTGTTGCTGTGGTAGGTTGCATATAGTGGATTTTTGTGTTAAGATATCTCACAAAGTGTTAATTGATTAATGCAGTAACTTTGCTCTCTAGACATCTTGGCTATTGGGTATAAAAATACTCATTTACAGTATTCTGATAATTTCTAGACAACTGTTTCATATGTGTTCATAATAGACAGTGATTCATCAATAATTCAGGAACTGTGCTTAGTTGGTATGGTAAGTGCAAGGACAGGTATGGAGAAAATATTATTAGAGGGGGCCAATAAAAGAGTAAGAAAATCCTGGAATACAAGTATAGTCATGTGTATTCTAAAAAGCAGCCAGCACTCAATTTGACATGCAGTGGATGTCAGGTTTGCAAATGAAACACCGGAAACTTCCTTAGCAATGAATATAAAAATGCAAAGATCAGTTATGCAGAAAAAGGAAATTAAAAAGTAACTTTTATACATAGGTGTGATTAAAATTGTAGGATAGTTTTTAATCCTTTCGGGACAGGTTTTCTGATGTGTCATTTATTGATGATAGACTTTGCCCTTAGGATTCACTCCAAACTTCAAGGAATTTTAGTTCATACAGTGAGTTATTTTTTGTTGAAACTTAGAGACAAGTGGCACGAAGACCGATCCTCCTGGGATTGGAGAGGCTGGGGACGGGCAGGAGAAGAAAAGAATGGCTTCATTTGCAGCTAACATTGCAGTGCCATAAAGGGCCCTAAGAACATCACACTGGGATAGATTTTCACAGCATTTGCTATGAGATATAGCGCAGCAAAGAGAAGGCACAATACCAGCAGAACAGAGTACTTCATTTTACAGCTTCAGGTACGACCCAGCATAAGAGATTCCCAGCACTTGGAATGGGTGCTTGCTGCACGGCAGGCAGTTCGAGGGACCTGAAGGTTGCTCCAGTCAAACCACTATCAGGGCATTAAATGGTAGAATACTTTATGCTGGAGTGCAATAAACTTATTCTCCCACATTCTGTAATCCCATGTCCTACAGCAGGTCCTTTCTGGGGAAGGCTGACTCAACGTTACAACAATTTTGAATTTCTAAATTGTTTCCTTGTCTCTTCTTCTGCACCAAGACACTGGAAAAGTCAAGGATTCCTATGACACTGCCTTTCTGGAGCTCTAAGTTGAACTGTGGTATAGAACCTGCCTTGTTCCTGAATGTCAAAGGTGTTCTTGGTGACATCTACGTGGTGGTTCTGTTCTTTAGGACAGTTGTTTTGACATGGAGGACAGAGGGCATTCAAGAAGCCCAGAGACTGATTGCGTTCTCATTTGGCAGTAGTGGCAAAGGGAATTAGATCTCCAGGAGCCTGTTTTGTAACCAGTATCAGCTGTAAGTGCATAGGACAGTTGAGCCTTAATTTCAGTACTTGTATTCATGGCAAGATGAAAGGGGAGAGCTGGCTCAGTCCTGTGTCAGGAGTGTAGAGGTAGGAGGCAGGGAAAAACCATTAGAGCACAGCTATTGCTCAGAAACTGTTTGCTGATGGGGATTGTTAACATCACAAGGATTAGGTAGTTGGCTATTTTTAGATGTCTATAACTTTTAGAGGCAATTTGAAACAGTGGATATCACCTAGGGCATGTTTTTTGTGCTGTCAGAACAGCACCTTGAGATAAGCAGGTTTTCTCTCAGTTTGGAATCCTTAATTTCCTTCAGGACAGGAACTGCACAAATTCAGACTTGCATGTTATGACCTCCCTGTCAAACAGCTTGTGAACTGCCCTCTGAGAGGGAGAGCCAGCTGGGCACTTAGTGGAGTGGTAAGAAGGGAGGAATTGGCACCAACTCTAGCAGCAGCAAGAAGGTACTTTCACAGATGTTCTCTCTCCTGCAGGGCTGACATGAACAGAAATGAAGTGGTTTACAGCGGGATGGGGAGGAGAATCTGAAAAAAAATGCAAGGAAAACCCCATGAGTTAAGAACAGTTTAATAATTAAAATTAGAGAATGTAATAATAATAATAGCAATGAAAAGGGAGACAACAAAAGGAGAGAGGAATAAAACCTAAGTAAGGCAAGTGATGCACAACACCACTGCTCACCACCCTGTGGCCAGTGCCCAGCCCATCCCTGAGCAGTGACTGTCGCCTCCTGGCCAGCTCCCCACTGTTTATCCACTGGGTGTGTGGGCTGGGGTGTCCCTTTGGCCTGCTCAGGTCAGGCGTCCTGGTCATGCTCCCTCCCAGCTCCCTGGGCACTTCCTCACTGGCAGAGCTTGGGAAACTGAGAACTCCTTGACTCAGGGTAAGTTCAACTTAGCAACAACCAAAAACATCTGTGTGTTATCAACACTGTTCTACTAAATCCAAAACACAGCATGGCACCCACTACTGGAAAGAAAATTTACTCCATCCCAGCCAAAACCAGAACAGTTAGAACCAAGGGAGGAATACACTACATGTGCTTGGTTAAAACAGAGGTGCAGGGTGTGTAAGGAAATATTTTAAATTTAAAATGGATGGAGGATCAAGTTAACTGATTGGCTTCCTGATGGCACTCTGATCTCCTAAATAGACAGTGAAATTGGGTTAAATAGCAAGTAGCAGAACCTGGCCCCTCTTCAGATACTGTCATTGTCAGGATGTATAAACATGTGCTAGTTGTAACAAGAGAAATTCAGAGAATAGAACTGCTCTCGAGATCCTGCCCTGTTCTCTGAGCAGTGTAATACAAACAGATCACAAAAGCAACTTTCCTTGGATTTATGTTGTCATAAGTGGAAGACGGGTTTGGACCCTGCTGTGTAGTGAGAAACACCACTTCGGTGATTCCTGCCTTTGCAGTGTTTGTGGGCCCTGCACTTGCACTTGGCCTCAAGTAGACTGGTTTTTGCATCCAGCACTGAATTTGTGGACTTGAAACTGGTGACACAGTTACTTCCAAATAAACTGAGTCCAGTCGGAACTGGACCCAGTCCAGTTAGGGTCTCTGAAGTGCTCCCTTTAATTTTGCCCACACCTGCTTTATTTTGGACTAATTTAAAGTTATCAAAGCAGCACAAAGCAATTGAATTGTATCAGAACTTCTGTTCTGATACAGACTGGGCTTGTGCTGTTGGAACCCGGCAATCCAGAGACTGATCTGGCTTTGGTCACGATGTGACTTGGTCAGAGTTGTTTATCCAGGCAGCAAAACAAATCTGGCTTGACTTTCAAATGGAGTGGAGCTTAGTTTTATAGAACACAGCTTATTACTTGTGAGATCAGGAACCTTGAGATGAGGCTGCAGAGACAGGCTGGCTAGGAACCCACGAGAGCTCTTACTGCAGTTTTGCTGCAGCTGCTGTATTTCACATGAGGTTACTTAAGCCAGAACCATATTGCTTTCTTTTTGTCAAGTGTGTAGTCTAAAATGGAGTTTAAAAACTTGCCTTACAGGAGTTTTAGCAAACTGCAGAGGTGAATTCAGGTCCTGCAAGCTTTGGTATGGTGTCCAACCAGCAAATACCCTTTACTAGAATGCACCCTTCCAGAAGCATGAGTAAGGCTTTGCCTGAGTAGATATGGGAACGGCACACAACCACAGATCAGAGAATTTCAAAATGTTCAAGGGCAACAAATTTACCCTTTTGATGATGAAAATTCATCATCGCATTTGCTCAAATTTCTTTGAAAATAATAGCCAGGTTATTAGATTTGATTTTCTAACATTTTATATTGTCATAATTTCATTTCTGGGGTTTTTTTTTCCTTTTGGAAAGGCTCTGTGTTTTCCCCCTTTAAAAACAAACTGATAAATGAACAAAAAGCCACACAAAAGCCCACAACAACAGAAAGCCACTAAATTGAAAATACTGGAAAGTAATTCAGAAGTTACGGGGTTTGTCTTCTGAAGATGAGTTCCTTTATAATGTCCCCAGCAGAACTTTCAAATGAAATACACTTGAATAGCACTTGGCACTTGTTGTTCTACTAATTGTTATTGATTCTCAAACACACACAAATCTATACTATGCTGCAAGCTCTGTGGTATCCCAAAATGCTTTCCTTGAATTGCAATACGTGAAGTATTCCAGAGTTTAAATCAAAATGTCGTTATTTTATTATAAGTCAGCATCCATGAAGATAAGATCAGCTTGTATAAGAACCCCATGGCTGTGCAGCCTTTCATCTTTTGAAGAGCCAGAGCACTCCTAATAGTTGGCTGAGAAGTTGGTGTCTCCTTGGACCACTCGGAGACCACGAGTTTTGTGCAGAGCAGTGGTGGACTCAACGTAGGGAAAGAACACAGCCTAAAAGCTGCTCAGACCTCTGCAGTGCACAGCAGCTGATTCCAGCAGATTACTTCATCTGTCTGCAGATGTAACTGTCTTCCCCTTTACCTGTAAGACATGGAAGTTGTTTTCTGTTCATGCTGTGAGAGTGTTCCTGTGAAATGCCCAGACACGCACTGGGAGCCTGAGAAGTAGATAAAATACAATACTTTGGGATTTCTGTTCTCACACTCGACATTCTCTGTCTGGTAGGGGTTGAGCTCTGAGTGTGAATGCACTTTTCAATTGCAGTAGGGTTTCCCTGGGATTCACAAACCTTTATCCTGTTCCATACCAGAAACATTCAAAACCTGGTTTACTTTTTTTAAGGTACCACAGTTTTAAAGCAGGCGCCATGATTGTTGTTCTCAAGCTTCATGCTTTGAAATGTGTTCCATGTCGTAATTAGCTCTGTGCATGCCCACATGACATATGCTTTTAATTAGTGAATTCCACATGGATTTTTACATACTCTGAAGCTAACACAAGACACACGGACTTGAGGAGGGTGAATTTTTAGGCTTTGGTTGCAGGAGAGACTAAACCCAAAGGTACAACAAATCAAGGCTTGTTTAATATGATTACCATGTGACCTGGCTTTAGCCAACTGTTCTGGTTTTGAGCAAATATGAAATGCAATTTCTGAGTTTGGGTGGAAACCAGGAACGGTAACAAGGGAATTCTTGTACTGTGAGGTAACTGGGAGTGTGTCTGCTCCTTTCCTACACGTCTGTTTCTTTTCTAAGATTATCAGAAATTAAAAAATTGCCTGCAGACCCTCAGCATGTCTCTTGGAGAAGTACACATGTCTGCAGAAGGAGGTTCCTACTGCTGCAGTACTCTCTCTGGCTGAACTGTGTCTATTCATAATTGTGGGCTTGGAATGAGGTTCTGACCTTGGCAAAACCAGTGGGTTCTGGGAGCCTGCACTTCAAGCTGCAACTCCTGGAGGATTTTGGCCAGTGCTCTCCAATGAAACTAGAGCAAGAAGCATACAAATCTTATAAAAATGCAGTTATTGCCAGCACAGCACAAGTAGATCAAGTTGCATCTGAGTGTGCTTGTGGACTGAAAACAAATACTCAATGGAAATAGCTTTCATCAGGCTTGAAGTTCCAATTCACATATGTGGTTCTGCTTTGCATTCAGCAGGGAGCACATCAGGGAAACTCTGGTGCTGGAGTGGCTTAGCTCTGTCATGGGCCCTGCATCCATGGCATTAGTCTTGTGTGGCTTCCTAGTTTGTCATTCCATTTCCTCCGGCTGCAGAGCAAGCCCTGGTTACAGAGCAGGTGTCCCTGCATGCTGCTCCTGCTATTCAGGAGCTGTGTACTTCCGGGCTGTGTAGCCCTGCTCTCACCGACCACATCCTTTTCTTGCTTTTAAACTAAGTCTCTGCCAGCTGCTCTTAAGCAGCTGGAATGTTTTTCTCTGTGTAGTCCTCGGCATCAGTAGTGAAGCCCTTCTGGAAGCACAGCAATGCTGGTGCCACTCAGTGAGGGCCTGCCTGGGCTGAGACACAGCTGCTGTCAGTTCAGCCATCTGCTTTACAGGCTTTGTAGGAAATGTTGCATCCGCACAGGAACATTACCAAGGCTGCAAAGGGCAATACTTTCAAGAGCTGAACTGTGCTTCCTGCCTTCATCTGGTTGCCTCTTGTGCCTATAAATGCTACCCCTATCCAGAGGACGACGTGTCTTCCACCATTAAACCTCTCTGTGAGATGGCTCCTACTCTGCTTTATTTATTGCATGCTATTCACACCTTGTTCTGATTAGAGAAGTATTGATTTCCTCATGGGCTTTTCCGTGGTACTCATCATTTTGAGATGAGTGTTTCACAAATGCTAATTGATCCTCAGCATGTCCATTAGGTGACAGGATGGTGGGCATTCTCCCTCTCCAGATGAAGAGCGGAGACTCAGATTGAGAAAAAAAAAAAAAAAGCAGCTAATTTCTGTTTGCCTAATTTGATGTGACACTGCCCTGGCTTGTCACAGCAGCCAGATCGTGTGGCAGCTCAGATGCTGACAGCCTGCAGTGCTGTGACCCAGCTGCAGCTGTGAGCACTTAGGGCTCCTTCCTTTCAGACGCGGGGCTCTCAGAAAGCCCCGAAATGAGCAATGTGATGAGTGGCTCCTGTGGGAAATTTGGTTAAAACTCTGCCCTTGATTTGTAGGAACTGAGAGTGGCAATTATAATCTGTGTACTCAGACCGGAGGGGCTGCCTTAGCCATGGGAAAGTCCTTTCCCTCCTTGCCCCCTACTCTTTCAAGCTCCAGTTAACCCCGTGTGACCCACAGCCAAGGCTCCTGCCATGTGCTATGGACCTGCTCCATAGATTCTAGAAATTTTCCTCTCCCTCTGGTAGCAACCATGTTTCTTTCCCAAAGTTCCCAATTAACATAATTGCCTTGAACTTAGAGCAATTTTCCTTGTCGTTAGAACTTGTTGCCAGGTTTCTACAAAGCAATGCTTTCTGTCTGTGCTTTTAGAGGGAATGGCATTAAAACCTAAAATGGAAAGCCCATGTACTGGGCCTTGTGTAGGGATGGGAATATAAGTCTTGTTTCCTGAATCCAAGTTGAGGGTTGTCTACATCGTGTGTATCCTTGCTGTGACTCAGAATTACTGCATTGCAAAACTAATCCAGCATCAACTACTGCTAAAATATGCAAATCCATATAAAATACCTAATTTCAGGAACAAGGTAGTTATTATCAATGTGCCCTTTTTTTTTTCCAGTGAGCTGACTTTGCATAGCCTTTTTAGTATTATGTTCAGACTTTAAACATATAGTAAAAAGGAGGCTATAAATAAGGTATTTCCTGTAAGAAGAAAACTAGTGCAGCCCTTAGCAACAAACAGACATTATTTGTAGTAAGGTGGGGTCGGTCTCGTCTCCCAAGCAACCAGTGACTGGACAAGAGGACACAGTCTTAAGCTGCACCAGGGAAAATGTAGGCTGGATATTAGGAAAAAATTCTTCACAGGAGGAGCGACTGGGCATTGAAATGGGCTGCCCAGGGAGGTTTTGGAGTCGCTGTCCCTGGTGGTGTTAAAAAAAGACTGGATGTGATACTCAGTGCCATAATCTGGTTGATAAGATGGCGTTAGGTTAGAGGTTGGACTCAATGATTTCAAAGGTCTTTTCCAACCTAGTTAATTCTGCGATTCTGCTTCAGAACAGCTCTTTTTTCAGGCGAGTGCTGTGTTCACTCCATGTAGTGGTTTCAGGGATGTTGTTGAGCAGCACAGAAAGGTGCCATGTGTCAGTGCTTAAAAACATCATCCCCCCAACCATGTAATTTGGGCAAAGGAGCCGATTTGCTGGTCCCATCCCCACGAGCCATGTCTTTTCCACATGAAGCTGCTGTGCAGCTTGCTGGGAATGGCAGGCTGTGGGCAGAACAGCAGGAGCTGCTGCAGAGCAGGACTGAGGGGCGTGGGGGCAGAAGGGCAGCGAGAAAAGTCTCAGTGCTTCCCCTGCTGCTTCTAACAAGCTTTTGCTAAAGGCTGTTTGTTTCTGTATTTCTTGAGCATTTACTTCAAGATTAATTGAAATGCATCTTCTGAGGCTTAGATTTCTTATGCCTGATTAGATGAGAACAAAACTTTTTATAGCTTTTTAGAGTTTGTCTCTTTTTCTCATAACTAGCAAGCCCTAGTTCNCCAGGCTCAAACCATAACAATCTCTTTTCCTCATAACTAGCAAACCCTAATACAGCATCTTTTGATATGAACAAAGCATAACTAAAAAAGTCTTTCTTTAGCAACTGCAGTTTGCAGAATTTCTGGCATTAAGAATGGGTAGCTGTTACCAAACAAAACTGACCACACTTTGCATGTGTGTCATAGGAGGAAAGAGATCGACTCTACTGCTAGCTTTTAATTGCTGCAACATACCATAATGCTCCTCCTTTTCCCTCCTTACGTGTCCCCTTTTTAACTGTGCAGCAATTGTGGGCAGAAAAGTGTTTATAGTAAAGGCAAAAATAAATGAGAGACCCTTTGTGCAGCCTGTCGCTTCCCTGATACTTTGGGAAAAGTATATCTGCTTCTTTATTAGGGAGAACTATGAATTGGCCATCTGCCAGAAAGACCAGAGGCCACTGTTGCACATTTGCATTTGTGGAAACTGAAATCTGTTCTTTCTGGGCAGCTCCAACCTGCAGCAGGGTCTGAGGAGCCCCTGGGGTATGTGGGGACCCTGGGAAAGGTATGTTGGGAAGCCCTGGGAAGCATGACCCAACGGATGGGAGGACGTGGGTGGGTGCAGTGCTGCCAGGCTTCTCACTGAGGCTGAAGCTGTGTCACTTTATGGAATCACCTGGGACTGAGGGGATCTAGTTTTGATTTGGCTTTTCTCAAGAGTTCAGTGGCATTCAAATACGTTTGCCCCCAGACCAGTGTACGAGTTCTTTGCACATTTATGTGGCACTGGTCAGTGCTGTCCATGTAACTGAGGCAAAACCCTTTGCTCTGAGAGATTCATAACATTTTTCCAAGCACATGCAGCGTATCCAATTCCTTGACGTTGTGTAGAAGAATCCCAGTGCTTTCCCACAGCACCATACTCTGGTTTGTGTTTAGTTAGTTTTCCCATAGTGTTGTCTGCCCTTCCATGTAAATTCCAAGAAAGGGGGTGGGGGAAGATTGGGATTTTCTAGATGGGTTATGAGAGGAGAGTTTAAAATGCTGTAGGAAGTGCAGTTCTCTCCGAGGCCCAAGGGCAGGTTCAGCAGGGGTCAGTGTGCAGCACACAGAGCTGTGTCCTGCGCTGTGCCAGGGCTGCCCGGACACGGAGTGCTCCTCCCACCCTGCCTTTGGAGGAGTCTCTGCCAAGCAGGACACCTGGTTGGGTCCCCCTGCCCAGCACCCCCCACCCCCCACGTACACCATTTATTGTTACACTGAACTTTACTTGGTTTTGGGTTTCATCAGATTAACTGCAGCATTACAGCCTGTGGGGCTTTGGGGGTTGTTCTGTTTTTTCTTGAGAGTAGTTTGTGTCAGAAGCCTTGAGGTGTTGCACAGACACAGCATATTAGGATCGGATGAGGGGCTTTTTCTTACTTTCCAGGCACTTTGCAGCCTTTTTTCTCCACATAATTCAGCTCCAGGCACAGCACGAGAGCAGTTTTCACCTGTAGACCTGTTAGCTTTGCTTCTCCAGCTTTCAATCCTTGCTTTGTTCTGTGACCTGGTGTTCTGTTTGGCAGCTTTGGATCAACAATCTAAGGGCAGTTCCAGTCACCCGGACAGCACAAGTGCTCCTGCATGAATGCCTGTTTGAGTGTGTTTTCCTGTTGCTCTCAGGCTGAGGCGGTTCTGCCAGCCCATCTCCCTGTGAGTGTGACATGCAGGCTGTGCCTGAGCTTTGGATGAGAACAGAATGACAGAAAGAGTAAAATGGTTTTTTCCACAGTATTGAAAATCGTGGATTTGATTTTGATAACACTTCTTTTTCCAAAAATAAGCAGATGTATTTAAGGGCTTATAGGGTTTATTTCAGTTTTTGTCCTGCTATAAGGATGAAGTAGGGAAGGAGAACATGGAGGGAATATTAAGAGAAAAGACAAAGAGCAAAACTTTCCTCTTTGTAGTCTTTCCTCACTGCCTCCATATTTCTAATGCATCCAATAACTTTCCTTTTGTAGAAGTATTTTATCTGAAGCCTAGGAAGAAAAACATTCCCCATCCTTTCCCCTGAGATGATGTCCCAGTGGAACTGCTATCAGAAAGCACTGTCCTTCCATTAACAGCCAGCAGTGAAATGCAGAACAGGGCTATGGGCAAACTCAATTCCTTTTGCTCTTTTTCCCACGAGGCAATACTTGGTTGTCAGTGGCAGGAAGACAGCTGCCATGTTGTGTTCTCTTCATTTTGCCACTCGGGGTAGGATTTACCCTCTGTAAATTCAACAATCTAAACTTAGGGGTTTAACTTTGACTCCCAGTAAGAGAAGGGACATCTTTAAAGGATGATTTGTCCTCTCCTAAAACAGATAAACAGATGTCTGGGTGAGTTGAAATCACCCTGATAAAAAACTTATCTTTCCTCACTGACTGTAGAGGAAACAGTAGAAGGAAAATCTTTGGCTGTCTTCCAGAAACTTCTATCTTCCCTAATTTCAGACACTTGTCTCACATCTAGTAACTCTTCCAGGTTGTTGTCAATGCATCCGACATCTCTCTAGAACAACACTGGTGATATTCATTTGTACCTCTGGTTACAGCATGAGAGCAAGAAAAAATGACTTTTCCTGATGTTTGGATGAGGTTTCTCCCCGGCTTTGTACGGTAACAAAAGCACTGCTCCTTCCATCATGTTCCTCCTCCACCCAAAGCTCAGCACATGCATTTCTGACTTAACAGGTCTCTTTCAACTTCAGTTTTCAATAAATAAGTAGAAAACAGAGAATTTCAAAAGATAAAACAAAGGATTCAGGCAAGATTTTTTTCCCCGTTCTCCTACACACACTACAAACCTTCTCCAGCTTTGGAAAAGTTAGGGACAAAAGAGAAATGAAACGCCACTTTCTGCCACAAAGTTATTGAAGCTGGCAAAGCTTTGAAAATGGAAAGGCTGAGACAGAAGGAGGAGAATGGGAAGGAAACACAGTTCCTGCAGAATTTTTATTGCACTGAGACAAAGAAGAAAATGCAGGAGGAAAAATGTCAAAACTCCAATTCTTGTATTTTTTAAAAGCTAGCGAAAGTGTCTTTTTCTTTCTTTTTCTGACATGAATGGTTTTGCAAAAAAAGTTTGTATTAGGAGAAAGGAAAATCAATAAAATAATTTTCTCTTTTTTTGCCTAGTTGTGACTGCTGTCACATTAACAACCTACTACTGTAGCAGCAGTTATATTTGTATGCTGCTGCAGATGAGGTGTCTGTATTTTTAATGATCTTGGCACCTTCCTCTACTGCATCTCAAGTCCTGTTACTGAGCATGTGGTGTTTAGAACACTGTGGCTTAGCAAAACAAAGAAGAAATCCCTCCTTCCATGAGGCCTAGTGCTCCCTAGAGGGGAACGCTGCCATACTCAATATTATTCATTTTTCTCATTAATTTTTCTGTGTGTTGGATACCTTGACAGACACCATCCTAGTCTGGAGCGAACTAACAGCATCAGCCCTTGGACAAAAGGAATTCCTAATTCCTTTTCACTGTCCCTGCTGGGCAGGAATGACTTGAATGACGGAGTGAGTCACAGTAGTGGCAATGCAGCTGTCTGGACAAATTCCATGGTAATAACATGCAACCAAATATTTTGGACCATTCCCCCGTATTGGCAATTACATTCACAGAAATTTGCACATCAAGCCAGGCAGTTCAAGGGTAAAGAACATTTTCTTCTTGTTTTTAGGGTAACAATGTTGGACTTCTGCTTTTATGAATAGGGTTCGGAATTTGCATCTTGGCCCACCATGTCTTACCACTGTCTCCTCTTGCCCTGTCCAGCTGTCTTTGCCCTCTACTCCATTGCCTTCAGGAAAGACAGAATGCTTTCTGTATTAGGACACCTTTCAAAAAATCACATATTTAATTTACTTTTTATTACAGGATCTTTAAAATTAAGTATAAGGCTAATGTTTTTCAGGATAATGAGTCCCTAACTCAACATGCTAATTTTAATGGGCTATCCTGAAAAATTTGAAGTCATTACATAATTCCAGAGATATATATCTCTCTAAATTTGGGTCTTTTGATACAAGCTTGAGTGAATTTTTTAAAAGGTTGGCCGATGTGAACAGGATCTGATTGTAATAAGAGAAGACTCTAAGTTATGTGTGTGATGCAACTACTGTGTGAATCACCCTGGCAAAAAGTGTAATGTCATTGCTAATCAATTATATTATTGTCATCTTTGTGCTCTGTGATTTTTTTATTACTTCATATTTCTCCATGGTCCGAATAAAAATGTATTAATTTAACAAGTCAATAGCCTAAATAGCATGTGCCTCCAGAATAGCAGGGAGAGTGTACTAGTCTGTAATGGACTGAGGATTACTGTTCAATTGTTTTTCTTTACAAGAGAGGACAAAAATATTGGCAATGACAATTTTGATTCTCTTTGGATGAGTTCAGTTTAGAATGCGACTCATCATTGAAACAGGAGGTTCCCCAATTCAGAGACCATAAACAGTGTCACAGGGGATACAGCACGAGAATGCTTTTGAAATCTTGAAAATTCTTCTGAAAGGAGTTGTTTTTCTAGCATTCTGTAAGCAGGCAAGAGCAGTATGGGTTTTGTATCTGATAAGCTGTGTTTTCTGATGATTAGACTGTGGCTAAACAGAAACTCTGCTATGGGAAATAATTGTGTTGATGATCTGTCTGTAGAGTGGGTGCCTCTATGCCTTTGCTGAACACACCACTCCTTGCAAATATTCCTAAAGCATTTGCATGAAACAAAGCCCAAAACCTTTACTGAGTGTGGTAAGAAAAAGCACACTTATATGAATTTCTATTTTCTTTAACAGTACAACCAACTACTCTGATTCTTTTTGACATCTACATGTGCTCATATTGAATTGATTTTTTAAGCCGTCTCCATAATTCTTCCTGTGTGTAGAGCAAGTAACTGCGTGCACATTTTAATCCTTCAGTGGATGGCTCTGTGTTTGGAAAAAATCTTGGAAGATTTTCTGAAATATGTACCTAAGGCATTAGAGAAGCGTCCTTTCCACAGAGCATAACCAAACATTTCTAGGCCTGGGGAGCTTAGATTTGAATTATTTTTTCACTTCATTTTACTGAGGCAAGGTTCTGTGCCATAACCATATTTCTAGTAGACAAATCTAGGTAGACAGATAATTGTAGGTGTTATTTATATCAGATTGTACTCAGAGGCCAACTCCTAGGAGGTTATGCTGAAGCAGTGTTATCCCTCACGCAAAAACTGCAGTAGTTTCCTGACTGTAGCTTGTTTTCAGGATTAAAAGAGGCTGCCCTTGTTAGGGGGTGGTGTGAGAGATAACTGATAGTCTTTGGCATTGTGCTTTGTGGCAGTTTATAAATATCTGGCAAGAAAATCATAACATTTATGTTTCTGTCTCAAATTTCAGGAGAAGGGAGTAATTCAGTCAAAAAAAACCCCATATGTTCAAACTCAACCCTAAAACAATGATCCTATTTTATGAATATATTTAAGCTTTTGTACAGTGAGGTAGATTATTTGTCAAAGCTAGTGAGTGACATGTCAGAAATCTCACTTATTTTCTGTGCTAGATTGCAAGGTTATAAATTGACGTTGAGGGAGACTACCTGTATTTCCACTCATAAAACAGGGGCAGTAGTTGATTTTTGACCTCGCCTGCTGGTTTCAAGACAATGTTTTCAGAGTATGGCTTGGGCTGTTTCTGTACCTGGTCCCGTGTCACTGGCAGTTTTCTCTTTAACATGTTATAGCAGAGATAGGTCAATGCTAAATGCTGTTGAAAAGAAATTGCAAAATATTACAGTAAGGAGCAAAACTCCTGCACTGTGAAACATCTAGTGTTTAATAAAATGGGTCCCTGTTTTGGGATGTGTGCTGAAAAGGCTTTTTTATAATACCACAGTAATAAACCCACACTTTGCAGTAACAGAGCTTGTAAAGAAGCATCTTTGTCCATGGATGCATTTTGTAAATCTCAATAATTGTTTCCTCTGAAGGATTGCTGAAGATACTTATGCAGGAAATGGGTTGTTGCTTTAAGTTTTTTTGGACATCAGAAATGGGTTCTGTCATGTCCAGATGTATTTAAATTCTTTCCAAACAATTTGGGCATCTTAAAGAGAAAATAAAAATAAATATTGCCTGTGTTTTAATCTTTCTTCCTTCTTGTACTTAACTTTTAAAAAATGAGTTATATACGTAGGCAAATTCCTTTTTCACTTTTCATAACAACTGGATGGCTCTTCCATCTGGTGATTCCTGGCTCCCTTACTGAGCTGGCAGCCTGACCATGGCACTGAGAGCTGGCTGGTTGGTGTTGCAGAGGGAAATGTTTGGGTGATCAGTCATGAAATGAAAAATATTGCTAGGGTAACTTGAAATTCAGCTGCTACAGAGAAAGGGAATGGTGATTCTTGTCTGTTTTCTTCCCCTCTCCTGCTTCCCGTTCCCCCATTGACACCCTCAGAATGAAGTTGTGCAGCAACCTAATTTTATATCAGATCTTCCGTTTCACTCCTTGCCATTATTTAGGATCTAGTTGCAGCTGCATTGTGTATGCTTAACAAATAAAAGCTTTCGGAGAACATCATTCAATTCCCACCTCCTGCTAAGGGTTTTGGAAGTGTAATACATCACAGAATCAAAATGACTTTCACTAAAAGTTCATGCTGTTTAAATCACACCAAATGTAATATTGAGCTGTACCATACATAATTCATGTATCATTAACAGCTTCTACAAGTCTTTGGCTGCATGGCATACCAATGAATCAGAATGTGTCGGTATTTTTGATACCTGCCTTTTCTTAAATTGTATTTAGAAGCAACAGCATGTAATTATACTAACTTTGAAAATCAAACAGGCATGTAATAAATTATGGTTTGTGATTGACATGGTAAAGTAAGTCTCCTTCCTTTCCTGATGTTGAGTAAAGAAGCTATTTTAAACTGGTAAGAGTCAATAGATTTTTGTCCTTCTATTAGTATTATAAATAAAAATCCATTTTCATTGTTTATCATGTGAGAATTCTCCTGCAGTCACTTGATTCATTACATGACTGGTGACTCAGCAGTGTCATTTAGTAAGGAAGACAAGTCTGCTTGGCCAGTTTGAATCCGTGTCACAAGCTGCTAGCTCGGACGGGGGAGCACGGTCAGGGAGGTGGGGTGGCACTACCGATGTGCTGGCCAGGTACCCATGGCCCCAGAGGTGTAACACCCACAGCAGGTGTCTGTCAGCCCCACTGCCATCCTCCTTCTGTCACCCAGGTGTCACAGGATTTGATGCAGGACATCTCTTAGTGCCAGTGACAGCGTTCTGGATCTGCCAAAATGCCCAGGAGTGTGCTGCAGCAGCTGACTGAATCCGACCCTTGGCTCTACCTGGGTAAGGATTGTAATTCTGTTTCAGCATCAGAAGGCACCGAAATACCCCGTGTTGTTCAATATGGGAGATGTTAATCAGATTGCAATTATGGTGCTGGAGAGCCCATGAACAGGAGAACTGCCTTGTGATTGTGATTGCCAACAAAAAGAAAGTTTCTGTAAAAAGTGTGAAAGAATCTGCCTAGCAATCAATGATCTCATGCTGGGTATGAGGACTGGATGATTAGGAAATGGAGGTGGCCAGGGTCTTGCAAAACATAACATTCTACTGAAGTGTATCATTAATGTTGTCAGCTTGTCAGGAGCTATAAACAAGTAGGTTAGAGATTTTCTACAGAAGTTTTCTATTCAGAAATGTGACTACTCTAATAAATGTATTCAGTCCATAGCCGTTGATATACCAATTTATTTAAGCAAAACTTTGATTTAAATATGTATTTGAAGTAGATTTGAGCCCCAAGTGCCTGTCTGCATACTTGTATTTAGCAATCTTTAATAACTAAGTACAAATGAGAAAACTTTCTAACCGGTTACCAAGAGGCAATTTTTTTTCAAAATTTATTTTTATCAGTCATCAGTTTCCATGGGAAACAACCCCAAGTGGATGACTTCTCAAAATAGTGATCTTCACATTGCAATTAATACTGCTTTAACTTATCCTGTACTTGATATAAATGTTATAGTAGGAGGTTGTAGTAATAGTTTGCTGTTTCTTTGTGGTTGTTGCTGAAAGTCGAAGTAAGGTGTTCACTTTCTGAAAGTAGCATGTCACCTGTCTACTCTTGCTGACCTTTTAATTCTATTTTTAAGGCATAAGAAAAGTGCCTGACCAGTAAAGGCTCTTCAAAAATGTGCATCTTCTAAGTCTTCTTATGCCTGACAGTTCCCTGCTTGTTTTTAAGAACTTAACTTCTAATGAACTCAGAGTTGCAATGTGAGGGGTGCACTGATCTCTGCATTTCTGATCTCCCATTGTGGTAGCGATGAGAGAGGCAGCCCTGACCTCAGCATTGGCAGTCTGGGTACCTTGGTTTGGTGGCAGTGGGTTTGCTGCCTTGATTTCCCTCCTAGAGACTTTCTCCAGTCAGTTTGGTTACCTTTAGGACGGGATTTGACTGTGAGTTAGCATATGTCTAAGTACAGTCACAGCATGCAGAAGTCTGGGGGGCTCTGCATCGTCTCGTGGGGTACTCTGGGTGTTGATGAGCAGTCACCACCTTGTGATGAAGGGAATGACTGAGGCAAAGTTGCTCAGAAATGTCGGGCATGTTTCCTGAGTGGACAAGTTGGTGATTTAGGAAGCTTAGTCCTGCTTACAGGAAACAGGCGTGGCTGGCACAGGCAGACCTGTCCTGACACACCCGTATGATGCGCTGGGCACAGAGGGGACTGCAGCACAACCTCAAATGGCCCTGGGATTTAACCCCTAAATGATTTACTTTTGTGAAAGGGCCACTCAGGAAATGACCACAACTAGAAAAACACTAAACTGTTGAAAATGTTGGTACCTTCTGATTCAGCAAGTACTTCTGCCCGTTTATTTTCCCCTAAAGCTTCACGCTTTTAAAGAGCAACTGAGTGAGCATCCTTCTGAGCCTGGGCAGAACAGAGCAGCTGCACTCTGTTCTTTCACTGCAGGGTCTTTGCTCCCTCTTTCCACTGAGCTGTGGTTAAATCAGCTGGAGCAAATTATAATCACCCTTGCAAGGATTCCAGGGGAAAAAAATTGCCTTATTAAAACTTGTTTTAATTAAACATCAGGACCTACCAAATATTTTTACCAGGTACCTGTGACATAACAAGAAAAAATGGAAAACGTTCTAGTGAAAAATAGCGCAGTTTTAATATAATTAGCAATTAATTGGACAGACCTGTTAGTATGTAATTTACCTTTTAAAAATAAATTTGAGACTTAATTTTTCTTTCAATGCTGATTCACCACTATTTATAACCAGGAAAAATGAAACATTAAAACGAGGGGTAGTGAAGCTGGGAGAAATGATAAATCATGCCTAAACCCAGCGTGTTCAGAGCTGTTAGCATTTCTAGCAGGACTGTGTGTTACTCTACAAGTAAGGAGCCCTCTTGGGCACTGAGCTCTTCCGGTCCTGAGGTCTGACTTTTCCCTGTGCAATCCAGGCTGTGTTGGAGTCACGTCTGCTTAAAGCCTCGATGAGGTGTGACTGATGCTGCCGCCTGCCAAGGCAGATCTGCTCAGCGCAGCACCGGAGCGAGCGTGGCCGGTCCCGGCACAGCGGGCTGGGAACGGGGCGGCAGCTCCGCCGCACCGCGGGCCGGCCCCGGGGGCTGCGCCCGCGGGGCTGGGGCTGAACACACCGCTGTCCTCCCCCAGAGCTCCGCTGTACCTCCTGCGGTTGGACTGCCAGTCATTTATGCTGTAAGCAAGCGTACGAGTTCGGTGTCTGGTTGGTTACTGTCCAGACAAGTGATTATCAGTTTAGAAGCATCATCCCCGAATTTAAATGAGTCTCTAGTATGTACCTGCATACAGGTGTGTACAAGTACCAAATTCACTGCTCCCCGGGGCATGGCACAGTCAGCCACGGACTGCAGCATCACCTGGTTTAGCCAGGCATGAATCAACATGGTGCGTCCCTGGTGTAAAACAGCCTTAGTATTTAGAACAAATAAAATTCACTAATGATCACTACTGGATTCTCTATACTTTCGCGTAGAATTTCTGTGTTTTCTTGCTGGGAGTTGAGAGTGTGCCTGGATTGAAAAAAGGGAGAGATGCTGAGTAGGCGTTTGCTCTGCAAGGTTAGCTACAACATTGCATTTGTGTGCTGAGGTGGTCCCTGCCTTGAGGACCTACAGCTCAAAAGATTGGGGGAGGTGGGGAGGAGAGAGGCATTTGTATTCATTATATAGTTTGTGTCTTCATCAGCTTTGGACTTGGTTGCATGAGTGAAAACAGAACTAGGGCTTTGTGTTTTGGAAAGGTCAGCTTTCCTCTTCTAGCCCTGGTATTTCAGCAAGCCTGAATTTGTATACTTGATTAGAGAATTACTTTCACCTGAGTTTCTCTTTTATAGTGCAGTTGGAAGAAACTTGCTTCAGCTGTAAAATACCCACAATGCAGAGAGAAAGGGAGACATTTTCACCTAGCTGGTAAGTCCTCTCTGACTTTTCCCATAATATCTGCTTCTGTGTGTACATACGAGTGTGTTGTGCTTGGTGAGGGGTGTGTGTCAAGAAATCACAAGTTTGCCAGGAAAGTAAAGCAGGTTTCTGGGAAGTGAGTGCAAGTGTCGTGATGGCGGACTTGCTTTTCCTCATGTTACTTTTGCAGTACTTTGGGATTTGAGACCAGAGTTTAAACAACACTGGTACTATGAACCCCACTAATGAGAATTTCTCCTTTTCAACAAGGTATCCTAATCTGTAAATCTTAGGCAGAAGAGAATCAAGGGTGAACTTGTCGGTATTGTGAAGGGACTTAGCCTCTCGAGCCATTTGAGGTTGGATGCAGTGTCCTGGACAGAGCTGCCCTCACATGCTGCAGTAGGTGAAGCCCGGTCCTAAATGCATGGCTTTGGGCTAGATGCGTGTGGTGCTGAGTGTGTTACCTGTGAGGGGCTGTGCGCTCCTGCCCATTGCCGTGCTGTGGGCTTTGCTCTGAGGGCTGTGGCCACGCAGCCCCTCTCCTGCCTGGGTGGGACACTGGCCACTGCGGTGGCACAGCCAGCCACGGAGCTGCCTCAGGGGCTTCTGGGGACAGGCCAGGAAGCTTGGTGGGAGCAGGACCTCGGGAGGGAGCTCGGGTGCTCCTGGTCACTCAGACAGCTGACAGGGCTTTTACGGTGCTTGTCGGTGTGGCCAGTGCTACGAGGGGCACTTGGAGCCAGGCCAGCCCACAGCTCAGCACCCGTGATCGTGCTGTTTCACTGTGCGTGAGGCAGTGACCAAGGAAACAGGGAAGGTACCATAACACAGGAATAGAAAAGCCCTGCGAGCTGGGTTGGACTCCACCTGGTTTGAGCCAGTAGCCAGGCCTGCCTACAGATTCCCTGGGCAAAGATGATGATGTCCCTTGACTGAAGTTTTCTGCCTCACTCACTCTTTCCACGGTCTTCTCCCCTGGTGTCACTCCTCCTGCAAACAACGTGCCTCTCCCTTTTCTCTGGGCTGGCACTGTTGTGTCAGTGGTGGCTGATGGGATTTGGGGTGTTGGGAACAACTGCTGCTGAGTTTTCCATACGCTGGCGGCAGAGGTGACAATCCAACCCACAGACCGTGGTGCTAATTCCCCAAAATGTGAGCCTTCTGCCGCTTGGATGGCAGAATATTTGGGGATTCCGTGGAGCAGAAGGTTAAAGCAGACAGCCCAGGAGTGGCTTTGGAAGCAAAACTCTACCTTGAGATGTTAAGTACGGGCATGGCTGTGATTTGATAAATTCATGAATGTCACCAACACAGTCTGCTGAAGTGATAGCTATAAAATGAAAGATTTAAAGGAGGCAATCATAATGGTTAACAGCAGTATGAAAAAGCTTAAACATGTTCATAAATTTCAATAACTACTGAGCAATATACTGGATTCGTCTCAGAGAGATTTAATATGAAAAATGTTAAATAGGCAATACAAAGCCTGGAAACAGGCATTTCTCCTGAAGATGGAGTCTTTGGGTGAGAAATTTACTTTATACTTCAGCTGAAGTGATACTAAATGCAAGTACAATCTGGTAGAAAAGAAATGAGAAAATAAATTATAGAAAGAGTTTTTAAATTTTCACGTTAAGGAAAAAGGCTTTATTTTGTATTCTCACTTCAGATGGTACTTGTGTATAGAACTATAAATGACCATGCATGTTGAATAAAATGAGATAAAAAATGGTGTCAATTATATAGGTATTTAATAGAAAATAAAAATGACTGAAATCTTATCACAGGGAAATACAAGCATATATATTTGTGTGCAAGTATCAGGAATATATACATCATTTAAACAGATGCATTTTATTTAGAATACATACATTTTGGATGAATTTTAAATTTTCTGTGTTTAAAATTAATAGTATTCTGAGGCAGAACCTTTCACTGCAGATTGTTTTAGTAAGATGCATCAGTGCACTAAGATTTTTAACATGGCGAATACCTTCTTTGTGTTGCTAATTGCATCTGTGCAGCCTGCAAATGAAGGATATCCACCATTTTATTTCCAAGTTCAATCATTTTATTCCTGTTGATAAACAGCCCTTATCTTTTTCCCACAGACCTGATAGATTTTACATTATATTATAAATGACTATTTTCCATTGTGCTGCAGCATATTGTTAGCAAACTTGAGCATTAGTAAAAAGAAATCGAAACGCAGATTTAGGAAAATTCCTCCTTGTTCGAGTGACTTATTTTTAGATGCACTGATGCTGCTTGCAGCAATGATTAAATTAATGAAGGTGCCTTTCATCAGAGTAAGATGGTGAAAGCTCCTGAGCCACCAGCTGGACCCGGGTGCTGCCTGTGACCAAGCACGAGCGTTCTGCTGTCGGTACCCAGCCCCTTCTGAGGAGCAGCACAGCCCTGCACATCCGCGTGTTGCTTAGGGAAATGCCACCTCAGGAGTGTTGTAGGAGATGAACCCGTCTTTTGAATTCATACGGGAACGGACTTATAAGATTTTGGGGAAAATCTGAGTAGGCATCCCTGTAATCACTTGTAGGTTTGCAACACTGAGGGCCTTTCATTGAAGCAAAAGGATTCTGTTTTCATGTGTCTCCCTCTAGTATGTAAAGCTACACAGCTCTTTTCTGAATTGGGCTAAATTTCACTATCCATCTTTGCTGGTTTTATGTATCTCCCTGATCCTAATTCAGTATTAAAAACAAAAAAACAAACCCAAAGTGTACATTTTTAGCAGTGTGTGGAAGCCAGAATGGCTGAAGTCAGCAGGCAGGCACTGTTGGGATCAGCACAGGGAGAGTAAAACAAAGGGAATTGTCCTTTCTGGGGTCACTGCAAGTTACTTTGGAATACTGCAAGTCATGAGTTCCCTTCAGCTGCAATAGAATGTGTTTTCCATGTTTGATTGTTGAAGGAAGATGTTAACAAAAACCTGTGTTAAGAGAGTGTGGAAAGACAAAATACAGCTACTGGCAGAAGAGTGATTAACCTAGCAAGGAGTTCAATAACAATGTTTAATTCCCAAGATACATTACATTTTTGCCCTGATAGTTTATATTCTGAATGGCTTTACTGGTGCAGTTCCATTTACTTCACAAACCACACAAAACACAGGGAGATTTCTAGAGAGTGAGAATAATGATTTCCAATAACACAATGAAATATTCTAGCTGACAAGTTCAGTGGCATGGCTCTGCGAATCCTCCTACATCCCCTGCCAAACACCACATCAATTTTGTTTGACTTCATGCAAATCTGATGCAGAGGGGGGGCCCTTATCTCTCTGTATACTTACTTAACACTTTACAGATGTGAATAAATACTCCTAAATGTTTGTGCTGGTGTCTCTGCAAAGCACATGGAATTTCACATTGATTTGTGAACTCTATAAAGCACTAATGGAGCTTCTGCCTTAGCTTTCAGTCAATTGGGAAAGAGTCAGTGATGGGAAACTGCAGGCAAATTCCCCTTTCGCTAGTCCCAATAGTGCCTTCCTTGTAACTCTAGCCATTCTACTTTCCACTGTCCTCAGATTCATTCCTTTCCTTTGGGAAACCACACAGACTCATTCATGATGCAGTTTAGAAATGAGTTCTGCCTCCCTACGTCTGATACACTTTATTTGTAAGCACAGGTCTCTAACAGGGAGAACAAGCCACACAATTCCATATGTAATATGTACACCTAGAGTGCTGTAAAATGCTCCATCAGGAAGAGATGGGGAACATCACTCTTCTCTCCTCTTTATTGTGAAATGGACAGTTTTAGACAGCCTACACATGCAGACTTGTTATATCTGGTCTGTGCCTGAACTGATTCTGCAATATGTGGGTTTTATATGTACCTTACACAGCCTCAGGACAACTTGATATTCAGAATCAAGTTCTATTAAAATAAGGTCATCTGCTTATACAAAGCTTGTCATTGCCATGTACTTTTTGCAAACAATCTTAGAATATCATTAGTGCAGTCAGTGCTGGAGCAGTTGTTTTTTTGGTAAAATGAGGTTATTTCACAGCACAGCTGCCTGATTGTCACAGGCAATGACAGGGTGAATTGGAACAAGCAGAAACCTAGCTGGAATGTAGATAGTGATCAGAATTGCTGGCCTTGACTTCATTTATGGGAAGCCATGACACCTCTAATAGCAAATTGTAGCTTCCTCACTCAGTAGCATGTCACTGTACCAAAACACAACACCCTACATACGCAGCAACATGATTCCCTTATGTGCAGTGCAAAGGTATTTGTGCCATAGTGAATCTGGGATACGTGCTGCCAATTGAACAATCATCTGCTCCTTTGAATGCTCCTAAGGTTCATTGTCTCTCCCGAAGCTGGAGGAGGCAGTAAGAGATTTTGTTGTGGTTTGGGGCTTTTCTGGGGAGCTGAGAACCGAAGGCAGGCTGAAGCCATGCAGCGCTGCACGTGGAGTAGTGCGAGGGCTGCCTCTCCTGAGCTCTGGGTGTGCTGGTGCTGGGCTGAGCGTAGGGCTCTGCACAGCAGCTCCCTGCACTCACGAGTTGGACCTGATACTGTTAGCAGGGACCATGGATAATGATATTAGCTACCGGACCTGGCCTGACTTCTTCCCTGTGGTCTAAATGCCAAAGGTGCACTGGATGTGTCGTTTGTAAAGCCGGAGCCAGGCTTCTTGCACTGTTTCAGTAATTGCTCCAGGGAATGTTTTCTATTGGCCTGAAGAGGAGTATCCATGTGCCGGACACTGTCAACATAAAGAGGTTAGACTGGGTGACACCCGGGTGGCTTTTCTGTGTACAGGCAGAAGTCGGTGTGTTGGGATATTTCCGTGCTGTCCCCTGTGAGCTGGTGGGGAGGAAGGGTGGTACACAGGGATGAAAGGGACAGTCAGACTCCTGGGTCTGCTCTCTCCCCTAGCTGCACTTCATCATCTTTTTTTTCTGTCTAATCACTTTCGTTCATTTTGATAATTTGTTTTCCCTTGGACATAGTCCCCTGTGGGAACCTTTATCAGCTGAGTGAACTGCTGCACACATTTCATTAATGCATAAATGAGCAGGCTGAGAGCATCTTATTGATCAGCATCTGCCTCGTTATTTGAGGTAGCCCTGCTGGGAATCTGTGGGGGATAGGGGGACTTTGGACTCTGGGTATCTACACCGTTATTTCACTTCCTTTCTTTTCTTATTGTACATGTGCAAATATTTAAATAAATGTGTCATTATAATTTAGTGTTTTCATTCTCTAAACTCTCTTCCTTTTTTCCAGTAAAATAATATATTTCAGATTCTCAGTCTCACCTCCCAGGCTATGTGAAGGCTTCTGATTTTGTTCTGTGCTCTAACTCTTTGCACAAGCAAGCCTGATTCTAGTAATAGTGGTATTTGTGCAGTCAACATGGAGAAGGTGGCACTGGTTTTATTTGCTGAGGGTACAGCCTAGAGTCTTCAGTAACGCAGGTGGCCATTCATTGCTTCCAGGTAAAGAATAATTTAAAAAAATATTTTAAAAAACCTCTCTCTTTTGCCAGTCCCTTGAAAGACCCAAATACTTGCTGGGAAAGAAACAGCAAACCTGAAACTCCAGTGATCATTGCCCCTGGGAAAAATACCCTTTTCAAAGTGAAAGCTGGACATGTAACAGCACCACTTCTGTTGAAGTCATTGCTTGGTGTAGCCTTCATGACCTTTTCCCGAAGCTACAGTAGCTTTGAATGTTCTTGACAATTCTCCTCTAACATCTTGAATCTTCACTGATAAAGCTTCAGGCATGAAGAGCCTCCATCTTCATTTGCCGTTCTCTCTTTTCCTGACACACACATTTGCTGTGGGCTTACTGATGCCAGGATCAGCCTGGCGGGATTTTTGAAACTGATAAAACTCACTTGAACTACACTTCCCTGGAGGTGCTGCTTGATGTGAAACAAAGCACAGAAGAGGACCCAGTGCTTACCACTCCCCGTCTTTGGAGAGGGAAATCCTCACGGTGGTGCCTGGTAGCCCTGTTGCAGCAGTGGGAAGAGCAGCTCCTGTGTGCAGCGCCATTTGCTTTTTCACAGCACTGAAAAGCGTGTAAAAATCACAATAATTGCATTTGGTTCATGTTTTCATCTTTTTGGGTTTGCAAGAGCCAGGGGCTGTAATGTTCCAAACGCCAGTGTGTGGCTGGTTCTGTCAGCGTGGTACGTGAGGGTTGCCTTACTCTGAGTTCAGTCATGTCAGAGACATACCCAAAGCCTTAACATCTGCTTTTTGAGTAAACTTACTTAAAATCCTCTTTTATAGGATAGATAATAATGGGAGCAATGACTGTGAGAATTCATTACCCTCTTTTAGCTTTTAGCAACTTTTGCTTTTAGCAACTTTTCAACAAAAATAATAAATTTAATGCGTAAGAATTCGATTAGCAATACAAATGGAGAAAGCTCATACCCAAGTCATATACCTAACTTCCCAAAATTAAACTCAAAACCTTCAGCTCCAGAATATTGTACTTAGAAAAATGAGCTTTCTTCCCAAATTGCTGCTTTACATGGATTGTGGAGCAATGCATTATTGGGAAGTCAGCAATCTATTGCATCTATTCCATGCATCTATTGCAAAATACATGGAGCAGTTCACCACAGGGGGTGCTTTGCTTTACAACTCTGGTTTGCAGTCCAGAATGTTACAATTAGAACTTCCAACATGCTGGGTGTACAACACATGGAATTTCTTTTCTGTTTGTTTTTTTCTTTTCAAAATCTATTCTTCTCTTACTACAAAAGAGCCAGGGGACAGCCCATAGTGCCCACATGTGTGGGCACAGTATTTCAGTTCATGATATTCTTGTTCAGTCTCTTGGCATGTGCACATCGATGCTCTAGGTGCTGTCAAAAAAGATTTCCAAGTGCAGTAACTGTACACCTTTCACAAATACAGATTAATTTATTTTTTTTAAGGTCACTGAGAGGTGAATTTTTCACTGGGCCAGCTGCTGAGCTGCCTTTTCAGTTTGTACTATTCATCAATTTACCCCTCGCTAAAATATGTCTCTCTTTGACTGGGTTGTACAAATAGAAAACAGTAAGTTGAAAGTTTGCCTTGTGAACCAGAATTAAAGTTAGTATACACAAATATACATACTGAAATGCTATGCTTTGCTGTTAAATCAAGGTATAAAGTGAAAGGTTGATAGAGTGTATTCATAAGTTATATTTAAAGAGCATGATTTTTTACCTAAGGCTGCAGTTATGGAGTATAAAATCTTAGAGAACAGTCCATTCCTCAAAAGCCTCCAGCCTGAATGGACATGACAAGTGAGAGGAATGAGAAGGAACAGAGCTTAAAAATCTTTTCTCTGGCAGCTGATTGCAGTAAGAGTGGGGCCAGTGCTCAGTCCTTGGGCTCTGTGTGAGCAAAAAGTTTCAACGGGCAGAGACACGAGAGGTAAAAAAGTCTGAAACACACTGGGAATCAGATTTATCCCTGTGGGGTCCACATTTTTGAATGTTGTGCAGATAAAAGCTTCTAATAACTGGTGATTCTTTAGATGACCTATATTGTGGTTCTCATGCTTGGTTTTGTGGGTTATCATGTAAATCTTTGCTACAAATCCATCATGTCAGATTAATTCCTTTTATATGTTCCTGCATGCTCAGCAGGATGTGTGTGTGAGACTGCGGTAGCTTACATTAAGGTGCCTTTTTTCAAGGGACAGAGACAAACTAGCTTTAGAACTGGAAATGAAACCCAGACTGGTGCCTAGTCTAGAGCTTTACCAATTAGACTACTATCACAAAAATATTTTCCAATTATTGTTGTAATCTGCTGTATCTTTTATTTTAAGTTTTCATTTCCTGTACAGTCATATTTCCACCAAAGTTGCCCTGGACACTTGTGCAGTGGAGCTCTAGTAAGTGCAGCTGTTTGATTTCTGAGTGATAGCCATGAACTAGGTTTTGCAGCTGAGGTTGGCTTGTATGGGCTGCTGGAGATAGCCTGGGGATCTCTCCGACTGAAATAAATCCATATATGCTGCACGGGGTGCTTTGCTATTTTAACATTTCTTCTGCTGAAATTTTCACATACACTGCACACAGGAAGAAAACATTTTGGGGATGTACATAGATAAACCTCAGTCCCAATGGATTTGTGCATTGCATGGGGTAACACAGGTGATGTTTTTTTAAAAAATAATTTGTGTCAAGCTCAGTTTTCAGTATTTAATCTTTTCCTCTATGCTGGGTGTCACAGAAACTGTATTAACATGTGATGAGAAAAGAGGACAACACAGAAGGGAATATAGCCCACAACAGCAGGGTTACAAGATGCTAAGCAGTTATAGGTCAGAATGAAATAATATTTTATATATTGGATTCAATGATTAGGTCTGCCTTTGGCTTTGATACAAGCTAGGTGATAAATACAAACCCTAATCATCTCATGGCTCTTCTTGCAAGTACACAATTTGTGAGCCAGCACATGAATTTATTCCATACTACATCTGTACACTGTCCTAAGAGTGACTGACTGTGTTAGGTTGCTTATTTCATTCTAGAATCAGAGCAAGATATCTAGTCTGTTAATATCTCAACATTTCAAGCTGCTGTTTTTCACAGCTACTCTAATGATCTGGCTTTGGCACTGAAAGCGGCTGAACCATGGCAACCCCTGGCTTTGAGTGAGCTTGCCTGTTTTGCCGAGAAGCAGCACATGAGCCTGGGATCTGCTGTCTGCTTGTGGGCACCACAGCGCCCTGTGCTGTGTGGGGAAGGGCGAGCAGCTCCCAAGGCTGGCTCTGGGCCACGCTGACCTCCCAGCTGGGCAGTCCTGAGCGTCTCTTCAGCTGAGGGGTTACAGTGAGCTTCTAGCAGAGCAGCAGCCGCTGTTCTCTGCAGGTGAGTGCTGCCCAGAATGACACTTGGGATGGCTGCAGGTGCTCACCTTGCACAGCTGACTGTGGGTTATGTGACTGTGCTGTGAGGGACACAAGACTGTAAGGAAGCCCTGTGGTTTATTTTAGATTCTTAACTTCTTAATGAGACAATGGTAAAGAAGCCAGGTTTCAAGTATTTTGTGTTCAGAAATTTAACTGCAGATTAATAGTGACAGTACTGCATAAAATATCTCTTAGGGATTCCCTTCCAGTTCACCTTTTTCCTGTAATCTGACAGTGATAACACTTGTAAACTGTTTTAATAGTGATCTTTCAGACATCTAGTTCAGAATATCATTGAGAGAAACCATTTCTCAGAATAGAAAATACCACAGTGTGTTTCAGACTTGTAAACCCTTCTTGATTTCACCACAGAAGGATGTTGGGAAAGGGGAACTTTCAATCTCACATTCTGAGCCTGTAGTCTCAAGATTATACTGCTGAACTGCTGAAGCTGCTTTGGGTTTGATTTGAACCAGCCAGTGGAAATAGGGAACAATATGGTAAAGTTTGGCCAAGAAAGGGCGAGTTTTATAGAAGCATAGCTTACATCTTGGACTTCTGGAGGTTATTCTCCAGCCCTTAGTTATTTATATGTTCTCAGATGGTCTCTTAATTGATTTATAGAACCATAATATCCAGGAGATAGTCTTGATGTTCAACCTAAAATCGTTTGCCTGTGTTTAACTTGCATGTACTTGACTATGCATCACTGTTTTCAAACACTCCTTTCTACCCTTCTATGGTAGAGCCCTTTGCATTCCCAAGTCAGCATTATCAGAAAGTTAAAAAATAAAAGAAAACATTCACTTAAACATATCGAAAGCTGACCTATGTTAACACGTGCGTGTTTCTTAATAAAGAAAAACCTGATATCTTTTCTTCACTTGTAAATTGCCTCCTACTTCAGAGATGAACTGTCCACCACACAATATCTTCCCTGCCATCACACAAGCTGTAGGTTGCATCAGGATATGCACACCCTGTGTTATGTGCATGGTATAACTTGGGTTGAAGAGTAAGTGGGAAAGCTTCTAGCTAGTGCTTTAATATGCTTGACAAAGCAGCAGGACACTGATTAAAATGGTGCAGTGCAGCATGGAACAGGACAGCTTCCCATAGTGAGCAGCTTACCACGCTGGTGGTGAGTGCTCATCTATCACTGTTACCACACCCCAAACCACTGGGTACAAAAATAAGTGCTTGTTTAGCAGCAGGTGCTGTGCTGGTGATACAGAAAACTTGTGATCTTGTGATTTTACCCTTGAAACCTTTCTTCTTAGATACTGTAAACTTGCATCATTCCCCTGCTTTTCTGTTCTAATTCAGCCATGAGCATTTAATGCCTTTTATGCTGCTACATGCCTCTAGACAAAGCAGGCCTGCTGCTGCCCTGGGAATCTATATATGGATCCTCCCCGTTTCACGTGGAGCTCGCAGTCAATCACTACGTCAGCTGGTTTGGGCTCCCAGAGGCTTTCTGCCAGGCACAACCAGTGATGAGTGGGTGCCTTACATGAAGTGTTACTTTTTCTGTTGAAAAAGAGCATGAGAGACAGCTATAGACCTCAGATGGAGGCTGATGCAGAGCTTTGTGGAGTATTCCTAAATTGTCAGCCCTCTGTAGATATGCTTTAATAAAAGAGTATCCTCAGCCTTAAATTACTGTTAGCTTAGCTTGGCATAAATAATGATATAATCAATACTTAGAGATGCTGCAGCATTCAACATAGTCACATGTAACTGATTTTGGAGCCTAAGTCAAATTTTTAATGGTATTTGAGAATTTAAGTCTGCTTTCCAAAGGTCTAATTAATAGGGGATTTCAGTGCTGAGTGAAATAGTGCAGTAAGCAGTAAGCCTGTGATCCTGAATGTTATATGGATAAAATATGCCTGCTTGGAGGGGTAACTTCAGTTGGCTCTCAAAATGCTGGGCCTGAACTCTTGAAATCACTTGGAGTGCGTGGGCTCTGTGTGGCAGGGACAGTGACACTCCGAGCAGCTGGCAGGGACACAGCCTGTAAGAGGCTTATGCTGAGCTCTTGGAGGTGTTTGGAAACGTCCTTTAGAATGGCACGGCAGTGTCTGAGAGCTGTGGTGTGAGGTGCTGCTCTGTCCTTGTGAGTCTGGACCCCTGCGCAGGGGCAGCGCCGTGAGGCGGCCGAGGCCTCGGCCGATCCCGCAGCCCCTTCCCTTAGCGCCGTGAGCCCCTGAGTTTGGTTACACAGCCCAGGACTTTAGACCTTTGTCTAATGTTTGGCTGAATTAGTTTTGAAATGAGGTCAGGAGCAGTAGACCCCATCTAGCTGGCTTTTATGGTGCGGGGTGAGAAGCTGAAGTGGGGTTATCTCTCCCAGTTCCCAACTTAGCAGCACGTGCCCCACACGTAGCACTTCTCTGGAGCAGAGACAAGGTAAAAGCTAATCCTCTCCACCTGCATCCTTGGCTGATGCCTCAGACAGCTGGACTGACACTCCACCTGGAAGGGCAGGACGCTGAGACTGACTGGCTGACTTCTGGGATGTGAATGATATTAGCTCTACTTCCTAATCCTTTGTTTTTCTCTGCCTGAGCAAATTCAGGATGTGGAGGTTGTTTTCAGAGGAGAGAAAACTGTTCCTTTCATGCAGTGTGTTAATTTAGCCAGTTTGACAGGAAAATGTACAGGCTTATCTCTGCTCATCATACTCTAAAAGCACGATGCAATTGTGTGGAATCCACATTTGCTCCTCAAAATACTGAGGTTCATAAATTATAAGATCCTTTTTACAAGCCCCTGTCTTCACTAAATGAATTTTCTCTTCTATGGAGTTGACATCAGAAGAGGCAATTTTGTATAATACATTTTCTAGTCATGATGAGACTGTGTGATCTCTCTGCCCCACTTCCAGACTCCTGATGAGAAGACATGAATCAAGTGGGGGGTTCCATGTTTTTGTTCTTTTTTTTTTTCTTTTTCTTACTAGTTAATTACCCTCACTGTTGAAGGAGAGTTTGCATTTGTCAGGTGTAACTTCCTCCTGGAGTTCCTTGTTATGCCACCTTTGACCAAATTAAAGAGTTCTTCAGTAGTAGATGTTTCTCTCCCCTAAGCTGATCTATCTCCTGTGTTTTTAAAATTACTTTTATCTCCAAAGACTTTAACCCAGCCTTCAAATGCAGTTTTCTTCTCTGAAATCTTTTCACTTATTTAAAATATTTATTTTGAAAATGTGGGCATGAGAAGTGGACATGATATCTTGGTAGCTGTTTCAGCACTGCTCTATAGTAGCCTAAAATTATCCATCAGATCCTCTTTGTTGCTGTTATGTGCACTTGTGACCTTACTAGTCCTCTTGCAGCACTTAGGGGCAACATATCCAACTGCTATTCACCCTTAGGACTGTATTACTCTTAGAATGAACTTTCGGCTCTCTAGTGCATGGATTTCCTTCTTTGTCCTCTATTGTTAAATGCAATGAAGGGCTAAAATATATTTTAGGGTAAAATATTTTGGTTTTTAAATTAATCTCTTTAATTAGAACTATCATACTAACAATCAAAGTACTTTGAAAAATTACCCATAATTTTATTCATCTATTCATTTGTCTTTCATCTGCAGACTCTTTAAGATGGAATAAAATACATTGATTAGCATCAGTTGTTTGTTACAGCTCTCACATTCCAGTACGATGTCTCACTGAAAATTACTTCTTTAATTCTTCTCATTACCTGTAATCTGTTTAACATTGGTATTGTGTAGGGTTAGAGCAGTCACACTTTTAGGTGGCATTAAAGTACATTACCAAAGCCTGAGATTACAGGTTTTAACCATTTTCAGCTAAGTTGGTAGGAGCACATCATGTTACTACTTGGAATATGAATGAAACAGTCATTAAATATTTCATCTTAAATATGTAATTAAATGGAGATGGTAAAACTGTAAGTAACAATCTTATGTTTCTAATAGAACTTATTTTGTTTCTGATTAATTTGACAGGAAAAAGTACTACTGAGTCGAATCAAAATGCTTGCAAAACTAAACTATATTTGTTTCATTTGCTTTAATGTTCCACAGGACTTACATTAATTAACCAATTTTTTCTGTTCTCAGCAAGTAAGATCTCTAATGTTGTTTTTTTTAAGGAGTAGTTGAGGTAATTAGTTTCGCTATACTTTCTTAAGTGAGAGATTAATAATAATAATAATAATAAAAAATCTGCAGTCCCTGAGCATTGTGTGTCCTTGTAGGGAGCATGTCCTGCAGGCTTTGTGCCTCATCACGTGTCAGTCATTTAGATTTAGAGTGTCTTTTCAGCCCTGTACCTTAAGCAGCTGTTCTGTGCCAGCTTTGAAACAAAAATGAAATGATCAAAGAGAGTCAAATGAGAATGCATTATTCACTGTATCTGTTTAACCACAGTAGATAGATAATATGGCATTCAGATACCCAATAACATATTCAAAATTAAAATTACATCTATGAGAAGTGCAATCAATATGGAGATCAGTCATCTGAATTGTCACTGGAGGCTATTTAATCCTCGCACCCTGGCTATAACATTTGGTGTGTTTCAGGAGGTGAAACCCTGCAGATTGCAAATAGAGTTAAATTTGCAACACTTGATTTCCTTTAGAGTTTTTACCACAAGAACAGGGGGTTTTGTCCCACTTTCTTGTCGTTGTCATGAGAACAAGACAACATCTTTTATATCCTCAGTGTAGTCACCAGCAAAACTATAAACTTGTAATGCACTTATACACTTTAACCTTTTTAATATTCAGTGTTTTCATTGGTTGGCCTTTCACCTTTCCTTCGTGGGTTATTGAGGCAATAAACAAGGGACTGGGTGAGTAATTGGTGGCTTAAACTTCAGAACACTGCAAATGTCACTGACATATATTTTACCACTTTTTTTTTGTATGTAAGGCACATGGAAATGCCAGCACAATGGACTCAGCTCAGACGGATCAAATCCCTCTTTTCTGCTGCACATCAAACGCAAAGCTCCTTGACGAGTCTCCAGAGCACCCCCTGCAGGTCCCTTCCCTGGCTGTGCCGGCGCTTGTGGAGGGGCTGGGAAGTGGCGCCCTTGGCTCCTGGCTCTTGGTGTCCCTGGGCGCGCTCCGGGCTGCACTGATGCCAGAGCCTGGATTTGAAGACAAACTTGCTTTTGATACGAGTGGTTTGGACCCAGGCCTAGCAAGGTGTTTGTGTTGGGTGAGCTCAGAAGCACAGTGGGAGGGAGAGGGCAGGTGTCCCAGCAGCCCGGGAGACACCTCTGCCTGCGGTGTGCGCTGGTCTCCATCCCACTGGGGCTTGATGAGACAGCACTTGGCAGAGCAGTCAGCCTCCTCTTCTTCCTAGGGGATCCTGAAGAGAATCATGTGTCCCTGAATATTTATTATGGGGTTACCACACTATGGGATAGAAATGTCTTCATGGAAACTGTTGTTTCTTTGAACAGAGAACTGCTGTCTCTTGAACAGCCTGCCCCGAGAGCTGGTGGAGTCACCATCCCTGGAGGTGTTCGGGAAACGACTGGACGTGGCACTCAGTGCCATGGTCTAGTTGACAACGTGGTCCTCAGTCAAAGGCTGGACTCGGTGATCTTGGAGGTCTTTTTCAACCTAAAAGTTTCTGAGATTGTGTGTATGGAATTAGTATGGGGTTCAGCTTTTGGTTTTGTAGCTGGGACGTTGATGGTGCTGGGCTCAGCAGCACGGACAGAGGCACTTGTACGCCCAGCTTGTGGTGATTCAGCTGTGAGGGTGCCTTGGGAGTGTGTCTTTCCCTTAGGAGTCACTGACTCTGCTAAAGCCTTGGAGTTAACCTTATCCTGACCAAGTTCTTGGCAAGTGCAGTGGTGGAGTGGCACAAGGGGAGAGAACCTTTGCTCTTTTAGGTGTGTGTAGTGAGGTGGCTTTGGATGGCAAAGGTGGCTGAGCTACACTGACTGCAAAGGAGCTATGTGGATTTTTCTGGCTGAAAATTCAGCTAAGGAAGCAAAAGGAAGCTTATACCTCAGGCTTAAAGGCAATATAAAATGAGATCTCTAGAATTGTCAGCTGTTACAAGAGTTGGTGTGTTTAGTTCACTGAGCTTAGAAGAAACTATAAATCAAAGCAGGCAGGGTTTGTTGGTTTTTTTTATATTTTAATAGGGACAGCTGTGAGAAGCCAGATTGAGGCCCAAAGTTGCAGTAACCAGGACAACACAAAGGTTTTAACAAAATTGAGCATCGATAAAGAAGGCAAAATCCTGCCCTGCTTCGTTATTTTAAAATTTTAATAGTTTAGGGACTGGCAGAAGGTTTCTTTTTTTTTTTTTTTTTTTTTTTTTGCATGGAATACTTGACCTTTTCTGATTAACTACCAAATATCAGAATGGGTTTTATTTTTTCTTCTGGTTAAAAGCATTTGATCCACTTCATTGATTTTTAAAGTTTTTAGAAGCATGGTAGCATGGAATTGTTCATTTAAAGTTAGGGATTTCACAGTCCAAATAGTTGGTTCAAAATGAGAGCTCATGATTTTTACTGCAGCTTTTGTGACTTGATTATTCTGACTGTTCGGGTGCCCCTCAGCATTATGAATAGCAAATTGCCCTTAAAGATGTTTACATTTGTTTTGCATTAACAATGCAATGCAGTTTCTGATTGTATTTGGAATGTTTTTTTGTGTTTATGTATGAGCTGCTGTACTGAATGCCACCAGCTACAAAGTATAAGAAATCTTACAGCTCGTGTATTTCAAGGGAAATGGGAGGTCTGTAACATTACTGGTGTACGCTGCTGGTTCTGACACTCTTAGTGAACAATGGGCAGAAAAGAGGATATAAGAAACAAACAACGGTGTCACAAGGGCTTGGAAAGAGTTCTGTCTTGACAGCAGACACAGAAAGCCTTAAAGCCAAACAATCCTAATCTTCTTAAAGATCCCATTCCCATTGATGTTGACTATTTGCCTGCAGCAAGTTACAGATTCTTCTTTTGGGAAAGGATATTTAACTTTCCTTCTTACTGGGTGTTAGTCTCATTGCAAGGAAGATGGAAGTTTTCTCTGAGCTTTCTGCTCACATTTACCTTCTTTTCTGTTTTCTTATCTCTCCAGACTGTCAAGCTGAAATATGGAATAGTAAAGCGTGCAAACAAAAACCCTTGTTATTTCTTCAAATCTTTCAGCACTGCCTGCCATTAAAGCTTTTACCATACCAAAGACCAGTAATTTAAAATTACTGCAATACTCTGTTTTCTCTGGGTATGCTTTTTAGGGAATAAAAGGACCACTACATATACGATCATAAAGTTGCCTCTTAGCAGAGGTAGCCTGCTTGTTAGCTGAACTGCTCCAGGTAAGCTGTCTCACTGATCTGCCTGCAGCTGGAGCTAATGAAATACTTGTCTGGAGCAAGTGAGTGCTTTGAAGAACCCAGAATGGATGAAGCAGGTTCCATCATCTTCACAAACTTTGGAAAATCATATATATATATTCCTTCCAGGAGAATATATATATTATCAATAGGATAAGTTCAGAGTATCTTCGGATAGCTTGACAAGTTAAGCATCTCCTTTTCAAGCAGATTGGTTTGTTCTTGTGTTAGGTACAAATGGAGCTGCAGTGATCTGCTCTGTGAGGTCTGTCACCTCCAAATCAGCCCAAAGCAACTTCCCAAAGTTAATTTAGACACTGAGACTGCTCTTGGTTGTGCAAGGCACATCCTGAGTTGTCACAAGCACCTTGTGTGTCTGGGCTGCAATATTTCCCTGAGGGTGAGTGCAACAAACACAAGCTTGTTGTGATGAAAGCCCACTGAGAGCTAGGGAATGCCTGCTGCCAGCAATGTGCTGTGGTTCTGCTCTGAGCTGCTGGTGGTCCCAGAGTGCTGCTGGCAAGGACTCAGGCTGCATTCATGATCTTTGTTCACCCAGGTGACTTCTTGGGGTTTTTTCAGGCTGGTTTGCCATGCAGCTTGTTTGAATCTATAGCTTCAAGTAAAAATGCACAAACGTACAATGTGCAGTGTACAAATAATCAAAGAAAAATAAACCGGTGATGTCTTCAATACTCAGTTCAAATGTTCCAGGCCTCACTCCATTCCTTGTCTCTGGAAACTGTTGTTTGCTCAAGTGAGAAAATTTTAGTAGCCCAGTAGGGGTGGAGAGTCAGGTGTACATTTTGTCCAGAGAATCTCTGTTTTACTCCAGGCTGAACAGTTTGTAGCACAGTTGTCCTCAATTCACCTTTTATTTGCAGTGATCTGGTTCTTTGCAAACATAGGAAGTGTCTGTGACTGCTCTAATCCATATTTTATAAAAAGATCTGAGACTTTTTTTTTGCTTCTTTTTCACTAAAGTAAAAAATATTGTCTGCTGCAGCATTTTTGCCAAATCCGCTGGTGTAATTTGTTTTAGAGGTTCACTGGGTCTCTAAAAACATCTGTCCTGTGGGATCTGATCAGATCTGAGTGTTTCTAAAAAGATACAGAATTACAACTTGGCATTTGGGGTACAAAATATTTTATTAGTAGACTTTTACTGAACTTTCTATGTGATTTTGGGAATTGTAAATGGAGCACAGAAGTCTCTGCCTCGGGTTCCCTTTAGATATTGGTGTTCTGAAAATCTGGATTGACGTGACTTGCTGTCAGCTGCCATGTGCCAAAGTCAGTCAGTGGCAAAGCTGACACAAGTCACATCTGATTTGAAACCTGTTAAGAAAGTTCCTAGAACTGTATCTCCGTGGTCTTCATTTGACTTGGGCTCAATTTGGACCCAAATTTCTCATTGGTCATTACTGAGAATTTCACTGTACCTTCAGTTAGCATGAATGCCACATCAAGTGCTGAATGAGGAGTATTACAAAACTTGCATCTCTTATGTGCAGTTTACTGTGATGTCAAGTATTGCATATTCTGTCCAAATGTTGAATCTTTTCTTCATAAAATTCCACTTAATATTTGGGATAGCTAATAAATATAAAATTACAAATAATCTTAAAATAATATGGGTCTTAACCCATATAATTATGCAAGATTTTGTAAATTCTCTTCATTATTGAATGAAAGCTTATCAAAGGGGTCATAGACATCAGATGCAACTCCACTTGATACACTTGGACGGAAAGGTCTTAACAGATTGTTGAGTCCTGCTTGCCTCCTGTGTGTGCCTGGCAGGTGCTGTGGCCCAGGCAGGCACGTGCTGCTGCTGCTTTCCCCCGGCAGGCAGAGGGAAGAGCGGGGCTGCCCAGCACCTCTCATTTGGTGCTGGGCCCTCTGTGTGTGCACTGGCCCATGCCAAGCCACAGACGCCCCTGGGGAGACTTTAGTGAAGCTCTGCTGGGCTGCACTAGCAGGGGACCCAGTCCTTTGTGGGGCATACCAAGGCTTGTTACTCATCAGGTTAACAGTCAAAATTAGGGGAAAATGGGATAAAGTATTTCCAGGCATTCTTGAAAGGACTGCAGCCTCTGTTGTCGCTCCGTGCTGCTGTCATGTTCAGACAGCATAAATCTCTTCACAACACATCTGTATACAGTGAAAATTCTTGGAACAGCCAGTATAAATGAGCACATATTGTGCTTGGTAATCATCTCTGTTTAGTACAGAGTTGGTGGTTCACAGGCTAGGAAATAGTTTTTGCAATGGAAATGACTCTGTTACATTCTGTCCTTATATTGTCATTTGCTCTCCTCAATGGGAATATACTCATTGTCAGGCTTGCCATGCAGTGTGGAGTAGAGAGCAAGCTGATGATTTCATTTAATGGCAATTAGTGTGATCCAGCTGAAATCCCTGACTGTATTACAGGCAGAGGTATCTCATTAATCTGACAAGGTTTTCTGCTGTGATAGATCTTTACAATTCTGCCTCTTAGAGGATTTTTTTAAACCTTGGAGAATTATCTTACAGGGTTTTGTGTATAAAGGGTAATATTTCTTAAATTCCTGAAGTTAGGAAATGGAAGGGGTGGTCTCCCCAGCACGGAGACTGTCTTCAGTGGAATATCGAATGACTCAGGACTAGCCTGAAGATCAGTATCAGGTGGACCTGATATAATTTCTGTTTTCTTTCAACATGTGTGCTGAGGGATTGAGTGACCTTGACAAATGCTGTTACCTGGCTCTTTCCCTGCTTGTCCATTGTCTCATCTTTCCAGCTTGCAAAATTCCCAAAGCTTGGAGTTTTTTGTGATTATATGGTGCCGAACACAAAAGGCATTCTGGTGTGGGAATTGCAATATAGAGTTTAAGGGTTTTTGGATAAAACACAGGGAGATGGAATCAACTGTTTATATCAGTCTTACACTGGTCCACCTTTCCAAAAATATGTAGTCCTTCTGGGCATAGCAAAACTGGAGAATGTGCCCTAAGTGCAGGTGTGATGAGAGCTTTAGGCTGCTGGCTTTCTTGGCTCTGCTTAGGCTGTTCTGTGCTCAAAGGATGGTTAAAAAGTACTCCCAAATTACCCCAGGGGAAGAGAGAATCCATCTAGCTCCAGCTGAGGAATTTCTGTGGTGACCATGTATCAAGGTAGCTTCCTAAGCTCAGATCCTTCCCAGATCTTAAATCATGTTAGTAGTATCAACAGTAGTATGAAATCTTGATCTCATTGAAGTCAGAATGAGTAGTGCCAGCTGATTTTATCCAAAATTCACACCCACTCTAAGGGTTTGCCAGGTACTGGTGTTCAGACTGTCACTGCAGACGCTTGGAAACTGAGCTGCTTTCATGGCCTGTCACACCTTTACAGAATACATGCCAGTTAAGAGAATAGGAAGTGATACATAAACCAAAAAAGCTGCCAAGTTTCAGTATTCTTAGTTATGATATTAAGGTTTTACATGTTTTCACTGTCTAAGGCTTGCATCTCATGCCCAGTAAGTACATTAGGGCTGGATACAGGGCAAGATTCAGTGAAGAAAAACAGAACAAAATATGTCTTAAATGGACATTTGTAAAGAACTGTGTCGCAGAATTCAGTTCACAGAATTTTGCAATAATGGTCACTGCAGAAAAGGGTTTGGGCAAGGTGGGACTGTCTCATTTGGAAGTTGTGCTTTGCATATTTTGCAAACAATATCAAACTTCATGGGGAGTTGATAAAATTTTAAGTATAAATTAAGGTAGTATGTTTCTTAGGGGAGCATGTATGAGTAATAGAAGATGTTAGCTTATGGAAAGCCAGCCAATTGGTAGCTGCCATAATTTGCAGCTAGAAAGAGAAATTAAAATATGTGTGAGTCCACTTCTTTGTCATTTGATGCTTTTAATAATATTATTAATACACTTTATATTAAACAGTCGCCAAAGACAAGGTGAGTGACTAGACATTAAATTAGTGGACTCTTTTTTTCCGACCATAAAACCTGTTTCATGCTAAGCAGCAAGCCCAAAAGATATTAAAGAACTACAGCTCCTTCGTTCTGCACAGTATCACTTTAAAATAAAGTTAATCTAATTCATGATGTGCATCTATAGGTTTTACAAGAACCTATAAATTTCAGGAAATTAGCTTCCTCATAATCACATGTTCAAGCTAGTCTTTTTGAACCGGCATTTTATTTTAGGTTAATCACTGCTGATTTTTTTTTCAGAAATCTGTTTGTGTTCAGGCTCTTGAAAGGGAAAAGAAAGTTGCTTTTATTTTATTTCTCAAATTGAGATTTCTTTCAGTCACTTGGATCAGGAAATGTTTGCTGCTAATGAATGTACAGGCATACATCACTGGATATCTGTTTTCATGCTAATTAGCTAATTATTCAATTATTATGCAGATCAGTGACTTTGTCATGGTTTATTTTGCAAAGCAGGGACAAATTTTGAGGTTAACCAAACTTAATAATATTGATTTCATTAGTGATGGGCAACTTTCAGTTGAAGGTGTGGCTTAAAAATCATAATGCAGGTATATGAGGTCATGCTGCATGTACTTTTAGAAGGCCTCAGTTTATTCTCCATATTCATACTTCCCCTTCATGTGCTGCCTGAAGATCCTGAGCTGACTTCTGAAAGCTGAAACAAATACAAACTCTGTTTCAAGCCAGTGTCATTACGAAGTTTTCTCTGATACTTTTAAAAACATGCACAATTCTAATTTTCAGTAAACATCAGATTTGTTACCTCAGTTGTTATCTACATCTTAAGTCAAGAGCACTTCAACTTCAACCGCAGTTGCTTTCTACTGATTAATATTTACCTGCATGGTGTTGTCAGTCAGTACTTGAAACCCAGAAGGCACCAAAACAGTTCAGTGTCTGTAATCACAGACGATAACGCACCTTCTGAAGATACTGCAGCAATTTTACAGAGCGAGATTAACACAATTTCATCAATCACGCAGTGACCTGATACATGCCTTTCCGAGAGAGTTTTTGCAACTTGTAAGAACACTTTTTTAAAATCCCAGCTTTGTCTCAGAGGCTTGACTCAGTGGTTTGAAACAAACATCTTTCAAACTTTCTGAGAATGGACAAAATAGTTTTAAGCACAGAATTGGAATATAGTAGGATTTAGCAGGAAACATGGTCACTGGGATTGTGGAACACAGGGAAAGGCTTACACAATTCAGTGATACATGAGCTTCTCTTTTAGCAAACACCTTTTTTACTCCATTGGCAGCAAAGCCAGTTCTCTTTTGTATGTCCACGTGGAGTGGATTTGCTGAATGACTTCACAGATAAAATGTTCTTCACTCACTGTCAAACATAAAGGAAAGCAGAAGTTTTGTAGCCTCATTGCTGGGGCACTTTACCCTCTTTCACCATTACCTCCTGTCATTTAGTGAACTGAGATATCTGTCTGTTTTCTGTGTGGATCTGGGACTTTTTGTGTCAGGTCCTCTCACTGCAAAATGAGTTTAATCTAGCATTTCATAGGGTCTGGTTTGGGTGGTATTTCCCTCCATCTCACCACTAAATGAGCTGTTTTTCTTTTGGTGATTGGATAAAGAAAGGCTTTATCCAGCANAATGAGCTGTTTTTCTTTTGGTGAAAACGGGGTTATGACCCCTTTAACCAAGCGTTGGATAAAGAAAGGCTGGGATGTTTTAGAGACTGTGCTGCTGTATTACTGCTACTTTTGCTTTACAAGGTGACATATTCAATGTGAGAGACTCCTCACCCATTGAAATTAGAGTCTCCTGGGTGTACAGGAAGCATAAGCTGAAGAGAATTGGCTCAGGAAAGGCAGCATTCATTGATAGTTCATCTCTTTTTTTTGTGTCACTAAGCTAATCAGGAGAATAGCTGAGACCCACAGACTGCTTCCTTTTCTATTGTTCCCCAGAGTGTAGCTTGTGGGACTAGAAGAGTGAAAATTAAATTACCTTCTCATGCTTCAGATGAGCTGGATACCAAGGGACGCTTGAATAAAGTTCTAATCAACAGCCAGTTTTCTGTGTGTAGTCGGAGAGAAGAAAAAAACCCCATGAATGCTGGATAATTACGAAGTCAGTCTCTGACACAACAGTTGCTGTAAAAGGGAAGCCAAAGAACCACCTGCTCCTCTGAGGCATTAAAAGCTGGTGTCGTCAAGGTGTGCTGACTCCTGCCCCGGTTTCCTCCGTGTGCTGTTATGAGCAGGTGGCAGGGAATAGGGCCTGTGTGTGTCCGTTCAGGCCCAGAAATCTGGGAGGGTCGTGTCACCCTTTGTTCTGCAGTAGACATTCAACCTGCCCTGTTATCTCTTTTCAAAATCTTTGTTCTTATCCACCTTGCTTTGTCCTTGCCTACACGTATATCTGGCAAGTGAAAGACCTCATATATATGTGTTTTTAATTGTTTGATAAAGCTTTACATGAATAAAACTGGAGTGGCCAGAATGAGACTGAGACATGGCCATCTGCTTATACCCCTGCAAATTTTCTGGAACTCGCAGTTATCTGAGCATGAGCTCAGTTCTCTAAGGGTCTGAATTCTTTGCTTGTAATGTGCAGTTGGGTCTGTACTGTGCCCAAATGACCAAGTGTTTCTTAAAAACTTAAGCTGAAAAAAATTTCTCTCTTTGAATGAGCTGAGAATTGGCCACTAGGTATGTTTGGCTTTAGTGTTTCTAATTTTTGGCTTGAGCCATGAGAAAGGATTGTTTAACATGGTAGAAAATGAAAAAAGTGTTATTAAAAATTGGTAGTTTATTTTGAACCACTTCAGCTGTAGCAGCTCAAATTGCAGCCTTTGGAAAAATGTTATGCATGGAAGCAGGAGTGCACTTCACCTTCAGAGTGCCTCTAGTGAGGCAAAGCGAACTCTCCACATGGTGACCTCGCACGTCCTGTGGCTTATTAACCTTGGCTGGCCTTGTCTGGGTCTCACAGGTCTTTCAGCACCTTTAAAGGAGCTCCCTACCACTGCCGAGGGGCATCTGTCAGACTTTGAGCTGCTCTCCATGCAACCACTTTTGAATATTTGCAGTTGAAAGCACAGGGGTCCCTTAATTATCCAGAGGAGAGGGGCCCATATCACTTCTGGCTTACATTCGTTTGTATTTCTGTAGTGTGTTTGTTGACCAATAAGTAAGCAAGCTGGTGACTTCTCAGTATGGTTTCTCTCTTATTTCTCTGGAAAGTCCAAGAAAAAATTACTTGTTAAAACTGGGTGAAATAAATGCTTGTTCTTTCTCTTGGCTGCCGCAGGAGGATACTCTCCATTTAACTGTGCCAAACCTGGGCTGATCCTTCTCTGTGCTTAATAAAAGAGCATAGCAAAGGAAGGGATTGAAAAACAAACAATACGTGCAAAGACATAAATCTTTATTTTATAAAAAGCAGCATAACATGACTGATGGGTCTGGTGCACGTTAGGAAAAGGGTTGCAATGTTAATGGTTTTGATGCTGACCCACACTGGGACACCAATCAAAGTTAATGAGCTGAGTGTACATTAAAAGGACAATGTAGAACACATCTGCTTTAATGGCATCTCTTCTCTGCTTTTGACTGCACCTTCAGGTAGCCTGGAAATGAAGAATGAGGCACTTAGATTAAAAACCTTGTGGATTATCATTAACTGAATTCAAATCAGAAAGACTAGGATTGCTTATCACAGAAATGGACTAAGGACAGATATGACAGCTCTTACTCAAACATTTCAATTTACCAACAGAAGGCTTTTTTAATAAGTGTTTATTTAAGCAATATATTTTGTATCTCTTCTCCTCTGGCTGCCAACCTGAAAAACATTGATCAATGCATCTTTTTTTCATACCCTTGGTCACTGAGTTTCAAGCTTTTAAAAAGAAAGTAAGAAATAATAGAACCTACTTGTTGACGTGGAAGCAGAAGAAAGCTGTTTTTTTGCCAAAAGTGGGAATGTAGAGATACCATTATTCAGCTGTGTTACACCCAAGCCCGGTGACTGCCAGTGGGATGGAGCCCATACAATACTGAGTGCTGCTGTGGTAAGAAAAGGGATTTCCCTTTGAGGACTTACAGTCTAAATGAATGCAATAAACAAATTTCTGAGGCTGCTTAAATCTTGTTGGTCCTTCTATGTTTTTTGTAAGTTCATGTTTGTCTTTGCTACCCTTTCCAAAGTATGTTCAGTTTCAAACAAATCACTGGTTTTCTTTCTTCTTTTCTCCCTTTTTTTTTCTTTTCCTTTTTTTAATTTTTAAAAAATTTCTTTTTTTTTTCTTTCTTAAATAATGGCTCAGAAATCTCTGAGTTCTTAATGCCGCAGGAAGTCTGGAAAGGCCCCTCAAGTAGACAGTCTCAGTGTCTCTCAATTTAGAGTTTATTTCCTTAGGATTTGTTCCTGTACTTTTCAAGCCAAGAAGAACTTTATGCAGAGAATTCTGCCTGGGAATACCATATAAATTATGTAGCATAGTCTGAGAGCCTTTATTAAACTTGTGCTGGAGATCTCAAACTGGGAATTAATGGTTTTTTAGAATTTGGATCATTGTATTTCTTCCCGAGGGCAAACATTACATGGGTAGATTCATTCTGTGTCTCCTCCTGCCTTCAGCAGTGTAACCACAGGTCATTCTGTGGGCAGGTGCTTGGAAGAAGACTTTTATTGCAAGGATCCCTGCCTGGGAGACAGGGAACTGAATAGCTGAGACCCACTCATGCTGCTTTCGAGGAGACAGGTACTTAAAGAACAGCAGGAAATACTGTAGTACTCTAGCAAGCAAAGAGCTGTACCCTGTATTTACTGATTCTGGAGAAATTGCTGAGGTGCCACTTAGCTGGACAAGACTTCAAAGCATGTTTAACATTTAGTCCATTGGCTGGGACTAAGCTGGATCATGAGATTTTAGACACAGCGATATAATTCTTGATTAAATTTTACCTGGCAGTTACTGATAGTATGCAGTTAAAACCAAATGAGAACATATGTTCTTCTAACTAAAACTTTCATTGATAGTCTGGGTTTTCCAAAGCACTGAGAGTAGTACAGTATCTGCATTTTTAAAGGCTCCAAAGGCTTTGTCCAGAAAATAAAAGAAACAGTAGTGCATTCTGTGATGGAGTTTTGTGTGGTTGGGTGAAAGGTTTGGCCTGCAGGTCAAAAACCTGCTTAACCTCTACCTGAAATCTGGGCAGACTGTGCCGTGTACTGCAGCTCCTCAGAGTAATGAGAGCCTACACTGGTGCCTTGATGCTGGTTCTTTTCCAGCTGGAAAGCTGTGGTGGTAGAAAGGCTCCCCAGCAAAATCTGGGAAACGTGTTCATAACTGCTTCAGTGATTCAGCCATGAGAGTCAATATCAGTTAAAATAAAAAGTAATCTCCAGGGCATTTTCATGGGCTAACCTTAGTGTCTCTTACACAGGCGAGAAGACTTGACTCATGACCAAATTTTTTTCTTAATAACCCTCCTGAAATGAGAACTCATGGGACAGCAAATTGACATAAAGTCTAACAAGTCAGAGGCTTTTATTCTACATTGCAAAGACACTCTGTATACAGAGTAGAATCAGATGTGTGTCTTGGTCAGTTTTTAATGCCATAAAAGATTTGAGGGAGTAGTTCTTAGCTTTCTAGCATTCTAATATGAAAGTACAGGAATGATAATGGTATTGAAACATGATTATGTGTAGGCATAGCATTATGTGTAGGCCTTTAGTGCACACCATTAACTGAGGATTAAAGAAGAGGTAAGACTCTGGCAGTTCTGCGAGATTTCACAGAAACCTTATGGTTTTCCTGTTCATCTTCTCCATAAAAATAACCAAGATTTGCTAGGGCTCATTGGTGGTATCTGTTACCATGGAGACTGAGGTTGGGTTGTTTTTAATGCACAGAAAAGCGATGATTGTGGACCTATATCAAAGCTTTCTCCTTTAAAGCAAATATTATGTATAGGCACAGTTAAAGACTAATTTGCAGAAGTGCCCATGCTGTAAGAAGCAGGAATGTTAAGGATCAGACCAAAGGTCACTGGGAGCTCAGTTCTTCCACTGACGGAGCAGCTAAGCAATAAAAAGCCGCTCTTGATGAAGTGCCTTAGAAGGTTGTAATTACTGACGTCTGAGAAAAAGCAGTGCTTAACAAAAGCAAAACTTGAAAGAACTATTGCTCTTTAGATGATATTAAATAACACACATAATGGACTAAAAGCAACAGGGAGCCAGAATCATGTCTTTGTGTGACCTATAGAATTATTGTGCCAGATTTCAGAGTCTTGGGGCACATCATAAAAGAAGGCTCCTTGGACTGGATTTTTAGCATCAGCTGTTTGTACACAGTGTATGGCACAGCCTCCCCAGCCACTGTCCTCTTCAGCTGGAGAATACCTGCTTACAGGAGCGAGCCACTGATGCCATTTTTCCTGTTAGAACTCACTGCTGACCCCACAGACCTGAACTTGAACCCTCTCTCTCCATGGCAATAGCAAGTTTTCCTCCTAACTTCTCACGTCTCACTGGAGAGATGAAGAATAACATTGACGCTGCAGAACTTTCAACCCTGTGGTTTTAAAGTTGACCTGTTAAATTATCAGGCACACAGTTTTCTGTCCAGTTTGTCCAGAGCTTTTAGGTTATACCAGATGTTTTCCTGTCCTACCACAGCATGTAGTTTTAGGCTGGTTGAGAGAAATGTGCTCGCATTGTAATCAAATTTATTATTTCTATGTTTAAACCACCTCATCAGAAGTGCTGATAAAATGTAGCAGTGTACTCTAATGAAACTGTTGATGTAAAGTAGGAAGAGTTTCTGAGGTTAATATCCAGTTGATTTTCAGTTAGCCATGTTGAGTAGAATTTTTGGAAATCTATGCAGGGAATGATCAAGAACATCTGTTTTTGAAAACAGCAATTTAAATTTCAAAGAAACTATTTTACATTTTAATAGCCCTATTCTCGGAAAGTTCCTGGGGTCAGATACTTCTGATTAGGAAAATGATCTCTGGACCCACATTTTGTGTTTGGTATTCATTGTAGTAACAGACCTAATGAAATTATCTTGTATTACAATGATCTCTGGACCCACATTTTGTGTTTGGTATTCATTGTAGTAACAGACCTAATGAAATTATCTTGTATTAATGTGGAGGCATGTAACATGCAATTACAGAGGAATTCCATTGTGACTTAGCAGTGAATTATCATAGTATTCCTTTAAAGTCTGGGATTTCAGTTAAAGACAGGGAGAACAGCATCCAAACTAATTCTCAAGGATAAAACTGTAAAGGATTTCAGTTGCTTCTTTCAATGAGAAGTTTTTTGTTTTCAGCTTCTTTGCCAGTATCACTTGCTAAAAGACTGACTAAGGTAGGAGTGGACTTTCAAGCAGCCTTATTCTATTTAAAATTTAGGCTCCTCAGTGACCTGGATATTTTAAAATGCTCACTCATTGGTGTCTAGTAATCACAGCCACAATATTGATAAGTATCTTCAACATGCAAAGAGCTTAGTATTGTTGATATTTTGGAGGGCTTAGAGTTATTATGAGTTACATGTGTGTGTCTGTATGTAAAATACACCCCAAATTCAGGTTGGGGCTTACTCTGGGGCAGGTGGCAACATTGCCTAATGATGGTGCTGGCACTGCCTGAGATAAGGTCTTACTGCCTGTGATCTGTGACTTTGAACATCAAGAGACTGAAATTTTCAGGGTAATGTATTTTCTAAAGAGTAATTGCTTGATTGTTTGGGGGGATTGGATGTTTGGTTTGGGGTTTTTTGCGGGGAGAGGAAGGGCTGATGTTTGTAGCACAGAGCCAGAAAAGCTTCACCATTGTCAAGAATGAAGCTGGGATGTAACACATTCACTTCTGCTAGAATTCTCCTTTGAAGAGGCCTAATGCCCTCATTCTCCAAGGCAGGAAATTGAAATCTGGTGGGGATTAGCCATTGAGCCAGGGATGTGCCTTTTGATTTCCTCCTGAAATCGAAATGAAGCCTGTCTGTTTGGGGATTTTTTTTTGTTTAATCATTGTGGCCCAATGTGCCAGGTAGGTGATGGCTTTTTTGTTAGCCTCTCTCTATCCTTCCACCTGAAATCTCTCCACAAACAGGGAGCTGCAGAGAGCATGATCATCTCGGTCTTCTGATCTTTTCTCCACATTCCCATGAAGCACTCCCTCCTGCCACCTTGCAGATATTCCTAGCCTCTCTCTTCCAAGTTGGTACTCCTTCTCTTTCTCATCTAGTTCAGTTCTTCGGCATTCTCGTGCACTTAACATTTGGCACTCTTTACTGCAGAAACTTTTAAACAGCTCTAATCAAGAGTTTTATATTCTGTCACAGTTTTAAAACTTAACCAGAAGTTTTCAAACGTGCTTAAGGAATGTGGGGACTTGTGTCTTCAACGACAAACCTTCAGGAGGTTTCCAAAATGTTAGGGTGGATTGTTAGGAACCACCAATATGCAAAGACAAATGATATGCCTAAGCAAGATCCAGAACAGGGATCCATGAAACATCTTTATAAAGTTCAGTGAGTTAAAGAATTTATATATGGTTGTAGTTCAAATTAAGATTGCCAGTTTGGTAGTTAGGCCATTGAGGGCAGTTGTTTATCACAACATCACCTCAAGTTCTGTCGGCAGATCATCACAGTTGCTGTTTTCTATTTAAGAAATTCATGCCTGGAGCATCTGATGTGAAGTGTGTTGGAAGAGGTATGTGCAGTGCATCTGTCTGTACTAAGACAGTGACTAGTCCGTGTTGTCAATCTAATCACTTTCAGAAGCCCTAAAAAAACCCCCAACAACATAGTTCGAGAAATGTTGATGTTTATGAGATGCTCAAGTACTACATTTACAGAGCCAAATGCCTAAGTGATTAGCCAGATAGTTATCCTTCTTTAAAGGCAGAGAATCAGAACAAAGTACAATGAATGTATAACAGGTGTATCTATTTATTCACTATTACAGTGCCTGAGAAACTTAAAAGTACTGGGCTTTTTTTCTTTGTTATGTAGTCATAGGCACATTCCTACCTTACGGGGAAAGAACAGAAGCCAAAATGTTCCCTATAAAACTTATTTCAAGCTAATAGAGGAACTCCTTCCAACTTCAGTGGACTTTGAATCCCACCCTGGGTGATTTTATGGGTTGCCCAAAACCACTTATGAAGTCTGGAAGCAGGCAGGAGGAAATCCAGTTCCTAATGCACCTCAGTTCATGCCATTTCCTCAACCACTTGTGAAATGGTGTTGCCCTAAATGTGGTGGGAAAGATGCAAGCTGGCTCAAGAGTACTTCCACTGCTGGGACTGCAGTCAGTCCGGACGACGTGGCAGCGTGGCAGGGGACCCAGTCCTGATGGGCATGGTCTGTGGGGGCGGTGGAGCCTGGTGCCAGTGCTGCTGCTCAGTGTGTTTGTGTGGCACAGCCTCTGCTGGCCGCGTGGGCTCCACGGCTGCAGTGCTGGGCACAAAGTGTTGAGCTCTGCCAGCATGTCTGGCTGATACAACTTCCCTGGGAGATGCCCCTGAGGGATACGGGCCAGGGCAAAACCAGAGTGCAATCCACCTTCTTATTAAGGATGAGGAGCATTGAATGGCAGCTGCATGTGGAGGGAGAGGCAGCTGATCCAAGATATTGAAAATGCTACTCCTCACAAGCCCTGGTGGGTAAACAGTACCTGACCCTGATTTCATTAATGGAATTACTTTTTTATAGCCTACAGGAAATTTTGTGGGCCTACGGTTCAAGGCACATGGCAAACATATATAATATGAAACAGCATTACTCATATCTGTATACAGCTTGTGTAATTTTGAACCAAGAAATAATTTCTGTCCCTGAGTGCTGGCTGCACTGGTAACGAGCTGTGGCTGCCTCGTTAGTGCAGTGAATAGCACCATCTAGGGACCAGGATGCTTTGAGAGTCTTCTCTTCAAATTGTGCGTGGCAAGGATGGCCTGAATTTCAGCTGTGCAGTGCACATGTGCAGTTCATCTAGCCGTGGTTTTTTATATTTGTACTATTGCAGGCACACATGTACTATTTCCCCCAGTTTATATCTCTATATATGCATAATAATTCACATACATAATATTTCCCTCAGTGTATACGTGTGTATATATATATATGTGTGTGTGTGTGTGTGCCCCCAGCAGTGCAAAGCTGAAATGGAGAGTAAATCCATATTTACAAACACAAAGCTTATAGAGATATGCTCCACATTCACAGAATTCTTTGGAGCTGTTGTTATCAGCTGGGGTTAATGCAGCAACTAGTCTCTCTTATGCTGTAACAGGCTTTTCCAGATATTTGTGCCAAAAATGTAGCAATTGATCCTGTGGTGTTGTGATACATTGCACTGTAGAGAAAATTGGAATTGCTGCCTATGCTGCTTTAAAATCTCTCCCTATGCAAAATGGGGAAGATAAAGACAATAGTACTGGGAGGCTTCAGGAGGGGTCAGAGCTGCTGTTTTAAGAAAAACTTGTTTACATAATAAAGCCATTTCTGTCCTGGTATTTAACCAGAGTGTCTTGGCCAGAGATGGGATTAGAATCTCCTTGATTAAAACCTTTTAGGATTCCTTGATTCAGACCAATATTCTGAAAGCTTCTTATTGCTCAATAAATCAATCAATAAATACATTTGGAGACAAAAGCAAATAAAAGAGACCAGAATCACAAACTGAGGTAACTGTAATAACAAACCTGGATTTCATAAAGTGATCTTTAAAAAACACAAAACTTACCGTGCCCTATTCAGTTAGCTTGTTCCCCGATAATGTATGTGTTTATCATTTTTATGCTATCGAGAAGAGCTGGCCTCCAAGTGGGCTCTGTTCAGTGTTGTTGTGGAAAGGCGGCCCAGGTTCCCCGGGTCCAGGCAGCGCTGAGCCCCCTTCACGGGACTGCAGTGAGCTGCACAGACAGGGCTCGGTTAGCACGGCAGGCAGCCCTGCAAGCACAGTCAGACAGCCCGGGCTGCGGCACAGCTCGGGAGCTCCGACCCGGGGACACCGGGGGTGCTCTCCTCTGCTGCCACGAGCTGCTCCAAGGAGCTCTGCCGGCCGGGGCGCATTGAGTGTCCCAGGCAGGGATGCGCAGAGAAGCTGTGATTTCCCTCCAGCCACTGTCAGACCGGCTCAGCCCGTCTCCTTGTGCCCTGGAATTTATCAAGGAGCAGCTGAAACGCGGCGCCTGCAGAGGCTGGTCATTGTAGTAATACTCTGTGGGAATTGGGATTTTAATTTGAGAGGAATTTGTGGACTCTTAAATACTGTTTTAGAGAAGTAGCTCTTTCGCAGATGCACCTAATTTTTGTTGAGCTATTTGCACTAGTAAATATTAACGTTTGACTATATTTGTAAAATTATATTCATTAATGCAAATTTCATGCAGTCTTTAGTATACTTATATAAACAGTGTTCATATACCATGTTCTTATTACGGATGCATCTGAAACTTAATCCAGCTCATGTTGCTGTCTGTTTAAGCATTTTTTGGTGGGGAGAAATGACGTCCATAGCACTTGAGTATGATGCTGTTGGTTATTTCCTTTGAGGGTCCTGCTCTTGAAGAAATAATTCTGGGTCAGTTTTCCATAAAATTGTAGCTGGCCGTGACAGCCTTCTGTTTAAATCAGTGGTGCAACCCAAGCTAAGATGCCAAGTGAAATTTTTCTTTTTGTCCTTTTTCTGCAATGAATTGTGATGTAAAAAATTGTACCATTAAATGTGAACAATAATTTTTTATGGTTTTACAGTACTATTAAGGCACTACTTTACCACTTCAGTACTACTATGCACTATGTATTTCATTTTCTAGTTCTATATTTTTGCTTAACCCATAGGAATCACTGATGCAGTAAAAATTCTGGCTTTTCAGTCACTCTGCAAATAACAAGATTTTTTCTTGCAGACTAGACTAGATTGGATATTATTGGTGTTTAATTTTTTTACACCTGCAATGTGTTAGACACTCACTATACAAGAAGTGTGTTTCCATCCAAATGATATACTCCAAGTGCAGTGCCAGAACTGTCATTCAGTCATGCAGTGAGTTCACTCCTCATTCTAGTTGCCTGTGATTTCCATGTGCTGCAGAATTGTGGAGCTGGAAGATTTTCCTTTCCTCTATAAGATGCTCATGTTTCCTGTACCTGATAGTGGGAGATTAGGGACAAAGATGCTGAGGTGTTTGTTTGAATGTAGGGTCTCCATTTCTAAACTGCTCTTAAAAACCTTCATTGCTGGAAGCTGTACAGCCCTTTCAAGAAGTCTGTTGAAGAAACTACACAATAATTTTTAAAAACAGCTGCTACCAACTTATGCTAGACTTAGAAGGAAAGTTGTCTCTAAACGCTATGTTTCTTCCTTTTGCTAGGTAATAACCAGAACCTGGCCCTGGGCAGACAGTGAGTTCCTCTTTCCAGATGGAGCTGCACAGATCCAGGATTTCCAAGGACACAATTAGAGGAAGTGATCCTGTTCAGATTAGTGGGGGTCAACAGCTCAAATCTTCCCACTGCCTGTCACCTGCATGGTGACTTGTGCCTTCAGGGGAGTTGATCTTCAGTGGCTTGCTAACATAAACTTATCTAATCTTGTCTTGAGTGTTTTATAATTGTAAAGACACTGAGTTGCTGATGATAGTCTGTAGAATTGAAGTACAGCTTCTCTGAAATCACATCCTTCTCTAATGAGGTGTCATGACCCTCCTAGGAGATCTTCCCTTCTCTCCTTTGGAGCTAAGCAGGGAGCAGATCTCCTCCTCTCCCCTTTGTGTAATGAATTGGGTCCCGAAATGTGTGTCCAGTGCTGCTCTGCTGGTCAGTCTGTGGGTAGACTCTCTCCTGTCAGCTGTCAGGAGTGGTTTGATATTGGGAGATAAGAGAAATTGAGGTTTGGGGTTGAATGCAAGAACCTCAATACTTGGTTCGTTCTACAACGTGAGCATTAGAAGTTTGGATACAGCAGAGCCAGCTCAGAGTAGTGCATCGGAAATGAGGGACGTGCTGTGTTTCAGGAGAGGCTGTGTACAGACAGAGACAGCTGAAGACATGAGGGGAGGAAGTTAGGACAGACATCTCCATTGTCACAAGTGCTGTGGAGAAGGGGGATGGGGAAATTATGCACTGTTTCCTACAGTACAGAAATCAGAAAGTGCCTCTGATGCAATAATATGAACATGTTGGAAACAAGCGAAGAGGAGGTATTTTGTCATGCATTGCACCGCAATAGCTGTGGAACGTTGCCAGAGGCTGTAGAGGAGACTGGAAGTAGATTTAGAAAAATAACTGACAGGTTCAGGGATGAGAGCTTCCATCAGTGACAAGAAGCCAGAGGGTCTGGATATAGCTTCTAGAAATCCCTCAGCTACTCATTCTTGGAGTGTGTAGCAGGGAAATAAACATTCTGTAAGGAGTTTTTCTTAAGGAAAGAGAAGTAAAAATTTGCTATTAGCCACTGAAAGGTAAAGTTTGCAGGGTCAGATAAATCTGCAGTGAGATCCTGAGTATCTGTCTCTGTGTTTGCTGCATCCTTTGTGTTCCTGCAGCAGGCTTGCAGCAGGACAAAGCTTAACTACCTACATTTATTTTCATTTGGTTTAAATTCCTGGTAGTATTAGTTAAGATAATGGCTGCATGCTGATGTAGGTTATCCTGTTAAGCAGTTACAAGGGTTTCAAAGGTACTCCATCACATTTGATACTTTATTTTGCCTCTTCACTTGGAAGCTGACTGACTCTTGGAGAATGGGCACCAGTATCTGCCAAGTGTGGCTGCCACACTCTTGTTCTGCGCTATTGTGCTTTAGAAGGGGTCATTGTGCCCTTCCATGCCAGAGTACTGGCTTGGAGCAGAGGAGGCACATCCCGTTCGTGTCACATTGCTGCTTATGCTTGCAGTGGACACCAGAGAAGTTCCAGGGTTGCTTGCAAAAATATTGCCTTTTCATTGCTGGCACAAGCTCTTTCTTTCCTCCTCTTCTTAGGAGCTTCCTCACCAAGGGCCAGGGCTAAGGGGTGACTGTAGTCCTGCTGTCCTTCCCTGGCCTGCTGAAGCAGGGTAACTCCCACCATTCAAGCCTTGGAGCCCTGCGATAGTCTCTCTGCAGTACGGAACAGGGACTTGGAGAATATATCCCTCTAAGAGATGCCAACACATCTCTGCTGTGACCCCTCATCAGCAAAATTATTTCATTTAGGTTTCATTAGCCTAACAAAATTCTCAGCTGCTGTAACTCTGGCTTGGCTGTTAAAAGTAAAGCTAAAAGATTGGTCTGAGAAATTGGTGTAGACTTTCTACGATGGGAGTCAGAGTTTTCTGCATTTTTTGTGCCTCAGGAAGAGCTTGGTCTTTACCTGATTCCTTCAATCTTTGTGAAATGGGCCAGCTGGCTGGGAGATCCCCTTTCATCATTGCAGCTTTTCTATGGAAGCATATTATCAGCTGTGTTTTCAAAGTATTATGTGGGGATTCAACCACATGGCTTGTGTTCATAACAGCAGGAAATGCACAGCTAAATCTCTACCTACTCCTTTAAGAACTTACCTTTTGCTATCCCAGGGCTATCTTCTAAAAAATAACTTGCATTTTAAGTGTCCAAGTTACATAATACTACGTCTGCTTTGTCAAGAAAGAGCTACGTGTGGCCTTTTTGTGTGCCTCCACTTGGCTGAGCAATGCCTGGGAAATACCACTTACAGAAATGCCAGTTTAAAACCTACATCCATGCATTAACTAGATGGTTTTGGCTGAATGTGTCTTATTATAATTGTTGCCAGGCCTCGGAAAATAGATAATTGGGAAATGAAAATGAGAGACTGCTATGCCTTCTTTGTGTGAGTAAGCAAAACAGGAAAGGCGGCTTTACGAACATGTTTACAAAGACTCATGCAAACAGAGAGGAGTGGCTGTGAAAGAGCCTTATGCAGTTAATGGTTTATATTTTGGGGATTTGTAAGTCATTTGAGAGCCTCTTTGGCCAGAATCCGTTGGACATGTGCCTTTTACAGTGAAGCTTGAACTGCAGGAAGGTAGAGGGAAGGACATAGAGAAGGGAAGAGCGAGGAAGAGAGCGTTGTGTTTGTTCAGCAGGGTGGCTCGGGGTGAAGAGACAAGTGATGGTGGGAGACTGGGCCAAAGTCTGTCTTGCCCAATCCTCACCTCGGGCTATGGCCAGTGGTTGAAGCCTGTAAGATAACACAAATAGTCTCCCAGGCTCCAGCAGTTTCTGTTCTTCTCAAACCAGAGATGATCTTTCCAGTTCTTATAATCCACGTTAGATTGCATTTCTGTTGACAATGCCCAGTTTTGACCCCAAAAGCTTTCTGGTGTTTGCAGCGTCATGTAGCAGGGAACTCCATACTTGAATTCAAAGAAGTGTTCAAGGAAGGAAGCCTGGTTTGCTCAGTTTTGAGTTTGCTTTCTGCTAATTTAATCTGATTACTTACAGATACTAAGAGGTGGTAGTGACTGAGTCCTTAATGATATATGTAAAGTTAGGGTTGTTGTCTGCCATGTGTATGAGTTCCCATTTCATTATATATAGTTTCATTTCCTAGTTGTTTCCATATTTGTTCATTCTGGGAATGTACTTTTACAAAATTTGTATGTAATATCCTAGATATGTAATATCCTAGATAGTTTTAAGTCATCACCAGATTTCATTATTATTGACTTTGCTTCCAAATCACTTACAAATATGATTCTACGATCCAAAGCTGATGGCACACTGTATTCTGAGGAGATCAAGGCAGTGGAAAGAAATGGACACCAGGTTGCTATTGCAGTCAAAGAGGACTTGGAGGGTGCAGAGCAGTGTAGTAAAAGCAACACAGAGCCTGCATACCTGTGGTGTAGGACCTTGTAGGTACCTGCAGCTCTCTGTGCTGGTTTGGACTTGGGTAGAGTTAATTTTCTTCATAGTGGGGCTGTGTTTTGGATTTGTGCTTAATGGTTGGATAGAGATGGCCATGGAATGGCTCAACAAAGTGATCACAGGTCCCTGCACCTCTCTTTGCCAGCAGCAGGGTCCGGGCACATCCCTTGTCTCAAGCACCTTGACAATGAGGTTTATTACCAGAAGTAATAGAAACTTCAGAAGTGCAACCCAGAATTGTTTCTATTATTCTCCCAGATTAGGTCCAGTCAGCACCAGAATGCAGCCTGTGTCACTATGTCATTTTGTGAAGGAGAAAAGAATCTTGAATGCAAATGGTGCTTATGGATCAAATGTTACCATGCACAACTAGAATTTAGAAGCAGATTGTTTGGACTTCAGGCAGTTTATGGCTTGTGTACTTCCTGAAATCTTCATATTTAAATGCTAGTGGTAGAAGATAGAAGTTTATGCACAGCAACTCTTCTCCCTAAATTCCCTTTCACACAGTTTGACTCAAAATGTATTCTCCTCCAGCCTTCAAATGCAGCACACTATTCTGTGTCAGACTTTGCCCTCCGGTCAGAGTGAGAGAAAGACATGCCTTTTTCCAGGGGAGCTTCTGTGGGGGAATAGCTAACCAGTGCCTGTGCTCAGTGCTGTCAGTCTTTCACTTACAGTGTGTCATTGTCTTCTGGGAGGTCTCCAAAGTGCACCAGGTTGGACAACTTACGGAATAGGACCTGAATATAACATCAAAAATTGTTCTGGACAACTTACGGAATAGGACCTGAATATAACATCAAAAATTGTTCTGGACAACTTACGGAATAGGACCTGAATATAACATCAAAAATTGTTCTGGACAACTTACGGAATAGGACCTGAATATAACATCAAAAATTGTTCTGGACAACTTACGGAATAGGACCTGAATATAACATCAAAAATTGTTCTGACAACAAATAGATTTTGCTTTCTTGTGACTGAAATGCAGTTTGGCTACAGACACCTAAATAAAGATGGTTTTCTCTGTACCTGTCTCTATCTCCCCTGCTCAAAACTGGCAGTGTTCTCTATTGATAAAGTGTTAGTCTGTATTTTTATCAGTTTTGTTTTAAATTATGAACTTGCCTGAAGTACACAGCTATAAATACGTCTTTTCTCTGGGTTTTTGACAAAACATGTTGCAGAAATATAAGTCCTTGCTCCTAAATTTAGCAGTAGTGGCTTGTTACTAATTTCAGAGATCAGCAGGGCAGTCTGCAGGGGACTGTTGTGCAGACATCTTGCCAAATCAGTATGTTTTATGATTCTAAGATCAGTACACCTTACAGAAATGTGCCAAACCCAAATAAACAGAAATACACCTTATGCTTTTGTTATGGCCACATTTGTGGCCAGCTTTTTGAACATTTATATTACAATTATGCATGTATAATAACGGATGTTAATCATCTGTGTCACAGATTAAAGCCTTTCACCAGTGCTAGACAACCCTATTTACTTTGCAGCTGCAGTTAAGGGTTGTAGCTGACAGGAGAATTTGGTTTGTATTCACCACTGAAACCTGCCCACCACATTGTGTCTTATTGCATTCTATTTCTGCACTTCTTGAGCTGTATTGGAGAGAATAGTGAAATTACTCATTAGCAAGGATTTTTCAAGGCATTGAATTATAGTTCAGCAATTGCTATTTGACTCTCCGTGACAATAACAGGGTGTTTATACATGCCATTTAAAGTCCTTTTGCCATCATCAGATGACAAAAGCTTTTGGGGCCTGGACTATCAGCTCCCTGTTTCATGACTGTGCTGTTTGACCTAAGAGGGAGTGCTTGTGACAGAGAGGGCACACTACAACAAGCCACAGTCCACTTGAAATACCTTCTTCCTCTGTTTCCATTTGTAGTTTCTTGTTGTTTGGCTGTTGTACATTTTCCCTTCCCACCTTCTGACTCTGGATAATGCCAAGTGTTCCTGAGGTTTCCTGCAAAGCTTCTGATTCCTGCCTTAATGTTCCCTTTACCTGGGAACATCTTGTAGATCTTTCTGGGAAGATAGCTGTAGGAAAGGGTCTGCTGCTGAGGAAGCAACGGTGCCACTGTGAAGGACAGAGAGATAAGACTGCAACAGGGGACAAAATTCACTGTTTCTCTGCTTTCTCCTGAGTGTAGGAAAGGGAGGAGGGGGATCAGCAGAAGCAGAATTTGTTCACACATGCTTTGCACTCACATCTGATGGAGTAGCATGGATATGATGGATATGCTGAAATCCATTGGAGGGAGAAAACTTCTTTTAGCCTCACCTTCTTTGTGAATTATTGGAAACGTGACTATTTGATAGAGCCTCTTGGGAAACATCATTTTTGTGAGAGGCTCAGGAATGAAACAGATAATCCTATCCACCATATTTCAGACAGCACAAACAATACGTTGCAAGATACCGCAGAGGGATTCATATTGCATTAGTAATTCATTAGTTAGGATTTGGAAACGATGAGGAACTGTATTCTGGATCAAGTCCATTTGAGTCATACGTTCTTGTGTCAGTCGGGATAGGAGTGCCATAATTTGGATTCACTGATTTCTACCCTGAGGTCCAGCCGTGTCCTACCCTCCTGCAGTTCTCGTTGGGCAGCACTGGTGGGACCATCTCAGGGGCTGCCCCTGGCCGAATGCCAGGTGCCCCCCTAAGCTGCTCGATTGCTCCCCTGCTCAGCTGGACAGGGGACAGAAAGTACAGAGAAAGGCTCACGGGTTAGACAAGGGCAGGGAGAGGTCACTCATCGATTACTGTCGCAGGCAAAATACACTTGGCTTGGGGAAATGAATTTAATTTACTACCAATCAAATCAGAGTAAGGTAGTGAGAATTCAAACCAAATCTTAAAACACCACTTCTGTAGCCAGGCCTCTGGTTAAGAATCCGAATATGAAAGAAGCGTTATTAGTAGACAAAACAATCGGTAATTTGTGTGCACATTTCACAAAAGAATTGCCTGGGATTTCACCCCACACGAGTTCAACAGATCCCACTGTGAGGATGGACAGCCCTGGGCTGCAGGAGCAGGATTGTTTTGGAGCAGGAGTGGATTTTCAGCACTGCTCGTGTCACCTTTGTGCACTCAGCCTGGCTGCACGGGGGGTGAGGCACCTGGAGTGCAGAAGGATCAACACCAGTTGCTTTCAAATTATTCTACTGTACAAGGGCAAGGGGAGGTTTTTAGAAGCTTAGATTCATGTTCTACCAATGCAGCCCCAAAGTCCCTAAATCTTCCTAGAAAAAAAAATCAGTGTACAGTGGAGTATAAGGACTTTCATACAGTATAAAGATATAGTGTAAGTATAAGGATTTTCAGTTCTTCATATTAATGGTAGGGAATTTCTGCATTGCATCAAAGACACGAAAGATTTTATCATAGTCTTAGGACAGCTTTGCCTAAGTAGCATTTAAATGTTTTTTTCTGGAAATAGGATGCAATTTTCCTTAAGTTGTCATTCCTGTACAGGACTTTTATATACAGGACCAAATACTAAATTCCAAAGACCCAGCCATAATGTTTTTCTTAAATGCAGAGTTGGAGTACTCAGATTTCCTAAACTGTCATTTCAGTACTTCCCAGCTACTGAGGTATGAATTTCATTTACTTAGTGATTGTGACCTCCTATCAAATTGTTATAAAGTGCTTTTCATCCCCTTCTTTCTTTATCCTTTTCTCTGTCTCTACATCTCTCAGTGCAATGGAGGGCTGTGACACCATTACCATTAAAAACTTTATGGAATTGCTTTATGAAGAACAGTTGGATGTGAAATGCTGTACAGTAAAACACTTCTTATCAGCTCCTACTATGAAGTAATGCCCACTTTTAAATAATTGGGGAAAAAAATTGCAGAAATTCTAAACTGATTTAATTTTTAACTATACCTAGAATTCAGTAAGATTTAATTGGGAGAATTACAACACATATGAGTTCTGTTATGTTTGGGAGAAATTTGTTCTAAATTTCAGAACCTGTTTTCAGTCTCATGCAGAAATTCTTTTTTCTATGAAATCTTGGTACTCTTGAGGAGATCTTCATACCCGGAAACCCAGTGTGCCAAGGTCAGTTCAGAGGGGTTGTGTGGGAGTCCAAGACCAGCCAGAGCTGTAGTTCCTGGCAGCTTTTGTCTGGAAGAAATCTGACGTTCGCAATTTTAGGAGGCGGAATCCTAATTTGGGCCACGGGCTCCTGGCTGCAAACAATGGCTCTTTTCAAGAGTAAGGAAAACTGGGACACCCAGAGCCTTATTGCCAATTGATAGGTGGCATCCAGGAGAGTATGGATAGCCAGAGCCCCCCAGATCCCAGCCTCTGATTAGACACAGAGCAAAAGGAAAGGTGTGATTGTCTGCTTGCTTGAGGCAAGAACTGTTCTCCCTAGGTTCAGGAAAAGGTGCTGGGAAACCAGCAGAAATGCCTTTGATGTTGGTGTCAACTCTTTAGCTTGCATCTGGCAATCTTTGTCTCCTGCTTTGAGACGAGATTTCAGGGTCTGACTCCATGGTTTTAGCATTGCAAAGAGTTCTGCTATCAATGCAGCCTTTTTCTAGGCTCTTTCTAGCTCTGTATATCTGGGAAGAGAAGTTCCCAAAGAGTTTGCTTGTTTGACATGACAGAAGCTGAGCTGGGAGTCAAGGTGCAAACATTGACTTACAGAAAAGACAAAAGTTACATCTACTACATAACGTTGGATGACAACAGTACTTTTTAAATGTAGATAAGCTGGGTTAACTGTAGATTTTTATTAGATTTGTGTTGCTTTGACCAGAGGAGAATGTTTTTCAAACTGTTTTTCAGTGAATGTCCTGCTGTTAACCATTTAATTTATTAAATGAAATATTTTCTGGCAGACACTTCCTTTTCATCCAGGGACTCAATTTTCAGCATATCTTAGAGCAAGGTTTTCTAAAGAGCCAAGAGTAGGTCTATAGGCAGAATCATGGTTTTTCCAAAACTTGAAGTGTAGGGTTAAGACACAGACAGAACTGTTCACCTTTTCCATGAGATGCTCTGTGGTTGTTAAGCAGTGGCTACATAAAGGCATCAGTCCTCTTAGCACATCTCAATGGATTTTCTCCGAGTGGACTCAGAAAGAGCAGAAATAGGAAAAGCAAGGAAGCGCAGGTGCCACACAAACTGAAACGTGTGGACAACACAGCCTCCTAGACACCAAACAGGTACCAGCAGGGCAGCTTGCTTTCAAACTCAGTTTGACAGAGTGAACTGAGCAATTTTTCTGCTGAAGCTGTTTTCTTGGCACTCAGAAGAATTGGCTGGTCATTTCCAGGTTACCACTTACTGGGAAATAGAAAAGCAAACTGATCTGCAGGGCTGCTACTGCAGTAGCAGAGCAGAGCACTGAACAGTCTGAGGCTGTTTTCTGTAGCTAGGAATGACGGGAGCAAGCCTGAATCCTGGAGCAGCAGCAGAGGTCTGGTATGGAAATATAAACATTTTTATCCCTGAAGCTCCGGGAAGACAGTTCAGGGAAGTTTTCCTTGGTAGCTTGTGGGCTGGATGTCCCCTCTATTATGTGCACAATGTATATATTGCTGTCATATCATATAACCCTTGTGTTTTGGAACTAAATGTAATTATCTGAACTCTTTATCTCAGATGATCTCAAATTTTTTGCTCTTCTGAACTACTTGCTGCTTGTAAAGGTTCTTGGTAGAGAGTTAATTGGATTTGTGAATGAGAATGATTTATAAATCCAAATGAGGAAATAGGATCTACGAGAACAGAATAAATGAACTTGGCTTGCTTAAAGACTAAGGGGTAACCTAAGAGAAACTTGAATAAGGTTGCTTAAAAAAAACAAAAGGAGAGAAAATTGTTTGCAGTGTTCATTGGAAAGACGTTAAAGGAATTGGAAAGATAAGGCAGTTGTTAATGTTTAAGCAGTGATATATACTGTGGGCCCAAAACCAGCAGGTGTTTCTGAGGGCAGGTTAGCCGTGGTGTTTAGGGGTGGTGTGAGATGGTTGGACTTCTGTTGGAGCACAAGAGCCATGATACGATGTTCTTTCAACTAAATTTTCGCTTGTTTCCTGGTGTGTTTGCCTTTTATTGGAAAGTCATTAATGGCTTTAATATTCTGGCATACAAACAGAGAGGAAAAAGTGTGGAAACTGAATGGATACATCCTTTGAAGAGATGGAGAATTACTAGAGCCACAAGTATTTAAGTACAGCAGTTAGGAGAAGCAGGGGAAAAATATTGTTGAAAGAGTTTTTCTACTCTAGGAAGTTGGGACACAATCGCTTCCACAAAGATAAATTTCAGTGAACTGGAAATTCTGACGCACTCTGCTTTTTGTTTATTTTACTCTGCTTTCTATTAATTTTTATCTAAACACATATAAACATGTTGGGAATTGCCTCCTATGAGTAACTTATTCCAGTCACTCACTAAGAACTGTTGGACTTCACCGAACGCTTATTTTAATATCTAAGTAGGGAATTTTAGTATTTTAGTAATATAAATATTTTACAATATAGTAGGGAAAGGAGTGAGATGTTAAAAGCCCAAGGCTCATTAGGAGCAAAAACTGACCCTGCCCAGTGGGAGGACTCCCTGTTCCTGTGCCACGTGGCAGTCAGTGGTAGGGTCACTTTCCACCCTTGCTCTACGATCTGGCTTTTGAGTGCACAAAACACTAAGAAAGAAGATCCAAATTCTGCATGCAAAACATGAGCATGCTGAGAGCTATCTGCATGCAGAAAAGGTGCACTCAGGAAAGCTCTCTGTGCCTGTGCAGACAGATGTGGGGTTTGGCTGATCGGTGAGGATCAAGGGAGTGAGCTGCACACAGGTGGCTGCAGATGTAAGAGAGCAGGAGGTGGACATCACCCAGCCTCACCCCTGAGGTCTCTTGCTGTACCTGGAATAGAACCCTTAGTCTGGCCCTGTATTGATGTTGTAGGCCATAAAGGGCAGTCATGTTTTTCTATACTGTGTCAATTTATTACTCTGTTTGATATCATGTTTTATTTCCTCATCAATACTAAAGATCAAGTTCTATCTATGAAGTGTTTATCTTCTTGAGAGGTTGTGCAGCTGTTTTGGGAGCTGGTCTATAAAAAATACCATTATCCAGAGAGAGAGCTGGAGGCAGCTACCTCCAGTAGATCTGAACCTTGAGCACTATACCAATAAGGTGAAAAAATTTACTACTACAAGTGTTACGCAAAGCTAAAAATTCAGGCAGTTTGTTCTAAGTAAAGAGAAACCTGTCCAGAAAGAAGGGGTGTGCTTGAACAGTCCCAGGCATGTATGCTGCACTAAGTGACCCTTCTGTAGGGAGACAAAGAAACAAAACCCTGTAGCTTTGCACTGATTCACTTAATACCTCTTTAGATCTCTTTCCCTTGCCCTTGTGTGTATACACGTGCATTCTTTTGTCCATAAGCTCTTTAAAGGAGTCACTTCTTTTTGCCCTAAGTTTGCTGCAGCAGTATTTATTTCTTTTCTGCTCCTTGAAGTGTGTGTGCACGGAGGAAAGCAAGTTAATAGCCAGAAACTATAAAATTCACACCTGAATGGCTATGCAATTGCGCTGTGAGGAAGTCTTCGGGGAAGAAAAACTGTTCCTGCTGACTCTGATTCTGTTCTTGTTAGTAATTCAGCAACCTCAGTTGTTATCTCTTGATACTGCCTGAATGAACATTGCACTTTATTTTCCTCCAAACTCTGTAAATGATGAATTGTAATACAATAAACTCTGGCTGTGCCAATAAAAAAATTAGCAGTATTTTTTTTTCTGCATAGTCTAATAACATCCGTTACTAAGCTGAACAGCTGTCAAATACACCCTAATTCTTGCAAACTACAAAAATCGTTAATGTTCTAAGAAAATGTTTATAAAGAAAAAGAGTTCTTAGATTTTTAAGCTTTAACATATATAGGTATTCCACAGAAAACATGGGATGAAAACAGACTTCTAATTTTTCTGACATTTTTCTGGACAAAATTATTTTTCGGGACACATTTATTTCAGTACTTGGCCAGGTAGAGGGCAGAGAATACTTAGTACTTCTGTGCTAGGGTTTGGGACATAATAGAAGCTACAAGTGGCCCAAAAAACAAAGGCTCACTGTCACAGTTCTCCAGCCTCCTGGAGGCTCTCTGTGCTGGAGCCAGCCACAGCAGGCCCAGGGAGGGAGGAGAAAACCCACTCCATTCTGGGGCAAAGGCAAGGCTTGACCCAGCTCAGGGAGAGCAGTGTCATTGCTGAAAAATAAAATGCAGACAGGCACACACAATGGGATGTGTGGCCAGCACACCTGCTTCCCTGTTCTCTCCTCCCTGGAATGGGTGAGTTCAGAGGAGTTCTGCTGTCTGGAATTCTTGGGTTCAAAAGGGAGTATCTGGCAGCTCTGCTGGAAAACAGATAGGCAGCTGGAGGCAATAAGGAATAGGAACAGGGATGTGAGCAGGGGTTGCTGTCTTCCTTCTGCTGGAGTTCAGTGACCACACCCCGCACTGTACAGCTGCAGTATCACAGAATCCTTTAGGTTGGAAAAGACATTTAAGATCATCAAGTCCAACCATTAGCTGGACTTAAATTTGCCCTGGAGTAAGGATGTATTTTATACATTACAACTGTAGCATAAAGGAGTTTTTTTTCTTGGGAAACTTCTGCTCCATCCTTGTAAGTGCTTGCTCACATGTTTCTTTTTAATGGAAGCTCATCTGTTGACATGGATTGGAACTGGTAAGATGGAAGTATGTGTGCAGGAGTGAGTGGCTTCTGAAAATTTCTTAGACATATTTCACAGGGCAGTATAATAAATCTTATTTTAACTGTACCATTATTTTTAAATTTCAATATACATAACTGGTTTCTTGGCGATTAAAAATATAAGAAAATGTAAGAAAGCATTTTAAACAATTTTTATAGTTTATTAAATTGCCAACTATTTATGAAGTGTAAATGCAACCAAAATTATGTTATTCTCTGATTATATAACTTTTAATTAACTTAATCAATGAAATTAATATCCCAGACAATTGATCTTGGGAAGAAAGACAATTAAATTAATGCTAGTATAATTTTGAGACTATTTTTCATCTAGAAGATCTATTCTAATTTCTGTTTGATGAGTCTGAATCTACCAGAGATCTTTCCCTGTGGATCTCCCAAAGCGCAGACCTACTCCCACAAAGGCAGCTTCATAGGATAGGGCTCCCCTCGAGACCTGATCCCTCACATTTCTTACAGGGATGACAGCAGTGTGACCTGGGCTGCTCAGTCACATGCCCTTCAAGGTATGCGTCTCTGCTATGTATTTATTATCCTTGGGGGCAGAAGTTAAGTAACACTCTAGAAAAAAAAAATTGCCTTTGCTTGTTGACATTCTGACTTTAAAATTGCTGCTTTTCTGAGTCTTTGACTCATACACTGTATACTGACCTTCACAGCTGGCTTGAGCAGTCTCTCACCTTGCTCTGAAGTTTCCCTTTCTTTCTGATTGCTGTCTTTTCTTCTATCTCCAGGTCTTTTCAAATTGTGTTACACTCTGTCCCTCTCATGTTGTTTTATTTTGTGAGTACAAATACAATTGAACTCAGACTGGCTATCAGGAAGTACCAGGTACAAGTCTGAAGGATTGCCAGTTTTGATTTTCATTTCCACTCACAAGTCTTTGGAAGAGTTTTGGATGTTAGGCTTTAATAAGTCCTTAAAAAAGAAAATGTCTAAAATGGAAGCTGCAAAAGGGTGGTTACACTGCTTGAAAAAAATATCCTGTGTAAAAACTAACAGAGGATCAGATGTCCTCAAACTGGCATTGCGAGGACTCCACCGATGTGGGTGCTCTCACCGGGTAGAGGTGGGTGATACAGGACTGGGTGCTCCAGCAGAGCAGAGATTCCCTCTAACAGGGTTTTTGGGGTCCATGCCATGGCAAACAAGCACTTGTTCGCCAAACAGGAAGGGCAAGAAGGAATTCATGCTCCAAGCAGTACTTTGCCTTCTGGTACCTCGACAGCTCTTCCTACACAAATCTTTTGGCAAAGCCAAAAACCTAGCTGAATTCACAATTTATAATAACCATTATTCTCTTTCATCTGTTTGTGATGAGTGATTTTATGGAATGAAATGTGATAGTAGGATATGTTCTTCAAATTGACCTTTTCAGCTTGTCTCAGTGTTAGATTGCAAAATCTGGTAGTGAGCTGAACAATGTTTCTGAAATAAATGCCAGCACAGAGGGGAGGAAATCATGCTAGTGACAAACTGAACAGGGGGCCTGCTTTACCTTTTGTACATCTCCAAACAGCTCTCACAGCTTCTCTAATAAAGAAACAAGCTACATCTCCTACAGCCTGGAGAAAGGGACACAGATTGCAGGAGACGATTAATGTATTAATTTTGGAAGCAGTAAAGAATTTGCAATAGAAGTTTGATATTTGCCAATTTGCCACTGAAGACCAGACTAAGGGAAGCTCCTGGGTACCAGCACTGACAGGGTACCAGCAGGCCCACTGAGGCATGGTTGTGCATGTGAGATGTGGGTGGCGGGATGAGAGGGCTTTCTTCAGAAGACTAAGACAGCCAAAGGCTGTGACTGAATCCTCCACATCAGAGCAGGGATCTCACCCTTCCCTGGCCACCTGCACATCTATAAACATGCAGCAGGGAGGCCTCACTGAGCCTTCCCTCAGAGAGACTGAGGAGGGAAGGCAGAGAAAGCCGGGGCCCAGCCCTTCCCATGTCCCTTGTGCCATTGCTCTGTATAACCTGTACAGCATCTTTTAACCTGCACAGCTCCTTCAAAGCATCTTTGCTTTTGATTCATCCACAGGTGATCCAGAACAAAGCTGCTCACCGTGGTGCTGCTGTTGGATCCAAGAGCAAGAAGCACAAGCAATACACCCTATTGCCCAGATGGAGGTAAGCCCTTCATCCCTTTGATCTTGCCTAGAGAAACTGTGATCTTTTCTACAGGAATCCGTTTATCTCTAATTCTTCATTCCACCCCTTGGAATCTTTTCCACAGAATTTATTTTTACAAGCTTTTCTACATGGATTTGCTGAGAGACGGTTATTTCATTCTGAGAGGAATATAGAACAGAAATTTTTTTTTTTCTTGTATCTGCACTGATCACACTGCTTTAGTTAAGAGTTGGGCGGTGTTTTCACTGTAAATCTCTGGTTTCAAGGATTTATATAATGTCCTGAAAAGGTTTGTCTCAAAAATAGTCATTTGTAAGAAACGCATGTGTGTACTTAAGTTTCTAAAATGAGTGGTGGGTTTTGAAAGTCTGTGGAATACAAAAAAAAGTTTCAGCTTTTCATATGCCTTTTTTTACTCAAATAGCTCTAAACTTTCAGAAATGTTTATGCTGAAGACCCACGTACCTAGGCATCTGATGCAGCTGCTGAAAAACACAATCTTATTTAAGAAGTTTTGTTTCTGTCTTTAATTCAGCACCTCATTCCTAACTGCAAGTAGAACCACACAGGTCTCTCTCCTCAAAGGCACATCCACCTTTATTCTTGTTTATGTTTCCTTTCCTTGGACATATCTTTCAGCTTCATTCTACTTGTTTACAGTGCAAACATTGGCATATTAAATAAAAATCAAAGGAAAAAATCATCGTAGAAAGAAATGCAACACTATAACATTATTTTGCTCAGTGTCATGTGCGTGGCATGTATTTGACAAAAGTGCACTTAAACCTCGTAGAAGCTTCAGTGTACTTTAAAGTATGGACTGCTTGGGTGGTAAGATCTTGATGCATCTGCTTGAGGAAGAAGCAACAAAGCTAGAGCCTTTCAGACTTGAAAACATTTTTTCTTTAAGCTACATGCTACTGGGAAACCCAGCAAATATAACTGAAGAAATGTAGTGAGAGCTCTGTGAGGGAATTTTTGAAGTGTGAACTTAACTGCTTTGGACTGGTTGTCATGTCCTACACACTTAAATGTGAAACAATGCTGCTCTTTCACCCCCTGTGGTGTTAGAAAATGGGGCAAAGCTTGTCTTCACATCAGCTGAGCAGCAGAGCTAGTGCTGAAGTGGGTATCACTGCATCGACCTGTCGCTGCTACCTGCAGATCTGAATGGATGTGAGTTATACAAAGAGTGGATTCTTGATTTTGACATAGTAACAGAGAAGCTAAAGAAGAGAAAACGAATTGAAATGTGCATTAAGAGCAGTAATAATACATAAGGTCAGTTTCTGATTCACCAAAATTCCTGCATATTATCCTCTAGTCATCATTTTTGAATTGAACTTAATTTATGTCTGTTCTTTAGGCCAGACCCCTATTGCTGGGAAAATATTTCCATTAATTTAGAACAGTTTTGTAGCAGATCCCTTCAAATGTTTGGGTTTTAAAGTATAAGCTTCGTGCATACATTGTCTTATTTGGGTCAGTCCAGTAAATACCCTGAGTTATATGTTCTCAACCTGAGACCAGAAACGTGTCTTCAAAAGAACCCTATGACATAAATTTATTCTCTTTGTTTTGATCAGAAAATATAAATGAAAGAGTTAATTGAAAGAGCCTGATTTCAAAAAATAAAGTGGACAAGGAAAGAAAACCTAGTAAAAATTCATTACTCAAACCTGTGACTGCAGTTAGGGAAACATCCTTGTATTTATGCTCTTTTTGGGTCTTGGTTGTGTTATATACCTGTGCTTCTTGTGAATTAAACAGTACTTCCCACTCTGGGTGAATTCAGATTTTTAGCTCATTCAGGAAAGCAGTGATGGATTTGACGGCTGAAAAATTTTGATAGAAATGAAAACAGATCTGAATAAATTGTTTTTTAGAAGCCATATCTAGAAAATACAAGTTCAGTTTAGTTCCATATGTTCCTGTAGAAAGCTATCATATTGCTACCAGGATGATAAATAGCCTTAATGTCTCTTACACAGCTGGAGAAAAAAATCCTCCAAGTTAATATCATAAATAAAATTACAGAGATTCCTTTGGTGCCCTATTTAATTGTGTTCTAATTATTACCCAACATATGCGACTACATGTGATATAGCTTTTAAGCTGAGATATTTATGAACCATGTGTTCTCTCTGCAAAGTTAATTTAGGAGTTTTAGTTTTTGTTCCTGCCTATACAGAAATTCTGAAATACTTTCTTAAGTGATGTTGGTCTTTAAGTCCAACACAACTGATGAGGCAGCAGAAGCCTGCAGGAGAGCTGGGGAGGGACTTCAGGGGGATGCAGTGACAGGACAAGGGGAATGGCTTTGAACTGAGAGTGTGTTTAGATGAGATATTGGGAAGGTTGACTGTGAGGTTGCTGAGGCCCTGGCACAGGTTTCCCAGAGAAGCTGTGGCTGCCCCATCCCTGGAAGTGTCCAAGGCCAGGTTGGACATGGCTTGGTCCTGCTCTAGTGGAAGGTGTCCCTGCCCGTGGCAGGGGGTGCAATGAGACGAGCTTTGAGGTTCCCTCCAACCCAGAGAATTCAATGATTATGGTGTCTGCTTGCATTTAATAGAGTAGTTTAATAGGATGGCCTTCCTTCTTGCTACCGTTATATGAGAGTAAAAGCATTTCAGAACTGCACTTTAAAAATATGTTTAAATTTAGCATGCCTAGGTTTGCTGTGTTTGCATTGTTGCCCAGATTTCCAAATGGTCTATGTGGTTGCTGGTACCAGTTAAGCCCTGCTAGACAATGAATTTCTGAGGGTTTTTTAAACCTGCAATATTGCTGGAAACACTGAGCTGCTTCACCCATAATAGTGGAGCCATTTTTAGCACAAGAACAGCAGATACCTTTTTTCCAAGGCAGCAGTGAGCTTGATATTCTGTTAACACATTCTTTTCAGTTCTGTGTTAGACTGAACATTAAATGTAATGGTTGATGAGTGTTCTTTTTCCCAGATGCTTGCTATGTTTGAGACTGCAAGCAGAGTTTAAAGTCAGGGCTACACTCCTTCCACTGGCCTTTTTCTCAGCTGCTGTGTGTCAGAGGAATATCACTTCTGTTTCATCACACTGTCCTCACTAAAGAAATTATTAAAACTGTGGGGGCTTTGTTAGTATGACTGTCTTAGTTTAAAAGA
>WBMZ01002708.1:0-17493 GCA_013400975.1 Atrichornis clamosus | reverse complement strand
TCTCCTGGGGATGGGTTTCCAGGCACACACAGAGAAATCTGGGGATGGTTTTCCAGGCACATGGAGAAATCTGGGGATGGGTTTCCCGGATTTCCTGGGGATGGTTTTCCAGGACTTCTGGGGATGGCTTTCCAGGCACAGACAGAGAAATCTGGGAATGGTTTTCCAGGCGCAGAAAGAGAAATCTGGGGCTGTTTTTCCAGGCACATGGAGAAATCCCTTGGGAATGGTTTTCAGGACCTCCTGGGGATGTTTTTCCAGGCACAGAGAAATCTGGGGATTTTTTTCCAGGCTCATGGAGAAATCTGGGGATGGTTTTCTGGGCACACAGAAATCCCTTGGGAGTGGTTTTCCAGGACCTCCTGGGGGTGGTTTTCCAGGCACACAGAGGAATCTAGGGATGGTTTTCCTGGCACACGGAGAAATCTGGGGATGGTTTTCCGGGACCTCGTGGGATTGATTTTTCCAGGCACAGAAAAACCTCCTGGGGATAGTTTTCCAGGACCTGGGGATGGTTTTCCAGGACCTCCTGGGTTGGTTTTCCAGCCCCCAGACCGAGTTGTGTGTGTGTTTCCGGGGTGTGGGTGGGATGTGGATGTGGGAATTCTGGGCATGTCCCGGATTTCCCGGTGAATTCCGTGCCTCTCCCTGCAGATGACAACATCGACGAGACCTACGGGGTGAACGTGCAGTTCGAGTCCGACGAGGAGGTGGGAGATGAGGGGCCTCGGCCCTGTCCCCTGCTCCCGTTATCCCGTTTTTCCCCTCTCATTTTCCTCATGGGACCACGTTTATCCCATCTTCCTCTGTCCCTTTTTCCTCATGGGACCGCCTCTGTCCCATTTCCCTCTGTCCTGTTTTCCTCTGTCCCATTTCCCTCTGTCCCACTTTCCTCGTGAGACCACATTTATCCCGTTTTCCTCTGTCCCTTTTTCCTCATGGGACCGCCTCTGTCCCATTTCCCTCTGTCCTGTTTGCCGCTGTCCCATTGCCCTCTGTCCCACTTTCCTCTTGAGACCACATCTATCCCGTTTCCCTCTGTCCCGTTTTCCTTACGGGACCATGTTTATCCCATTTTCCCCTGTCTCATTTTCCTCATGAGACCACGTTTATCCCATTTCCCTCTGTCCCACTTTTCCTCATGGGACCCCGTTTATCCCATTTTTCTTTGTCTCATTTTTCTCTGTCCCGTTTTCCTTACGGAACCACATTTATCCCATTTTCCTCTGTTTCTTTTGTCCCATTTTCCCCTGTCCCATTTTCCTCGTGGGACCCTGTTTATCCCATTTCCCTCTGTCCCACTTTCCTCACGGGACCCCGTTTATCCCATTTTTCTTTGTCTCATTTTTCTCTGGCCCGTTTTCCTTACGGGACCACATTTATCCCATTTTCCTTTATCCCATTTCTCTCTGTCCCATTTTCCTTATGGGTCCACGTTTATCCCATATTCCTGTGTCTCATTTATGCCGTTTTCCTTTATCCCATTTTTCTCTATTCTGTTGTCGTTATGGGAGCCCATTTATCCCATTTTCCTCTCTCCTGTTTTTCTCCTGGGACCACATTTATCCCACTTTCCTCACGGGACCCCGTTTATCCCATTTCCCTCTGTCCCACTTTCCTCACGGGACCCCATTTATCCCATTTTCCTTTATCCCGTTTCCCTCTGTTCCATTTTCCTTATGGGTCCATGTTTATCCCCTTTTCCTTTATCCCATTTCCCTCTGTCCCACTTTCCTCACGGGGCCACGTTTATCCCATTTCCCTTTATCCCCTTTCCCTCTATCCCGTTTCCCTCTGTCCCATTGGGAAGGGGACACCCCCTCGGGCCGGGACGCCTCTTCCAGGCGGGAGATGATTCCGGATGCCACTTCCCAGCTCGGGGAGGATTTGCGGCTCATCCTGATAATCCAGGGCTTTCCGTGACTCAATCCCATGGGAAGCAGATGGTGGCATTTGGATCTCGTGGGGAAGCTGTGACGGATTGGGAGGAAAAGTGGGATCGGGATGCGCTGGCTGGGGGTGTCACATGGAAAAACACTCCCTGGGATCGGTTTTGGAAGAGGCCCAGGGAAAAGAGGGATAAAAAAGGGGATGATTGGAGCGAAATCCTGAAATAGCCCAGCCTCACCTGCAGGCAGCACATTCCTCCTGTTCCCCCGTGGGAATGAGCTGCCGGGTGAGTCATTCCCCTCACGGAATGTTTGGAAAAGCCTCTCACCGGCACCGCGCTTCCCGCAGGAAGGGGACGAGGACATTTACGGGGAGGTTCGGGATGAGGCCTCGGATGACGACATGGAAGGGGACGAGGCCGTCGTCCGCTGCACCCTCTCGGCCAACGTGAGTCACTGGGAAAGGTGGGAAACGTGGGTTTGGGATTTTCCACGGGAAGGTGGGAATCCCGCGGGACTTCGGGCGGCGCTGGCGTCGTTTGGGGGCGGAGGGAAAACCTCGGAGCCGCATCCGACGGCGCCCGGAATGGGGGCTAATCCCTAAACGTTCCTGTGGCACCACGCCGGATCGCAGGGAAATCAGGGATATTTTTTTTGGGATTTTCCTCAGCTGGTGGCGTCGGGAGAGCTGATGAGCTCCAAGAAGAAGGATCTGCATCCCAGGGACATCGACGCCTTCTGGCTCCAGCGGCAGCTCAGCCGCTTCTACGACGACGCCATCGTCTCCCAGAAAAAGGCGGATGAGGTGCTGGAGATCCTGAAGGTCAGGGGCCGCCAGATCCCGCGGGATCCCGGATGTTTCTCCGCCTGAAAAGCGGGAATTCGCCTCAGCGGCTCGTTCCTTGTGTTTTGTCAGGATCCGTGAGATTCTGGGCAAGACCAGATTGGGTTGGGCTGGGTTTTAATTCCCGGCGTTCTCCTGAGGGGAATGTGGTGGGGTTTGGTGGGAGATCATCATCCGTGGGGGCTGCTTCCCTCCTAATTTCGGCATCCTGGTGGGGAAAAGTGGGAATTGGGGAGGGTGGGGTTGTTTTCCATTCTCTAGGTCCCTCTGCTGCTGCTGTCGAGCTCCTCTTGCCTTCATTCCATGCGGAACGGGGATCCCGGGCCTGTAGAGCTGGGGATAACTGGACATTCCCTGTTTTTCCTTCCCAGACTGCCAGCGATGACCGGGAATGTGAGAACCAGCTGGTTCTGCTCCTGGGCTTCAACACCTTCGACTTCATCAAGGTCCTGCGGCAGCACCGGATGATGAGTGAGTGCCCTTCCCCTTCCCTTGTTTTTCCTGCTTTTCCAGCGGGATTCCGGCTCGGCCCAGCTGCTGTTGGGCCCCTGGCTGCCCCCTCAGTTGGGATCCCCCCCGATTTCTCCCTGGATTTCCCCCCCAGTCCTGTACTGCACTTTGCTGGCCAGCGCCCAGAGCGAGGCGGAGAAGGAAAGGATCATGGGGAAGATGGAAGCGGATCCCGAGCTCTCCAAGTTCCTGTACCAGCTGCACGAGACGGAGAAGGAGGATCTGATCCGGGTGAGGCTCGGGAAGCGGGGGAAGCTGTGGGATTGCGGGATCCCCGTCTGCGGTCGGAGCCGGGCTGTCTGGGAGGGGGAGAGGAGCTGCTGGCTCAGCTGGAAGCCCCAATCCGTGGGAAGCGCTGCCTGGGAAGGACGATCCCCTCACCACTTCTCCTTCCCGAGGCACGCAGAGCTCTGCTTTCCCAGGAAAAGGGCTGGATCAGCAATTTCCATGGTTTTGAGCCGGTTTTAGCGGGGTCTGGTGTTGGTGTGAGGCTCCAGCTCCCTGGGTGTCACCTCCTGGAATGGGGCACTCGGGATTTGCACTTCCATGAGGGATGTGGGGGTTGTTTTTGAGGGATTAACACCCCATTCCTGCTTCATTCCTGGAAAACCCCACCTGGTTGTGCTGGTGTGAGGGGATTGAGGAGCTGTGTTTCCCTCTTTCCCTCTCCTGCTCTCCTGGATATCCCATTTATCCTGGTTTTTCCTTGCCAAAAATGGTTGTTCCTGGTTCCGTGGGCACCTGTTCCCAAAGGAAAGGGGGCAACAGGAGCACCTGGCAGTCCGTGGAGGAGGCTGAGCCCCTTCCCTGGCGCTGAATTCCCACCTTTCCCCAGGAGGAGCGCTCCCGCCGGGAGCGCGTGCGGCAGTCCCGGATGGATACGGACCTGGAAACCATGGACCTGGACCAGGGGGGAGAGGTAAAAATCCCTTGGATCTGTTCCCAGCCCTTCCCAGGACAAACCTCAGCCAGGTCACAGGGGGTGAGGTGACCTCGAAGACACCACGCAGGTGCTCCAGAGGCACTTCCCACCCGGATGCCGTGGCTTTCCCGTGGATGCCGGGGTGCAGGCACTGGGAGAGGCTCCTTCCCTAAGGCTTTTCCCACTTTCCCGTGGCTGTGTCCAGGCGCTGGCTCCGAGGCAGGTGCTGGATTTGGAGGACCTGGTGTTTGCCCAGGGCAGTCACTTCATGGCCAACAAGCGGTGCCAGCTCCCGGACGGATCCTTCCGGAGGCAGCGCAAGGGATACGAGGAGGTTCACGTGCCCGCCCTCAAACCCAAGCCCTTTGGGGCTGAGGAGGTTGGTGACCTGCTCATTCCCAAAAAACACACCTTGGAGACCATTCCAGGGGCTCCCGGAGAGCTGGAGAGGGACTGGGATAAGGGCTGGAGGGCAGGACACAGGGAATGGCTTCCCACTGCCAGAGGGCAGGGTTAGATGGGATGCTGGGAAGGAGTGAGCGTGGGAAGGGGCTGGGATGGAATTCCCAGAGGAGCTGGGCTGGATCCCTGGATCCCTGGAAGTGCCCAAGGCCAGGTTGGAGCAACCTGGGATAGTGGGAGGTGTCCCTGCCCGTGGCAGGGGTGGGATGGATGGGATTTAAGTCCATTTCAACCCAAACCATTCTGGGATTCCGTGTGCTGGTTTATCTGGGATATCCTCCCTGTGAGGGTGGGGAGGGGCTGGGATGGAATTCCCAGAGCTGCTCTGGCTGCCTGGATCCCTGGAAGTGTCCAAGACTGGGTTGGATCAACCTGGGATAGTGGGAAGTGTCCTTGGGGGTGGAATGAGGTGGGATTTCAGGTCCCTTCCAACCCAAACCATTCCACGATTCCGTGTGCTGGTTTGTCTGGGATACCCTCCCTGTGAGTGTGGTGAAGGGCTGGGATGGAATTCCCACAGAAGTGATGGCTTCCCCATCCCTGGAAGTGTCTAAGGCCCGGTTCGAGCCACCTGGGACAGTGGGAGAGTCCCTGGGGGTGGATGGGATGGGCTTTGGGGTCTCTTCCCGGTCAAGCCATTCCATGACTCCGGGATACCGTGACAGGCTCTGCTGTCCCTCAGCAGCTCTGCTGTGCCTGTGCCCCCCTCCCTCCTTCCCTGCACACCCCGATTTCGACCCCAGAACTTCCACGTGTCTGAAACCACTTCCCAGTTTCTGCTTTCCCACTCCGTCCTGTGCCGTGGTTTCTGTTCCCAGGGCTCCCCTTCCGGCTGCTCTCCCTCAGCTCTGCCTCTGCTCCCTCCTCCCCGCCTGGGCCAGAGCTGGGAATGATTTCTGGGGAAAAATCCCTGCTTTTTGATCCGTGCTGGGAGAACCAATGTGCTCTGATGTGCCCCACCACGGGAGCACGGTGGGATTTGCTCCTCAGCCTGAACTTTTCCTAGTTGGAATGCACCTGCTACAACCCTCTTTGATCTTTCCCTAACCCACTCCATGATCCCAGGGCTTTTCCACCCATCTCCTTCCTAGGCTGTCTCCCAGCTCCCACACCCTCCCATAGCCCGTGAGGTTGAAATAGACACTGAACTCTGCTTTCCCTTCTTTTTCCCCAACGCTTCCCAGCAATTGGTTTCCGTGGAAAAGCTGCCCAAGTACGCCCAGGCTGGATTTGAGGGATTCAAAACCCTGAACCGCATCCAGAGCAAATTGTACCGGGCGGCGCTGGAGTCGGATGAGAACCTGCTGCTGTGTGCTCCCACGGTGAGATCCCGGGATCCCGTGGGATGAGGGGTCCGGGGGGAGCCTTTCCCTCTGGAAAAGGCGGGGGACGTGGTGGGACGGGCGGCTGTGGCCCCGCAGGGCGCCGGGAAGACGAACGTGGCGCTGATGTGCATGCTGAGGGAAATCGGGAAGCACATCAACATGGACGGCACCATCAACGTGGAGGACTTCAAGATCATCTACATCGCTCCCATGAGGTCCTTGGTGCAGGAGATGGTGGGAAGCTTCGGGAAGGTGAGGAGAGGTTGGGAGCGTTCCCGCCTTGGGGTGGTGGGGGGGGTGTTGGGGGCGAGCGTGGTCGGATCCGCGGGGTGGTTTGGGCACGTGGAGGGGTTTGGAGGTGGGGATGGGGCTGGGGAATTCCTGAGGGAATTGGGAGGGATCAGCCTGGAGAAAAGGAGGATCGGGGGGGCTCTCCACAAATCCCTGACAGGAGGGGGTAGTCAGGGGGGAATCGGGCTCTGCTCCCAGGGAACAACAACAGGACAAGGGGAAAAGGGCTTATGGCCTCGTTCCTTGTGTTCCGTCACATTCAGTGAACTGGACATTTCCAGGACTCCGGAGGGAGCTGGAGGGACTCATCCTGGAGAAAAGGAGGCTCAGGAGGGATCTTCTGGCTCTCCACAAGTCCCTGACAGGACGAGGCAGTCGGAGGGGGGATCAGGCTCTGCTCCCAGGGAACAACAACAGGACAAGGGGGAGAGGCCTCAAGGCCTCGTTCCTTGTGTTCCATCACATTCAGTGAACTGGACATTTCCAGGACTCCTGAGGGAGCTGGAGGGACTCATCCTGGAGAAAAGGAGGATCAGGGGGGCTCTCCACAAATCCCTGACAGGAGGAGGCAGCTGGGGAGGGGTCAGGCTCTGCTCCCAGGGAACAACAGCAGGACAAGGGGGAGAGGCCTCAAGGCCTCGTTCCTTGTGTTCCATCACATGCAGTGAATTGGACACTCCAGGAGAGCTCCTGAGGGAGCTGGGGGGGCTCAGCCTGGAGAAAGGAGAATCAGGGGGGACTTTTGGTCCTCCACAAATCCCTGACAGGACGAGGCAGTCAGGGCGGGGGATCAGGCTCTGCTCCCAGGGAACAACAACAGGGCAAGGGGAAAAGGCCTCAAGGCCTCGTTCCTTGTGTTCCATCACATTCAGTGAATTGGACACTCCAGGAGAGCTCCTGAGGGGGCTCAGCCCGGAGAAAAGGAGGCTCAGGAGGGATGTTCTGGCTCTCCACAAACCCCTGACAGGACGAGGCAGTCGGGGGGATCAGGCTCTGCTCCCAGGGAACAACAGGTCAAGGGGGAGAGGCCTCAAGGCCTCGTTCCTTGTGTTCCATCACATTCAGTGAACTGGACACTCCAGGAGAGCTCCTGAGGGGGCTCAGCCTGGAGAAAAGGAGAAGCAGGGGGGCTCCCACAAGTCCCACAAGTCAGGGGTGGATCGGGCTGTGCTCCCAGGGAGCAACAGGACAAGGGAAAACAGCCTCAAATTCCGCCAGCGGAAGGTTTGGGGCGTTGGGGAATTCCTCCGTGGAATTCCTCCACGGAAAGGACTCTTTTCCCAGCGCTTGGCCACCTACGGCATCACGGTGGCCGAGCTGACCGGGGACCACCAGCTGTGCAAGGAGGAGATCAGCGGCACCCAGATCATCGTGTGCACCCCCGAGAAGTGGGACATCATCACCCGCAAGGGCGGCGAGCGCACCTACACCCAACTGGTGCGACTGGTCATACTGGTGAGCGCCCCGCGCCGCCGGCTGCGCGCGGCGAGGGCTCTCTGCAGCCGGCTCGGGGAGCCGGGCGCCTGCGAGATGTTTGTGAGACGGCCCCAAAAACGGGGCTCCGGGATGTGGGGAAGGAGTTCTGCTGCTGGGATGGAATTCCCACAGGAGCTGTGGTTGCTCCGTCGCTGGAAGTGCTCCGGGACAGGTTGGAGCAACTCGGGAGAGTGGGAGGTGTCCCTGCGCGTGGCGGGGGAATGGGATTGGATGGGCTTGAAGGTCCTTTCCAGCCCAGACTATTCCAGGATTCCGTGTGCTGGTTTATCTGGGATATTGGGAAGAAATTGTTCCCTGTGAGGGTGGTGGGATGGAATTCCCAGGGAAGCTGTGGTTGCTCCATCCTTGGAAGTGCCCAAGGCCAGATTGGAGCAACCTGGGATGGTGGGAGGTGTCCCTGGGGCTGGAACAAGATGGGATTTAAGGTCTCTCCAACCCAACCATTCCATGATTCCACATGCTGGTTTAGCTGGGATACTGGGGAAGGAATTCTTCCCTGTGAGGGTGGTGAGGTGCTGGGATGGAATTCCCAGAGAAGCTGTGGCTGCTCCATCTCTGGAAATGTCCCAGGCCGGGTTGGAGCATCCTGGGATAGTGGGAGCTGTCCCTGCCCATGGAATAAGATGGGATGTAAGGTCCCTTTCAACTCAAACCAGTCCAGGATTCCATGTGCTGGTTTAGGTGGGATATTGAGAAGAAATATTGGATGCCCCTGGATCCCTGGAAGTGTTCCAGGCCAGGTTGGAGAATCCTGGGATAGTGAAAGGTGTCCCAGCCCATGGCAGGGCTTGCAGTGGGATGAGGTTGAAGGTCCCTCCAACCCAGAGCATTCCATGATCCCATGTGCTGGTGTAGCTGGGATATTGGGAAGAAATTCTTCCCTGTGAGGGTGGTGGGATGGAATTCCCAGGGGAGCTGTGGCTGCCCCTGGATCCCTGGAAGTGCCCGAGGCCAGCTTGGAGCCACCTGGGACGGTGGAACGTCCCCGCCCACGGTGGAGCTGGCCGGGCTTTGGGCTCCCTCCGTCCCAACGGGACCATTCCAGGACTCCAGCAGCTGGGAGCAGGGCCCATCCCTGACCATTCCCTGTATCCAGGACGAGATCCACCTCCTGCACGACGACCGCGGGCCCGTGCTGGAGTCGCTGGTGGCCAGGGCCATCCGGAACATCGAGATGACCCAGGAGGACGTGAGGCTGGTGGGGCTCAGTGCCACCCTGCCCAACTACGAGGACGTGGCCACGTTCCTGAGGGTGGATCCGGCCAAAGGATTGTTCTACTTCGACAACAGGTACCTGGGAAAAGCCGGGAGAGGCTTCTCCAGACGGATTTCCGGCCGTGTCCGTCCGTCCGTCCGCGGCCTCCCCGCCCCACGCGTCTTTCCGTGGCTTGTGAGAAGGATTTTTGGGATCAGGGCAGGATTCCTGGCAGGAAAAGGCTTGGAGAAGGCAGAGAAGCTCTGCCTCGAGCTGGAGCTGTTGGGAAGAAGCCTAAACTGGGATGGTGGTGATTCCCAGAACATCCTTTTTACTCCTGGATTCCCAGCAGGAATTGCTGCTGGTCCTTGACTGGGCAGGGCTGGGGTCACCAGAATTCCCAGCAAACCGAGGCACACAGAAACTGAGTCCCACGAAAAGCAGGATGCCTTCGGATGTAACTCTTTTTCCTTGAGGTTTCTCCATGAATTCCCTTTTCCATGGATGGTTTTCCCCCATTCCCAGCTTCCGCCCGGTGCCCCTGGAGCAGACCTACGTGGGCATCACGGAGAAAAAAGCCATCAAACGCTTCCAGATCATGAACGAGATCGTGTACGAGAAAATCATGGAGCACGCCGGGAAGAACCAGGTCGGATACTCCATTCCTGCCTCCATCCTGGGGAACAGAAAAGGATTTTCCCTTCCGCGCTCCCGCTGCTCCAGAGTCCGGCGGAGGGGAGGGGTTGGGTTGTCCGTGGAAGGTGAGGGAGGGAGATGGGTTTTCCCTCTCTTCGTGCTCTGGGTGATTAGGAATTGTCCTTTTGGGATGTGGGAATTCGCGTGTGCGCTTCCGCACCTGGCTGAATTCCACACCTGGCTGAATGCCACACCTGGCTGAATTCCACACCTGGCTGAATTCCAGCTCAGCGCCGGGCGCAGGTTGGGCTTTTCCGGGAGCTTCCCGCAGAATTCCTCACTCCGTTCCTTGCCACCTCCTCACCCCTCAGGTGCTGGTGTTCGTGCACTCCCGGAAGGAGACCGGGAAGACGGCCCGGGCCATCCGGGATATGTGCCTGGAAAAGGACACCCTGGGGCTGTTCCTGCGGGAGGGCTCGGCCTCCACCGAGGTGCTCAGGACCGAGGCCGAGCAGTGCAAGGTGAGCCCGGCCACAGGGATGGGCTGGATTTGGGAAAATTCCTCCCGGGAAAGGCTGCACGGGCCGGAATCCCCGTTCCTGGAGGGATTTAACAACGGATGTGGCACTTTGGGACGAGCTCAGCGGTGCCTTCAGTGACCTTCCGTGGCTTTTCCGACCTCGGCGATTCCGGAATTCCACAGTAACCACTCACCGCCGGCTCGCAGCCTTTCCCCTGGGATATTCCACCTCTGGAATGCTCTTCCCTCTCCTCCCTGGGGTTACCCTGGGTGTGTTTGTGCCGCAGAACCTGGAGCTGAAGGATCTCCTTCCCTATGGATTCGCCATCCACCACGCCGGGATGACGCGCGTGGACCGCACGCTGGTGGAGGATCTCTTTGCTGACAAGCACATCCAGGTGGGCCGGAATTCCAGGGAAAATCCCGGCTCCACGCAGGGCAGGCTCCTCAGAAAAATCCCACACCATCCGTGTTTTCCAGTCTGGGGCAGAATCGTGGGGATCGGGCTCATCCCGCTCTGCTGGTGGCGGCTGCTGGGGTTTTCCTGAAGGACAGGAATTCAGCCGGAGCTAAAAGCGGCATTCCCGGGATATTTGCAGCCTGGGCGGTTGGCTGAGCTGGGCTAGAAAGAGAAACGGGGAAAAGGGAATTAGGGACCGGGAAAAGGAGCTTTCCTGGGAAATTGGGTGCCAAGAAAAGCAGCTTTCCCGGGATATTTGCAGCCTGGGCGTTTGGCTGAGCTGGTCTAGAAAGAGAAACGGGGAAAAGGGAATTAGGGACCGGGAAAAGCAGTTTTCCTGGGAAATTAGGTGCCAGGAAAAGCCACTTTTCTGGGAAGTTTAGTGCCAGGAAAAGCAGCTTTCCTGGGGAATTGGGAGCCAGGAAAAGCAGCTTGCTCTGGGAAATTAAGCACCAGGAAAAGCAGTTTTCCAGGGCAATTAGGTGCCAGGAAAAGCGGCTTTCCCGGGATATTTGCAGCCTGGGCGGTTGGCTGAGCTGGGCTAGAAAGAGAAACGGGGAAAAGCGAATTAGGGACCGGGAAAAGCAGTTTTCCTGGGAAATTAGGTGCCAGGAAAAGCCACTTTTCTGGGAAGTTTAGTGCCAGGAAAAGCAGCTTTCCTGGGGAATTGGGAGCCAGGAAAAGCAGCTTGCTCTGGGAAATTAAGCACCAGGAAAAGCAGTTTTCCAGGGCAATTAGGTGCCAGGAAAAGCAGCTTTCCCGGGATATTTGCAGCCTGGGAATTTTGCTGAGCTGGTGCAGAAAGGGGAGCTGGGAAAAGGGAACGGGGCACCAGGAAAAGCAGCTTTCCTGGGAAATTACGTCCCAGGAAAAGCCCTTATTCCTGTGAAATTAGGAAAAGCAGATTTCCTGGGAAATTAGGCAGTGGGAAAAGCAGCTTTCCCGGGATATTTGCAGGAGGTCAGGAGGGAAGAGAACAGGAATTTCCGGATAAACAGAAAGCAAAGGATTTTCCCCCAACCCTTGGGCCAAGACGCCAGTGTTCTCCTGCCCTTCCCGTGCCTTCACAACATTCCCATTCCCGTTCCGTGCTGCTCCAAAGCCAGGCTGGCCTTCCTGACCCCGCTTGTTTTCCCTCGGGCGGGCGGATCCTGGGTTTGCGGCCGGATGTGATCCCGCTTTTCCCTCGGCAGGTGCTGGTGTCCACGGCCACGCTGGCCTGGGGCGTCAACCTCCCTGCCCACACCGTCATCATCAAGGGCACGCAGGTGTACAGCCCGGAGAAGGGCCGCTGGACCGAGCTGGGCGCGCTGGACATCCTGCAGGTGGGAGCGGGAGCCAGCCGGAGCTTCCCTGCCCCAGATCCCGCGCTGAAACCCCCTTCTAAATCCCTCTGTTCTCCTTGGAGAGCTGGACATCCTGCAGGTGGGAGCGGGAGCCAGCCGGAGCTTCCCTGCCTCAGATCCCTCTTCTAAATCCCCCGGTTCTCCTTGGAGAGCTGGACATCCTGCAGGTGGGAGCGGGAGCCAGCCGGAGCTTCCCTGCCTCAGATCCCTCTTCTAAATCCCCCGGTTCTCCTTGGAGAGCTGGACATCCTGCAGGTGGGAGCGGGAGCCAGCCGGAGCTTCCCTGCCTCAGATCCCGCGCTGAAACCCCCTTCTAAATCCCTCTGTTCTCCTTGGAGCGCTGGACATGCTCCAGGTGGGAATGGGAGCCCTCCCAGATCTTCCCTGCCTCAAATCCCTCTTCTAAATCCTTCTGTCCTCCTTGGAGCTCTGGACATCCTCCAGGATCCCTCCAGGATCTTCCGTTCCTCCAATCCCGCTCTAAAATCCCCTTCTAAATCCCTCGGTTCTCCTTGGAGCGCTGGACATGCTCCAGGTGGGAATGGGAACCCACCAGGATCTTCCCTTCTTCAATCCCGCTCTGAAATCCCCTTCTAAATCCCTCGGTTCTCCTTGGAGAGCTGGACATCCTCCAGGTGGGAACGGGAGCCAGCCGGAGCTTCCCTTCTTCAATCCCACTCTGAAATCCCCTTCTAAATCCCTCGGTTCTCCTTGGAGAGCTGGACATGCTCTGGGTGGGAATGGGAACCCACCAGGATCTTCCTCAAATCCCTCTTCTAAATCCTTCCATCCTCCTTGGAGATCTGGACATCCTGCAGGTGGGAATGGGAGCCAGCCAGAGCTTCCCTGCCTCAAATCCCGCTCTGAAATCCCCTTCTAAATCCCTCTGTTCTCCTTGGAGCACTGGGCATGCTCCAGGTGGGAATGGGAGCCTGCCGGAGCTTCCCTGCCTCAGATCCCGCTCTAAAATCCCCTTCTAAATCCCTTGGTTCTCCTTGGAGAGCTGGACATCCTGCAGGTGGGAACGGGAACCTTGCAGGATCTTCTGTTCCTCAAATCCCGCTCTGAAATCCCCTTCTAAATCCCTCTGTTCTCCTTGGAGAGCTGGACATGCTCCAGGTGGGAATGGGAACCCACCAGGATCTTCCCTTCTTCAATCCCACTCTAAAATCCCCTTCTAAATCCCTCGGTTCTCCTTGGAGCGCTGGACATCCTGCACGTGGGAACGGGAACCTTCCAGGATATTCCCTTCCTCAAATCCCTCTTCCAAATCCTTCTGTCCTCCTTGGAGCTCTGGACATCCTCCAGGATCCCTCCAGGATCTTCCGTTCCTCAAATCCCGCTCTAAAATCCCCTTCTAAATCCCTCGGTTCTCCTTGGAGCGCTGGACATGCTCCAGGTGGGAATGGGAACCCACCAGGATCTTCCGTTCCTCAAATGCCGCTCTAAAATCCCCTTCTAAATCCCTCGGTTCTCCTTGGAGCGCTGGACATCCTGCAGGTGGGAATGCGAGCCCTCCCAGATCTTCCCTTCCTCAAATCCCTCTTCTAAATCCTTCTGTCCTCCTTGGAGATCTGGACATGCTCCAGGTGGGAATGGGAACCTTCCAGGATCTTCCCTTCTTCAACCCCACTCTAAAACCCCCTTCTAAATCCCTCGGTTCTCCTTGGAGAGCTGGACATGCTCCAGGTGGGAATGAGATCCGTCCAGGATCTTCCCTTCCTCAGTCCCACTCTAAAATTCCCTCCTAAAGCCCTCTGTCCTCCTTGGAGATCTGGGCATTCTCCAGGTGGGAACAGGATCCGTCCAGGATCTTCCCTCCCTCAATCCCACTCTAAAATCCCCTTCTAAATCCCTTGGTTCTCCTTGGAGAGCTGGACATGCTCCAGGTGGGAATGGGAACCTCCCAGGATCTTCCCTCCTCAATCCCACTCTAAAATCCCCTTCTAAATCCCTTGGTTCTCCTTGGAGAGCTGGACATGCTCCAGGTGGGAATGGGAACCTCCCAGGATCTTCCCTCCTCAATCCCACTCTAAAATCCCCTTCTAAATCCCTTGGTTCTCCTTGGAGAGCTGGACATGCTCCAGGTGGGAATGAGATCCGTCCAGGATCTTCCCTCCCTCAATCCCTCTCTAACCTCCCCTCCTAAATCCCTCTGTGCTCCTTGTTGGTGTTTGGCTCTCCCATTATTCCGGGATTGGGGAGAGAGGTGAACCAATCCCTCGGTAATTCCTCCCCTGGATCATTATCCCACCTGGGCTAATTCCACGAGTTTCCTGCTGGCTGGAACAGCAGCACCACCTCGGGAGAACGGAGAAATCCCGTGGTTCGTGGTTGGGTTCGATCCCCTCCCGGCGGCGCTTCCCAACAGAACGACGGCGTTCCAGAACTGGGGGGCCTTTTCCCGCCCCTCTTTTCCCGGTTCCAGATGCTGGGCCGCGCCGGGAGGCCCCAGTACGACACCAAAGGAGAGGGAATTCTGATCACTTCCCACGGAGAACTCCAGTACTACCTGTCCCTGCTCAACCAGCAGCTTCCCATCGAGAGCCAGATGGTCTCCAAGCTCCCGGATATGCTCAACGCCGAGACCGTGCTCGGGAACGTCCAGAATGCCAAGGTCAGCGGGAATCCCGCCTTTCCCAGGGATCGGTGCCCTCGCCGTGGGGATTTGGGAGAGCGTTCTCGAGGATTTTGGGGCTGGGTCTGTGGTTCGGAGCGGTTTTCCACGTGGGAAAGGGGCGCTCCCGGGGAAAACATCGGCGGTGGGAGGTGGGGATTTTTTTGGCGGGGTTTAATTCCTAAATGTTTTCCGGGTGCGGGAGAGGAGCTGTGGGTGAGGGGGTCTGGAGAGGGGGAGCTGAGGAAAGGGAATTGGGGGCCAGGAAAAGCGGCTTTCCCAGGATGTTTGCAGCCTGGGAGTTTTGTGGCGCTGGTCTGCAAAGGGAAGTTGGGAAAAGGGAATTAAAGCCCAGGAAAAGCAGCTTTCCTGGGAAGTTAGGTACCAAGAAAAGCAGTTTTCCTGGGATATTTGCAGCTTGGGAGTTTTGCTGAGCCGGTCGAGAAAGGGAAACTGGGAAAAGGGAATTCGGCACCAGGAGAAGCAGCTTTTGTGGGAAATTGGGAGCCAGGAAAAGCAGTTTTCCTGGGATATTTGCAGCCTGAGCTTTGTTGAAGCTGGTTGAGAAAGGGAAACTGGGAAAAGGGAATTCGGCAGCAGGAAAAGCAGCTTTCCCAGGATGTTTGCAGCCTTGGGGGGTTTTTGCTGAGCTGGTCTAGAAAGGGAAGTTGAGGAAATGGAATTGAGGGCCAAGAAAAAGAGTTTTCCTTGGAAAATGGGTAGCGGGAAAAGCAGCTTTCCTGGGAAATTGGGCACCAGGGAAAGCAGTGTTCCCGGGATATTTGCAGCCTGAGTTTTGTTGGGGCTGGTCTGGAAAGGGAAGCTGAGAAAAGGGAATTATGCACTAGGAAAAGCAACTTCCCAGGGAAATTGGGTGCCAGGAAAAACGGCTTTCCTGGCGAATTGGGAACCAGGAAAAGCAGCTTTGCTGGGAAATTAGGTGTCAGGAGAAGCAGCTTTCCTGGGAAATCAAGCACCAGGAAAAGCAGCTTTCCTGGGAGTTCAAGCACCAGGAAAAGCAGGTTTCCTGGGAGATGAAGCACCAGGAAAAGCAACTTTCCTGGGAAATCAAGCACCAGGAAAAGCAGCTTTCCTGGGAGTTCAGGCACCAGGAAAAGCAGCCTTCCCTGCGCTCCCAGGATGGGCGTGATCCGGCGGGATTTAGCCGGGATCAGTCTCCCTGTCCTCTCCGGAGCGCCGGGACCGCCCCCTTTCCTTCCCGCCAGTCCCCATTCCCGCGCCGGCTCCCCGGGATCTCAGGCCAGGTGGGATTTTCCCGTAGGATGCGGTGAACTGGCTGGGATACACCTACCTGTACATCCGGATGCTCCGTTCCCCCACCCTCTACGGGATTTCCCACGAGGATCTGAAGGCGGATCCGCTCCTGGAGCAGCGGCGCCTGGACCTGGTGCACACGGCGGCCCTGATGCTGGACAAGAACAACCTGGTCAAGTACGACAAGAAAACCGGGAATTTCCAGGTGAGGAGGATCCCGGGAATGGCCCTGGGGCGGGTGGGATGCCCGGGAGGTGGAGGAGGGCGGTGGGATAACTGGCGGTATTCCCGGCCCCGTGGCGTTCCCGGGGATTTGGAGGCGGCGGGGTGAGAGAGGGGGATTGGGAGCCGGGAAAAGCGGCTTTCCTGGGAATTGGGAGCCAGGAAAAGCGGCTTTCCTGGGAAATTGGGAGCCAGGAAAAGCGGCTTTGCAGGGGAATTGGGAGCCGGGAAAAGCAGCTTTGCAGGGGAATTGGGTGCCAGGAAAGGCAGTTTTCCTGGGATATTTGCAGCCTGAGCTTGCCTAGAAAGGGAAACTAAGGAGAGGGAATTAGGCACCAGGAAAAGCAGTTTTCTCTGGAAATTAGGGGCCAGGAAAGGCCACTTTTCTGGGATATTTAGTGCCAGGAAAAGCAGCTTTGCAGGGGAATTGGGAGCCAGGAAAAGCAGCTTTCCTGGGAATTGGGGTACTAGAAAAAAACAAGTTTCCTGGGAAATTTGGTATCAGAATAAAACAAGTTTCCTGGGAAATTAGGTGGTGGGAAAAGCAGTTTTCCAGGAGAATTGGGAACCAGGAAAAGCAGCTTTGCAGGGGAATTAGGAACAAGGAGAAGCAGTTTTCCAGGGGAATTAGGTACCAGGAAAAGCAGCTCTCCTGGGAAATTGCATGCCAGAAAAGGCAGCTTTCCAGGGGAATTAAGAACACGGGAAAGCAACTTCCCAGGGGAATTTTAAACCAAGAAAAGCAGCTTTTCTGGGAAATTGGGTGCCAGGAAAAGCAGCTCTCCTGGGAAATTAGACAGCGGGAAAACTAGCTTTCCTGGGAAATTAGGTAGCAGGAAAAACTGGGAAGGTGGGTAGTAGGAAAAGCAGCTTTCCAGGGGGAATGCGAACCCGGTAAAGCCGTTTTCCTGGGAAATTGGGCACTGGGAAAAGCCGCTTCCCTGGAAAATCGGGCGCCAGGAAAAGCCGCTTTGTAGGGAAACTGCCAATCAGGAGAAGCCGCTTTCCTGGGCACTCAGGGCAGCAGGTAAAGCCGCTCCCCCGGGATATTCGCGGCGGATTCGCGGCCGCCGTTCCCGGTGCCGGCGGCCACGGGAGCGGGGCCCATTCCCGGGATTCCGGCAGGTGACGGAGCTGGGCCGCATCGCCAGCCACTACTACATCACCAACGAGACGGTGCAGACGTACAACCAGCTGCTGAAACCCACGCTGAGCGAGATCGAGCTGTTCCGCGTCTTCTCCCTGTCCTCCGAGTTCCGCAACATCACCGTCAGAGAGGTGCGGAGCCGCCGGAGCCGCCGGGCCCGGGATCTGCTGGGCACGGGATCTGCTGGGCCCGGGATCTGCTGGGCCCCGGGATCTGCTGGGCCCCGGGATCTGCTCGCTCCTGGGATCTGCTCGGCGCTGGGATCTGCTCGGTCCCGGGATCTGCTGGGCCCCGAGATCTGCTCGGTCCTGAGATCTGCTGGGCCCCGGGATCTG
>WBMZ01002705.1:0-46396 GCA_013400975.1 Atrichornis clamosus | reverse complement strand
CCAGGCTCAAACCAAAACAACTTTCCAAAAGAGGAAAGTTTGCCCATTTTGCCTGTGATTTTTCTCTCGAGATTTTAATCACAAACCTTGTGGACGCTTTGAAATTTTTTTCCTTCCCTCTCCTCTGTTTGTCTGCAAGAAGGCAGGGGAAGTCCACGAACCTGGGGAGTTCCTGGCCTCTGGCCAGGCTCAAAGCAAAACACCAAGTTAACATGGATATCCTTTCCTCAATAAGGGACACTAATTTTTTTTTTGTTTTCTCAACTTAACTGCCTTTTAAAATGAAACCTCTTTGAGAACTATCCTTCCTCCTCACCCCAAACAAATTTTCCAGTAATTGTCTACTAGATTTAGAAGTCACCAAGGGAGACTAACAGGTAGGTTCAATGACAATACAATTGCATCAGCCTTATTTCCTTGTTTTGGAAGTTCTGTCAAAAATATGGATGGTAATGTAACAATTATTCTATCCCTTTGTCATGTGCCTCTGATTTCACATATAATGTTCAACTCATTGATATAGTCAAGGTGCACTGTTAGACTATTCAGCACATATTGAGAGAAGCAAGATTAATAACTCTAGTAAAGCTGCCTATCTTCATAAACATCCTGGTGATTCATGGCATGAATTAGTAATAAAATGTAGGGCTGAAATAAATCCACAAGGGCATTTTGCTGTAGATAATGACTCTTCCAAGTTCTTTACTAACAATATACCATCAATCAACTGATATATACATTATTCTGATACTTGTGCTGGATTTGAATTCTTGAAAATCAGTTTGAAAACGTATCAGAAAGAATTATGACTAAACATTGATAAAAGGACACCAATATGTGATTGACTAACGAAGATGGAGTATTAATGTTCTAATGACAGCCACAGACAAATAGAAGTTTGACCACTGCTGTATCAGTGCATCTCTGTTAATATGTTTATTGGTTATTACTTTGTTTTGATTACCCATCATTTAAGCTGCAGGTACTTTTAAATGATGCCATTCCTGGGTAGTCAGCTGGCCAGCAGAAACTGTGATTTGTGGAATTGTCTGGAACTCATTAATATTTTCTAAAAAAGAAGAAAAAGTAGTGAAGAAGTGATAGGAGGTAGTAGCTACAACGTATATATTTGTCAAAATTTAAAACAAATTGTACTCTCACGGCTCACCAAGATCATGATTTTACTGGGTCTCAAGTATGACTGTAATATAAAAGAACTCTAATGAAGAACCATCTGGATGCTATCCTGTGCCATGTACTCTAGAATGACCCTTCTTGAGCAGGGAGGTTGAATCAGATGACCACTGTCTTCCTTTCCAGCCTGACTGATTCTGTGATTCTGTGTGATTGTGTGAAGGATGAATCAAAACTCATAGTGTGATCTTCAGAAGACTTAAATATCAGACTTCTGCTTGAAGAGCGAGTACTCCACATATCTGAAGCCATATAAATATCAGAAGCCAAAGTTAGTTTAATTTTTTTCAAAGAGTGTTTACCATGCCATACCAGAGGAAACGTAGGTGAATAAGTGTATATCATGAATAATCATTATGGTGTTTACTCTCCTGGCTGAATAGGGACATGCTAGTGATACAGTGCAGGCATAAAATTAGGCTGCGTAGGGGATTTTTTTTTTTTAATAACACCAACGTCACTGAATCAAGCAAAGGCTAACTTCATACCCTCATTGTAACACCAAAGCAATAGCACTGACCTACTGACCTTGGGAATGTCCTGGAGTAGGGAAACACATAGAAATACTTTCCCAGAATACTTTCCCATCCTGCAAAACTTGATGCTTCAGAGAGTTCCTGAGCGTGATTTCCTTAGTTTGTGTTGAGGTTTTAAAATGCATATTTTCTTTTAGTGTGCCCATTATGTGAAGGACCAGTCTTCAGTCTGTTTAGCATCTGCCACTTGCTAGTTTTTTTAATTTACTTGTGCCTGTCTTCATGGCACTACTCTTGATTTTCCAGCTCTGTATCATATTCTTCTCTCAGTTTTATCTTTTGACTTGTGGAATAACTTATGGAATAAGTATCTCTGATAGATTGGTGATGTGGTGCTGTAGGAAGGTGTTTGTAATTTCATTATGTGGGGCTGTTAAGCCTTGGTGGCCATGCTTCCTTCAGTGTGCTTCACAAGTCAAATACTAGATGTATCTGAGCTCTACTGAAGCTGAGAGAGGGCACACATAGAAGAAATCTTCTGATATATATTTTTGGTGCAGGCAGAGGTTATCTTGCAAGACTTACCATCAAGGAGTTTAAGTGGGGAAACATTCAACATCTTTTCCCTAACTTGCCACCTCTTTTCCTCTTGTGGACTCTCAGAAGGTAAGGATCTTATGGCAACATGTTAGGTATAAAACCCAAATATTTCCTTCTGGGCATGAAAACTATTGCTGTCACATCCAATGGCTTCCAAGATCTTGTTTGAAACAGGTGAAGAAATTTGGGACCACCTTGCCATTTTAGCAGCTAGAAAATCCATTCTCAAAGTCCTGTTTTGTTTTGCTTATTTGTTTTTTGCTTTGCTTTGTAGTATTATAGTAAAAATGACAGCAACAACAACAATAATAACAACAAAACACCACCACCATCACCATAATAATAATAATAGTAATAATAGTAATAATAATAATAACAACTCCCCCAATAAGATTTTTGATGGCAAGTCTGACTGGAGATTAAACCTGATTTTTTTAAGAACTGTATTTTTAATCTGTTCTTATCCAGACTTGCATTCTAATCATGAGTTCTATAATATAACATTACTTGTCAAAACATTCTAATACAAATCTAGCTATTCAGCAATTTGATACAGGGTAACTGTAACAAATCACAGATTTAAATGAAATGTGCAAGTGAACTTACTCATCACTTTGTCAACTGCATCTCTGAAATGCCCCAAATACTGGCTGAGCATTTATTCTAAGGTGCAGTAACACGTTTAAAGAGGCTGCTTACCTGGTTTTGAGGAGCATAACTATTTTTTATTCACAGGGCCGTTTTTCAATGCTTTCTCCCTGGCAGGGTCTGCCACCAGGTCCTGGTGCAGGATTATTACACTGGCGAGTTCGAGTGCTCTCTCCATTGATGCAGGTGGACCAGGCACTCCAACAGCTCCAGCCTCCATCAGTCACAACTGGTATTAAGACACCATAGTAGGATTAGTCCATCTACCTCTCTCACAGCAGACCATGATTCAACTCTTACATTCTCAATCGCGGTGACTCTGCATATCTTTGCAGCCTCCAGGACACAACCCATCACAAAGATTTAGCTTTTGAAAATGTCCTTGTCAGTGGTAGTGCTTAAGAGCCCTGAGCTTTCAATGTTTTTGTCATACTACGAAATAAGTTCTAAGGTCCATTTTGGGCACCTCAGTTTTAAAAAACTTGTCCACCAAGAATGAATTTACAGCACACTAATTTTTTTACGTTGTCAGTTGTGGAACTACATTCTTTTCCCTCTTCCCTGTGTGGACAAACCTAATATTAAGCTAGCACAGTAATTGTGAAATGTGACCATGTGTTGGCAAACACCATGCTTTCGCAGAAAACTGAAGACAAAATAGTTTAAGACATGGTGAGATTGATTTTGCCTGAAATCAGTTTACCACTACTGCACCATGCTTCAATAATACTCCTGTGCTCTTAAAGGAATGTTGTGTCATTCCAAGACACAATAATGTGTGTGGGACAATGAACTTCAAACTAGAGTACCCTCTTTATGGAAACAACCCAGTAACTTACATTAACCTTTTCATTAACTTTGTGCCCTGAAGCTTTGACAGCAGTAGGTGTAAGGAAGTGTTATGAAATGCTTCTGTCCTTATGAAGACTCATTTTGTCAGAATATTGTTAACAAAAAATATGCTCGGTTTAGTTTATTTGGAGTATTTACTAACCTTTAACTAATGTAGATTTGGGAATCTGACAAGCAATTCCCTTAAAATAACTTGAGCACATGCATGTACAGAGTCCATCTATCAGCACAAGGGTGCCTCCATTTTTGCAGGGTTCACATTTGCACACACTGTATTCAGTAATGTAGTCTTCAATTGCTCTCTCCAAATTTTGTTTCTTTAAATATGCATTTCTCATCTTAACTGGAACAAGTGTATGTATTGGAGAAGGCTGTAGAAGAAAAAGAGTACATGCATAACACACTTTTCCCAAGTTCTGAATCCTTTTGATATAGCCAACACTAAGGTAAACATCTGAAGAAGCAATTAAGATGAAGAAAATGCCTGAAAGTTCACAGTAAGCTTCAAGTCTCACCTCCATCTTAGAACAAAAGCTTTCAAACTGTAAAAAGCCACAGCTTTGAAGAAGCTGTACGTACCCGTTGCTGTATCACTACTGGAGCATCAACCAAAGATTTAGCCCACTGTATGTAATCCTCTACATCAACTACTTTGGATCCTCGTAGTAACATTTCTTTTATTTTAACTGAAAAGTCAATCTTCCCCCCATCAACTAAGGAAAGGACATCATCAATGACAGCATTATCATTCATTTCTGCTGCAGAAAGAAAGAAGAGAGGATGAAGAAGGAGAATGTTTAATATCCATGCATCTGGAAGAATAGTTGTCCTAGTGTAGCCAGTCTGTCTATGTAAAATGATTCTAGAGAGAACCTTTGTAGCCGAATTCAATCTCTCTTTGCTCATACCTCTTATGTGAGATGAAATCTTCTGTTTTGCAATTAAATTAGAAAACCCTAGATCTGAAAGGAAACAAAGGGATAGGAGAAACTGAGACAGATTTTGGAGATCATAGTCCTTTGATAGCAAGCAGAAGTTAAGTAATGCTACTGTATCACCTGAGCTGAACCAGAATAGAGCAGGAATTAGAATAGTAGGGGCTTTTGCTTCATAATTAACATACAAGAGCAGAGTACTGAAAATAATTGCCTCTTCTGTGCTCGGTTGTAAATCTCCTTCCCTTTTGCAATTTTTATTCCATGTGAAACAAAACCAGGCACACAAAGGAGTGGAGAGGAACGATGAGAGGCAGGGAAACACAACCAGGCTAATCAGAGAAAAGGAGCCCCTGCCTTGACTCCTCCCAGGCCTCCCCCAGCAGAGCCATGAGCCCTGCAGGATGGGGCTAAGGATGAATCAACAGCAAGATGAGTCAATGGAAAGGCTCTCTGGATGCAAAGAATGGCATTTTGGGATTGCACAAGCTTAAATACTTAGCATATACTTAGAGGAGTGCCATTGAAAAGGTAACGGCGGAGGGGGGGCAGGGATCAAGGTGGCTTTGGGACGAACAAATGTGAGAAAATACAGGGATAAAGGCAAGAAAAGGGAACTGATTGCATATAGAAAAGTGACTGATCAGTGAACTTGCTTGCTCTGTACTGTCCTTCATCTTTGCAGTCTGTCTTGGCTTACTCTTAAGTTCCATTTTTAACTATTTTCTAGGGTGAAGAGACTATTCTGCATGCATGTGTATGGAGCTCTGTGTGCCAGCATCTAGAGTTTGACAAGGGCTGATAGGGACCTGGTGTTTGTGGTACTAGTAACTGGAGCAAGTGAGAATACATATGCCATTGTGGGATCACCAGCAGGTATCAAGCCAGACTACCAGGTGGATATAAGGCAAGTGTCTTGGGAGTCAAGTATCAAAGCAGCTGTTACTGTGGCCTAGACCTGGTGGCTTTCTGTGGTGCAGTGACAGCAAAAATCGGTAAGGGAAGACCAACAGATGTCTTCTACCTGCATTTCCGTAAGGCTTTGAAACAATCCCGTATGACATCCTTATCTCCCAATTGGAGACATATGGATTTGAAGCATGGACTAATTAGTGGGCAAGGAACTGGCTAGATGGACATAGCCAGAGGGTTGTTGTCCATGAATCTCTGTCCAGGTGGAAGCTGGTGGTGGCTGGTGTCCCTCAGTGCCCTGTCATGCAACTGGNCAGTGCCCTGTCATGCAACTGGTGTTCTCCAGTATCTTCATCAATGACAGTGGGATCAGGTGCACCCTCAGAAAGTTTCCAGATGACACGAAGCTGAGCCGTTAACACAACAGAAAGATTGGATTCCATCCTGAGACACTCAGACAAACTTGAGAAGTGGGCCCACAGAAACCTCATGCAATTCAAGTCCAAGTGCAAAGTGCTGCACCTGGGTCAGGCCTGAGCACAGACTGGGAGAAGACTTCATTGAGAGCAGCCCTGTGGAGAAGGTCTTGGGATGCTGCTGGGTGAGAGGCTGGACATGCCCTGGCCATGTGCACTCACAGCCCAGAAAGCCAAATGTGTCCTGCAGTGCATCCAGAGCACTGTGGGCAGCAGGGGAGGGAGGATATTCTGCCCCTCTGCTCTGCTCTGGTGAGATCCCACCTGTGCTCAGCTCAGGGCTGCTCAGGACAAGGAAGGTACGGACCTGGTGGAGCAAGTCCAGAGGAGGCCACAAAAATGGACAAAGTGCTGGAGCATCTTTCCTATGAGGGACAGGCTGAGAGAACTCAGGTTGTTCAGCCTGGAAAAGAGAAGGCTTTGGGAAGACCTCATTGTGATATTCCAGTACTTAAAGGGAGCTTATAAAAAGAGAGGAGAGTGATTTTTTTTTTACACAGTTAGATAGTGACAGAACAAACGGGAATTGTTTTAAAATAAAAGAGGGGAGATCTAGATTAGATGGTATGAGGAAGTTCTTTGCTCAGAGGACAGTGACACAATGGAAGATTCCCCAGAGAAGCTGAGGATGCCTCATGCCTAGGAAGTGTTCAAGGCCAGGTTGGATGGGGCTCTAGTTGGTGTAGTGTGTTGAATCTCTTTTCATAGTGGGGTGTTGGAACTAGATGATCTCTAATGTCCTTTCCAAGCCAAACCATTCTATGATTTTATGTCCCCAGAGCGAAACAAGTGTAGAAGCTGGCTTCCGGAATGACCAGGGTTTCTAGGCCAAATATTAGAGAGACCTCAGGATCCTGGGGTGGACTGAGACCTGTTTGCATATGAGTGTCTTTCTGTCCAAGGCAACTGGAGATAAGAGGATCTAAGGGCCAATTGTTGGGTAGACTGAGCACCTAAGGTGAGTTACTGGAGACATTCATAGTGTGTGTGTGGGTTGGTGCGCATCAGGGAGTCTGTGCCAGCAGTGGGAGTGGAGCTGTGGGCCTGGTGTTACATATCTCTCTGTCACCAACAGGAGAGGCTAACGATCCAGCTGCTGATTCCATGGATATTTAAGGTCAGCTGCTAGAGCAACCTGTGATGACTATATTTGTATACTATGGAGGGACTGAAACACCTGAGGCTTGTGATGCCTGGAGAGAACCTCTGCTCTAGATGAACCTGCTTGAGCAGAAATGTTGGGCAAGGTGGCCTCCAGAGGAACCTTCCAACCTCAGCCATCCTTGATTCTGTCTGATCTGCCCACTAAAAGACTTTCATTCTGAGCAGATGGAGAGGAGAACAGGATGAAGCCATTTGTGTTTGCCTGAGCATTGTGCTTTTGTCTGCATGTATCTGTGTGGCCAGTGATGTGCGTATGTTTGTATGCCTTATGGAAGTGTGTTTGTGTGTATGCATGCTGGGAACATGTTCTCAGGCTGTCTTGACTTGGGAGAATGGAAGAATATCAGCCCCGCCTATGCTGGTCTACTGGATTTGTCCTTTCCCTAACAGCAATAACTGTGTTGATTGTAAAAAGGGAAGCAACTGGTATTATCTCTCCTTAAGTAAAATATATAATGTAAATTAAGGCCATACTTACATTTGTCCTTCACGTGAATCTTTTCACATTTACCACCATCAATATTAACATTGACATGTAAGTTTTTAACTGCAATACTGGCATCTAGGTGATAGCCAAGGCATTTTTTTACATCTTCTATAGTGATACCTGGAATTAGAATTAGATAAGATTAGATTGAATGACCATAAGTAACGAGACATTATTATTCTTAGAGAATACATTTCAGGGCTATTGGAAATGTCTGTGGCTTTCTTCTTCACATTTATCCCATTTATCTTCTACTTTTGCCTCTTCTATATAATGGATGATTGTAATTGAAGTGCTTGAACAGATGCTGGTGAAATCTGTAGTGATTAGGAAAATACAAAAAATGGATTTCTGTTTTCCTTGTTCTAGTTGAAAGCAGGTGTCCCTCTAGGAACCACTCTTTCCATTTATTATGTTGAAATTTTTTCTTTTGCAGTTGCTTAACTTTTACTCTTTTTATGTGCTAAAACTATTGAATTCTTCCAGCCTCTCTCTCCTAACCTCAATTATGTTTCTCCACTCCTTTTCCCCATAAAGTTAATCAAGGCCACTGATCTCTTCAAAGTACACTATTCCCATAAATCCTAATCCTCCTCTACCCACTACTGCTTCCAACACCTCCTTTCTCCTTATTAACTCAAATATATCATCTGCAATTCCACTTTTATGTTCAGAAAGAATTTCACTTAAAATTTGGACATAAAACAATCCAGCACCACAATCTCGAGGTGCTGAGCAGGCTAACAGTGGGATATGTAAGTGACATATTCACCCCATGTCCATTTGCATAACCTGAATATTTGATAATAATATTACTATTGGTGCTGCATGCACCAGGTACTTATTTTCTGATCTTCAGACTCAGCTGGAGAATTGCCTTTTCTGACTTTATTCCAGTGTGATCACTTAAATCCAGCATATTCCAGTGTGATCACTTAAATCCAGCACAAAACCACATATATCTTAACTGCACATGAGGAAGGATTAAATTTCTACTTTCCTATTTTAACCAGGGCATGGAATATTCCAGTATGAATGTTGAAGGTTGTGAAATCAGTTTCAACATACGTGAGGGCTCCATGTGGTTTCTGGAAAGTATGTCAATTTTTTCCTTGTTTTTTGTCACCACCATACTCTTTGAGTGATTGTACCATGCAAAGGTACCAACTAGCAAATAGGATTTAAAACTTAGGCAGATTTTCTAGTTTTTGGGGATCTCTTGTGAGTCATGCAATGATTGCTAATATTGCCAAGAGGTTTGTTTAAGTTTTTTTTCCCCCTCTCAGTCACAGACTTAAAAGAGACTTCAAATAATTCTGTAAGCTACAAAGGTTGACTCTGTTCTCTATTGAACTCATGTAATTCTGTATTGTCACTGGTGTGCCACAAGCAGCATGCACTGAACTGTGCTGTTCTGAGTATTTTTCCACATACACAGATCTACCATCACATATCTCTTTGAATGTCTGGGAACTTGGTGATAATCAGCATACCAGAGCAAGGTCAACAGAATGCATACCTATTTGAGACATAGCATAATTATCCAGCACATAAACAAGTTCATATTTTCCTCCTACAGTTCCAGAGGCCGCATAGTGAGTTCCATAATCTTCTAGGAATTTGAAATACTCCCCCTTATCGTATTCAGCAGGCAGAAAGTTTAAATCATCAAGGAAACTATCTGTGAGACGGACATCACGACTCCGAATTTGGAATCTTCCCAGCTGAATCTTTCCTTTTACATGCAGAAAGGTTTGGTTCTGAATGCAGGGAGAAGAAAAGAGAAGAGAGTGCAATTCTGGTATGCAGCACAGCAGGAAGATTTGTTCTCTTTTACTTGTAAAGAAGCTGCAGTGCTTTTAAACATGACATTCAATCCAGCATATTGGAAAGGGAACTAACTTTGATAAAAATTAAAATGCTCTCTGATTTAAACTGAGGAAGCAGCAAGAAACTTATATCATTTCAGTTCTTCTAATTTTGCAGAGCTCTTCCCTTACTCATTTCAGCAAGCCCTTTGTGATCTATTTGACAACAGGTCTTCTCTTTAAGCACAATGTCTACCGAAAGTGGCTTTCTGAGTTTCATAACACTGAAAAGTTATTCTGTATGGCTTGCTAAATAACAGAAGCTGCCCACCCAGGTCAAATTGAGTTTTTTCTTTGTTTATAGTCAGAGCAGAACTAAGTTCTCTCTTATTTTGGATAACTTCCCTGTTATTCTCAGATTGTCAGAAGAAAGGGCACAGCTCCAATTATAAAGAAAACCCCCCTGACTGTCAGAAGGAAGAGCACAGCTCCAATTAAAAACAAAAAACTCCAAAACAACATACTAAAATGAAAATTAATGAGGAAAAAAATCTGTTTGATTCATTGGACTCATACATACATTGTAAGTCCAGGTATAACAACTGATATTTTTGTAAATAACACTCCAGGTGGTTTTTTATCCTACTCTAAACTAGGATCTAGTTACTGCCCATAATTTATGAAATAAAATCTTGTGAGATAGTTACACTTAAGACTCCAAGGAAAAACATGATTTCAGACCCCATTACTATCTGCAGAACTGACTCCCTTAATAGTAGTGCCCAGTAGAAGGTATGTAAAAGGAATTTAGCACCTGACCATCACATTACCAGCACCATTTAAAGGATCTTAAACTGCTGACTCAGATGCTGTTTAAGACTGGTGGAAATGTCCAGGCATCGAAATTACTGTGAGGGAGTTTTTGTAGGTGCAATATTCTTGCCAACCAGCATTCAAAAAATCCTTTCATTCCAGGTGCCTCCAGGTGCCTCCAGGCTTCTGACTTTAACTTGGAAATGAGCCCTGGAGGGTTCTGACATAGGCACTGCCACTCGACTACCCTACAGCCACATGAGTTTACAGTGATAAAACAGTGCTGGTGACAGATCATGACTCATTCTCTGAACTGATCTCTGAGCAAAAATCTGAGGCCAAAACTCCTACCACAAGCCACTAGAGTATAAACAGGCAGTAAAATCCCCTAGGTTATAGAGCTTTATCTTTTGCATTTGTGAAGGTTTACGGTTTGAGATTTAAATGGTCTGTTTCCGTCCCAAAAAAACTCTTATCAATGCAAAGGCAATGCTGGATTCAGTTTGTCTTTATAGTGTAGAACTTCCTCCTCGGCATTATTGTAATTAATTAGTTATAAAAGTTCTCTTAGCTTTCCCTTATATCTATTTGACCTCCAGAGCTCTGAATGGGTCCTAGACAACAATGCCAGCAAACTTGAAAATTTTAATTAGGGGAGGCAAATCTAGTATTCCTTGCACATGGTGTATTTCAGCACTATGGGGTTGATGTGCCTTGTATGTGATGGCATATTGTAGTCACAGACCTTGGCATATAGGGTGGGAAAGGGTTTATGATCAGTTAATTCCACTAGACCACAGCTGCTGGATTAGGCCATAATGTGCTTGTTTTGGCTGGGATAAAGTTTCTTTTCTTCACAGTTGCTAGCATGGGGCTGTGTTTGGGTTTTGTGCTGAACACAGAGTTGATAATACAGAGATGTTTTTGTTATTGCTGAACATTGCTTACAGACAGTGCTGGTAAAGAAGTTGTGGGTACTTGGGAGCTTGGGGGAGACACAGCTGGGACAGGCGATTCAAATAGATCCAAAGGCTTTTCCATACCAACTGACATTGTTCTCAGTATATAAAGTGGGATGAAGATGGAGGAAGAGGGGTATGTTTGTCATGATTATATTTGTCTTCTCAAGCCACCATAACATGTGATATGGCCCTGCACTCCTGGAGGTGGCTGAACATCTGCCTGCCCATGGGAAGGTGAGAAAGAATTCCTTGTTTTGCTTTGCTTGTGTGCATGGGTTTTGCTTTCCCTAATAAACACTCCTTAACTCATGAGTTCTCTTGTTTTCACCCTTCGAGTTCTTTCCCAGATCCTGCTGGTTGGTGAGAGATTGAGCAGCTGCCTGGGACTTTGGCTGCTGGCTGAGGTTAAACCAAAACATGTCTAGCATAACTTTTAGTTGTCTATCTTGTTTTGACCTCACGAAATGCTAAGGCTACTTCTTTAGTACTAAATAAAATGGAATAGGGTCTTTCCACTGTCTCAAAGGGCAGGTAGTAGTATGGCTTTTGTGCAACCCCAAAATAGGGTTGCTTTCTCCACACTGTCTCCAAGGACATTCCTTTCAAACCTGCTGTAGGAATCTGCAGGATGGACATTTCTTACTGCGAGCATGAGAGCTAGCACTGACTAAAGTCATGGCAGCAGCTAGCAAAACTATGGATTATCATGTACCAGTGCTAGTGCCTGTGCCTCTTAGCCCTGGCTAGTTTTTTAGTAGAGATGTACCCAAATGACTGGGATCTGGCCTTTCAGACATTATTCTTAATATTTATTTTGTGTTTATGTAGTGTGGGCCTACTCAATGACAATTTTTCATCACAAGACTTGACCTAATTTGCCCACATTGCACTTGAGGATCAGAGCTACTCTTTAATCAAGATGAGACCAGATCCTTTCTAACATCAAGCCCCTAATGAAGATGGGGGTCTTGCCAGTCGAGGATAAACAGTGGGAAAAAGAAGGTACTTTGGCCTTTGGCCATGTCTGAAATCTTAACCCTGTTGTTACCAGTTATTTCATTTTTAAAAAAATAAATGACAAAAAAGCAGCAGCTGACTAGAATACTTAGATTATTATTGCATTATTCTAACACTGCATAAAGTGCACCATTTGTAGAATAATTACATTTAAACCTTCAGATGTATTAAGCTCACCCTTTCTGTGTAGCTTTGCAGGATGGAACTTAACGTTGAATTCTTTCTGTAGTTATACTTGAAATTTTCTTCTGAACCATTTTTGTTACTTCCATCAGTAGGTGTGTATTTCAGAGAGAAGTCAAAACTAAAATGTTTCTGTTTTTCTATGTAAACTTCTCGTAACATTTGCACACGATCATGGTAGTACACAGATGTGAAAGTTTTGTCTGCTTTTGTCTAAGAAAAGATAAAGAAAAGGTTGCATGAGAGAACAAAACAGGTAGAAGTAGAAAAATCTTTGTAGCACTTTAAAGCTATACCTATTACAGAGCTTATCGATGCATTTTCTTACAGCTCTTTTTTCTTTTAAACCAAAAGGAATGGAAATACCACTCCCTTCACAAACCACCTAATTTGGATCAGTTCAGTGGTTCAAAAGTGAAAGAAAGCTGCAAAGATCATAATTCAGTGAGTATTAAATCTCAGCATGTAACACTGTCAAAGTAATTTATGTGTGTCAGCAGTTCCTTTACACAGTCTACAGTTTCATTATGAGGAGGAGGGGCAGACACTGATCTCTGTGGTGACCAGTTGCAGGACCTGAGGGAATGGCTGGAAATTGTGTAAGGGGAGGTTTAGTCTGGGTATCAAAAAAAGTTCTTCACCCAGAGGTTGGTTGGGCACTGGAACAGGCTCCCCAGGGAAGGGTTCACAGCACCAAGCCTGACAGAGCTCAAGGTGTGTGTGGACAATGCTCTGGGGTACATGATGTGACTTTTGGGGTGTCCTGCTCAGGGCCAGGAGCTGGACTCAATGATCCTTGTAGGTCCCTTCCAATTTAGGAGATTCTGTGACTCTATGTAAGGAATAATAGTCTCTATCTCTTTTCTAGAACACAGATAAGATTTGCTAATAGGTTCTGACTTCTGAAATAAGTCAGAATTATGATTTTGCCTTCTTTTTTTACAGCAGACAATAGCTAATTCAGAATACCTATTTTAATATTGTTTATTTTAGTATACTTTACCAGAGCATCACATTTTAGCAACTGAAAATTGTTACACATCAAAATCAAATACAACCAGAAATCTCTGGGTCAGATTAATTCATTTTGGGAAGGACCTGCTTGGAAGGGTATTTATTTTATGAAGTTCCTACTTAAAATAATTGGCAAAGCACTTAGTAAGCAAATAGTGCTTTGATTTCTGAAATGCATCTCACATTTGTTTCAACAATCATCATTCAACAACATTTTTTATGTTCAAACCTCAGTCGATTTTTTTTTTCAGTGGGACAGAGAAAATCATCACTGATTAGAAAAAAACAAGTAGTACCAGAGTAACACAATATTATGTCTGCCTTTTTATCAGTGGCTTTTCCATGTCCTTGAAAAAGTAGTTTATTTGCTGCTTTACCCAGTGAAAGTTGGGTATCATAACCCTTTCTGTACCTCTTCTGTTCACATAATCTGCTCATGTTTTAAACATTCCAGAAAGATAGTTTCATATTTTTTTGCAAAGGTGCAGCAATGAGCATGTGGGAATTTATGTGGCACAACTGATCTTAACTGCCAAAGTAAATGATAACAAAACCTGTTTTCCTCTGGGCTTTAGCACAAGCGTGATCCTAAACAGCTGCTGCTGCCTGACTCAAGCGATATGCTGAGTCTTCCAATAGGACGCCAGGATTCAGCATTCAAATAAACACATCCTAGTTTGCACAGGACTTAAACTTACATCATAAATGAGAACAGCCACATTCCAGGGCTTGCGGTAGTATGTCCGTGTGTTTCCATCACGCACCCTTTCACAAAGACCATTGAAAAAGTCATTGTCAAATGGGCTGGCCATTGGCTGCATCCCTAAAACATTGATTCTACAAGAAACATACAAGACAGGTTATGCTTCAAAGGAGAGGGTCATATTCTTATGGGTCCTATTCTGTAAGAGGTGGAGACTATAGCTGTGGAACTGAATCTTGCTTCATCCAGGCAGCTTGCCTCATCCCTTGTGGTCTTCTCATCTGTGTAATGGAGATAAGGATGCATCTTTTGTAAAGCTCTTTAAGGACCATATTTGAGAAATAAACAAATAAAAGACATTAAACATCAAACACAGTTAGGACCTTAGGAGTTAAAAAGCATTTCTGCTTGACTGGTATATTTGTGAGAAAACATTCTTTGTAAATTTAAAAGGTACATCTCGACAACTATACTTAACCCAGATTTGTTTTGTTTTGTTTTGTTTTTTTCCACAACTTGTATTTGTTTGTTTGCTGGTAGGAACCACTGTCACGTGTGTACAACATCCATCAAATCTTTAGAAGGAATATACTTAGAAGTAGCTACTCCTAGCATTGTCTCTTCTTTAGGATGTGACCTCGTGGAATAGCAGCATTTCCTGGAGCATAAAACAGGAAATCTGAACCATTACAAAACCAGGGAGGGAGGCACACTGACTGTATAGCTCTGTGCATCTATATACTGATGCACAAGAAATACTTCCAAAAATAACTGCTCTTGGAGGATTCTGGTGGGGGGGGTTTTGCCCTTCTGTGCCTGTTTCATACATCTCAATCTTTCAGTTTTTCTGATATTTACTTCTGGCAAATATATGTGTACCTGTGTGAGTGTAGATAGTGGTAATTGAATCATCAAAGTCACCAGCATCACTACTGCATCTCTATACAATGTTTTCTCATGGAAGATTTTAGTAAGAGATTGTAATAGAAATTTTAAAATTACCTAAGTACTTGGTTTACTACCCCATGCTAAAAAAGCAGCATTTTTCCTCTTGCTCAGTAAGTGAAATGAAAAGGATGTATCCTTTTCATTAAACACGAGGTGGTGCTGTAGTATACTTTTATCATCGATTTGGATTGCAGCCTTCTAACTGTATTTGTAGGTAAGAAATAAGCCACTTTTTCTTTTTGTTAGAAATGAAAGAAATCCAGCAAGGTCTGAGAATAGAAAAATTCATTTTCAACTTAGAGTAATGATGAAAACTCCTGTAAACAACAAAGACCTGGGAAATGGAGAATGCAATACTGGAAAAAAGCTGCAGTCAAAGTGTAGCAGTAAGGCATCCCATTGTATAAATAGACAAGAGATATTTTCTTCCTTTTAGACATACATTTTAGTAAAGTAATTGGTAATTACTGGTTTGTTGTGAAATTTCATTAGAAACAAATTTACATCTCTATAAACTTTGCATTTAAATAAAATGTAAGTTTATTCATGTGATGTCTATGTGTGATAATGTTTACTAACATTATGATTGATTTACACTATCTGCATATTTTATCCTCACAAGTATACAAAACAAAGTGGTAGTTAAGTGTTCTTGCAAAAGCTATGTAGCATTTCTGAATCCAAATGCTACCATGATTCAGATTCCACTTTTGGGAATGTCAGGGTGCCCCAGTTTTTTCAGCTGGCTTTGGAGACAATCCCAAATGCTTCACTGGCCCAGTACTGCTCTTTACTTCACTACATACCCTTGTCCTGCAGTCCTACCAACTTCAGACACATCAATGTCATGGTTACGGCATGGTGATCGCGGGTCAGATTCACAGTCATCTTCGTCAGAATAGTCTCCACAGTCATTATCTACATTGCACACAAGTCGTCGCTTTATACATCGACCTAATCAAACAATAAAACATTGCATTAATGCATTTTTGTCAAGATGGCCCTTAAATGGCACCCTCAGCTACTCTTTATTAAGATCTTCCCCTATGCATATTTCTATTATTGTCAGGTGGGATTAAAATCCTCTACTTTGCACTGTATTGATGTATGTTACTAGACGGTTGAGAAAAGCAAGTAGCAGGAGAACTGCTGTCATCTGAAGAAAATTATTACATTCTGAGTTTTTTTAATATTAAACTTTGATTATTAGGTTGGTTGGCGTTTTCTTATTTGTATTAAGAGAATACAGGGAAATATCAATTCAGCATCAACAAAAAATTCTTTCTAAATTGTTTAAACTCTTGCTATTTGTACTATATTACTTGAATAACATGGGGACTGTAGTGTCCGAAGTATAGTGATTTGTGTTCTAAAGCAACAGTGAAGTACTCATTTTCCTGAGTTCACATATCACAGGTATTACAAAGACTTTTGTTTTCCTACAGGATTTAAAGATTATGCCCTAGCATAATAAAACAACACTTCTTGCTATCATCTGGCTCACCTGTAAATGCCACACAATGCCTGTGACCTAGTAGATAAAGGCCTACTTTCTAATTTTAAATTGCTTTATCTGTACTTCTCAGTACTTGAGATAAAAACAATACAGAAAATGGCTTGGAACTCCAAATTCATTTACCTTCTTTCTGTTTCTGTTTTGACTCATTTTATTACTATTAACATTTCCTACTCAATTTTTATTTTTGATGAATCTTGATGCACTTCATTCATTCATATGCCTTATATTTATACCTTACTTTAGATCTAGATGCATTCTGGTCTCCAGTAGCATCTCTCATACCATTCAGATCAGTAAACTTGTGTATCCATTCTGTTAAAATTCTTTCAATCCTAGTTTTTTTCCCATTGATTTTCATAAACATAGTGATTCAGTAGCAGCTGGGACAGTTAAGCCAGAAGAAACGATACTCACAGTGTGGTCAGCTTCTAACCACAAAATGGAAGTTACAGAAGAATTTAAACTAGATCCAAATTATGATGGAAGATGAGAGGAATGTACCCTTCTTAAGCAGTTTTGCTGCTGTGGTTTTGGCATTGTGGCTTTGAATCCACCTGTCCATGTACTGTTTTTAAATGCTAGCATGAGACTGATTTAACTTATTCACAGAACTAAAAAGTGGTTTCTCAGTTATTGCACTGCATGCTATGGCATGAAAACAAAACCTACCAGAACTGCACTGAAAGTCAGCACCACAGTCTGGTTCTGGTTCTTCAGGACAGACTTCACTCGTTTTACAGGTTTGTGTGTCTCCTAGAGCCTCCAGGCATGCTTTTCCACCAAACTGTCCAAATCTTTCAATACGTCTAGAGCGAAACTTGAAAGACAAGTAATACTATTAGTATTGCCCAGAGAGAAAAGAGAACTCTACCAGAACTCCAGGGTTTCCAGCTGAACTTAGAACTTTTCAAAATGATACATCTTTGGTGAAATTTTTTGTTGAAAATCCATGGCACAATTAATGCTTTAAATAACATTGAATTAATAATTATGGTTAATAATACTTAGCTAGTATGTAGAGATGCTAAATTATCACTATTTAGTTTACTTTACTATTTTGTGTATTTCACTTCAGGGTGGAAATGCATAATTTATATTTTGTATGCTTTCAAGCCTTTCATTTTTTAAAGTCTTGTAAGAACTCCCCTAAGGAAAAAAGAAGTTTTTGAAAAAAAATTGGGTTTTTTAATATAAAAAGGGAAAAATGTTTTGAAAAATAATGTTTTTAACAGAAACACCCACATGGCCAAAATAGATTATTTCTATGAAGAAAACATTTTGAATGAGAACACTTGACCAGTATGGTACACTTGGATGTAGTATTCTCTTACTCTATGGCTTCAAATATGAAGCTGTTAGGGGTTTCATCACATCATGAGCATATAGCATTAAGAGTTTCAATCTGGTATTTTCTCATAACCAGCAGGCAGACAGATAGCATCCCTTAGGTTGTGACTTTGGAACGACAAGGACAACTTACCCTTTGAGAGGTGCATGGGTCGCAGGGCCCCCATGCACTCCAGCTGCTCAGTTTACAGTCTATTGGAGATGGAGCATTCAGTTCCCTTGTTCCCCTGTTGAAAGCTTTTTCTGAAGAGCTGTCAAACAAAACATTCCAGTAGAGTCCTGGGCAGTACACTAAAATCACATGTGAGTTTTTATCTAAACCATACACCAATATTTTGGAAGCATCTTCAAGGTGATTCTGTCTCACTTTCATAGTCGTACTTAGATGTATAAACAGCTACCTAATATTAAATTCTTTGGTGGTTTAAAATTACATTAAAAAAAACTTTGAGGATTTAATAAGCCAGGTCTTTTCCCCATTTTTAGATCACCATGCATACAAATGCTCTGCTGGTGGGTCATGTTATGGAAGAGAATGAAACAATAATACACAGAGAACATCTGCAGTCCCCTATCTAGACAGTGGCTGTGCTGCCCAATATGTAAAGACACAGCAGCACATCTCAAATGGATGTAGCACTTCAATACATCTTTGTGATTTTAACCTATTAACTTTAATGGTGTTGCTTTTCAGCCTGGATAAATGTGTAAATGCTTTCCTGAGTTGAAAGACTCATAAATAAAAGTCTTACTTGGTAACAGGATAACTTACATTGTTGGAAAAACAGATATGTTTAGCCATCTTACTATTCTTCAGCTTGCCAAGTTGAATACTCTTGCTGTTAGGCCTATTTTTTTTAAACTGACTCTTCATTTTGGTGCTCAGTTTTAAACACCATCAAACTTCCAGTTTTCAGTAAGTATAAGACCATCACTTCATAGAAATCGAGTTTCTTTAAAGCACCCACTGGTAGATATTAAAAACTGATGCACTATAGAATAACTAAGTTTAAAAATCAAGGCTAGTAGTTTACTGGTGACCTTATCTTTGCAGGTAGCAGTATTTGATAGCAGAGGAACAAAGGAGCATTGAAGTCTGACTTGCCTTGTTTACTCTCAGTAATTTATTCCAATTTGGCATTACGTGCTGAGTATTCATCCTCTGAAGCAATTCTCTCTCTGCATCTCTCCAAATGTATGCTGTTGCCTCTGCTCTACAATGGGACCTTCTTTGCTGAGCTCAGTAGGTTGGCAGATCTGCAGCTCCTGCAGTGTGAGGTATATATGGGTTTTCATTGCAGGCAGGACTTTGTCCTCTGCACTTTGACCCCCTTACATCTACAAATATGTCAGGAGTCCAAACAAATATAATCTGATTCCACAAGGTTAAGAAATCTGTAGTTTGTACAAGAAAGATATAGCAGTTGGTCCAACTTTCTGGTGCTGTTTATTCTATGTTCAGTTTACATATGTACTAAGTTCTTATTGAGACTATGATTTGACCTCTTTCCAGCTATCAGATCTTAAACAGCTCAGGGATCACAGGCTTGCCCAACACTTTACCATCACAGTTATTAAACACTGAAAAAGGTTACCCTGTTTTGAACAGAACTTTGTAGAAGATCTTCAGAAGTTCTGTCCAACCTTGACTTTTTAATGTATTCAGTCGTTCTATGAAATTCTGGAAAGCTGTAGTATATTTGAAATTTGATGCAGCTTCCCAGCCTCTTCAAAAACAGTTATTTCATCTATTATTAGCTCATCTTACAGATGCTTCATACTATGCAAATAATGCTTGAAAACTTCCTATACAGTTTTCTATGTAATATTTTCCCACCACTCAGAATGACAGTAACATCAAGGGTGGGAAAAATTAAAATCTACTGCTTTGGCAAATGAATGAGAATAAGTTTGTTCCTTCCTGTATTTGCTGGATGCCTGTGTATATGACCTTTCCATCTCCTTACTGATCTAGGACTGCAAACCTCTGAATAATAACATCTGTTCTGGCATCTTGGGTTGAAGAGTGACAGGTTGTCCTTAAAGATAGTAGGAATGAGAACCCTGAGATGCTAGACTTTTAAGATATATTGAGGCATCTAATAGGATATCTGAAAGCAGATGGTTATCTTATTCCTAGCAATTCCAAGTGTTCCAGTGTTATACAAGTTTACATTGAAACATATTTCTGAACTTCTAAATTATTATATTAAAATTGGAGCCAAAAACCCTTTCAGGAAATAAGAATTAATCACGGAAAGCTGTGGAGTGCTGCAAGAAGCAACTAGATTCAAGCTACTTTAAGTCCAAAAAATTCTTTCAGAGGTTTCAGAGGTTTTTTGTCATTATTTTGAGTCTAAAATAAAAATCACAGGCAGAAGATACTGAGTTGAAGTTTCCAGTGCAAATGGCAGTCTTACCATCAACTGTGTGCAAACCAGAGCTGATGGCAGTCTCTGATCTGACTTTCAGGTGGCAATGTTTTTCACATAATTAAGGGTCTTTGCCAACCTAAGTGATTCTATCATTTTGTAATAATCCCAACTCAGCAACTTCTGCAAGAATAATCATTGAGTACTTCTACAAGTATGAGGTTCACATGGTTTTCTGCAGATCTAGCTTTGGGGTTTTGGATTTACTTGAGGTTAGAGAAATAAAAATAAAAATATTTTTTAAAAAATTCAGAAAAAGCTCATTGCAAATGAGTCATAAACTCTGAAAAACCACCAATGCATCCACTATCCAGATTATCTGGGAATTCAAAGGGACATAGAGGGAAAGAGCATTTTATTCAACAACATTGTTTAGAAAAACCAAGATACTAAGAAAATTTAAGCTTGTCACTTCCACATTAAGTGTGAAGAAAAACTACATTGAAACAGATACTAAGTCACACAATTTAAATAGGAGAGGAGGTAAAAGCAGTTCAGCTACTGTGTCAAGAGGATACAGTCTTAAGATGAACCAGGAGAAGTTTAGGCTAGACATCAGGAAAAACTTCTTAATTGATAGAGTGACTGGACATAGCAATGGGCTGCCCAGGGAGGCGGTGGAGTCACCATCCCCGGAGGTGTTTAATAAAATACTGGATGTGGCACTCAGTGCCATGTCTTATTTCATAAGGTGGAGTTAGGTCATAGGTTGGACTTGAAGATCTCAAAGGACTTTTCCAACCTAATTAATTCTGTGATTCTGTAAAGAACATCACTGAAGGTGATGAGAACAAGAATTTCAGAGAAAAGCATGAAAATCAAAATACATTTTCTGCTATCTTTTATTGAGAGTTTTGAGGGACGGAAGAGTACTCTTTGGAAAACAAAAGCCATTTCACAATGAGTACACAGAACTGTTTGCACCTTGTCTTGGATCACAGGGTACACTCTACACACCCTCAGGCAACACAGCTCTGGTGATTTGTTGTTGAGTCATACTTCAAAATAGAGAGCTGTTGAGTTCAGTTACAAAACAGATGACTCAAGAAAAAAGTCTTGGTTTGATAACTACCACTGACCAAGAAATAAAGCATATCTGTCTTGAATTTGGAGATATGATAGCATCACACAGAAGCATATCTTTGTCAGCTGTAGTTGCTAGCACCATCCTAAATTGCTGGGGTATAACCAAACTATTTATTCTACTCCCATCTCCACTATTCCTGATGAAGTGTTAATGGTGGGTCGTTCACAACAGCTGGCACTGCACACCTGGCCCCTCAGGCTGCCAGCTGGGTATTAGATAAGGGAAAGAGGCATTGACTCAGCCATGATAACTACACCCAGCCTAAGGAGGTCATCTCTGCCAATGGGTCATAATGGCTCAACCGCCCCAACAGGCTGGTAACAACCTACTCCCCAGAATATCCGTTAACTCATAGGATTACATCATTCCATTTGAAATTCTGTGCCCGGGCGGCATTCCTGCCTGAATACAATCTGGGTGCTTTGGGGACTAGGGAACCTCAGACCACCACTTGGAGGATCCCCAGGAGCACCAGAACTGCCAGAGGACCCCCACTTCTGCAGGACTGCAAACAGGACTTCCACAGGACTGCAACCACTGCTTACTTGGACTGCGGCCTCCACCCTGACCAACAGGGTGCCAGGTTGTACTCTGACCTTCTGGTTTTAAGCTGTTTTTTTTGTATCAGTGCATTTATTGTAATATTTCCATTGAATTGTAACTCCAACCTGGAATCTCTCTCAAGGTACTTGTGTGGGGGTTAATTTCTCTGCTGGTTCACTTTCAAGCCAGCATATATATTGGGAAGCCAAGCTGCTGGCCAATGTTGTGATATGGGCACACACGTAGATATAGGAGCATATACAGTTAAAAATCTTCTGTAGGGTAGGAAAAGTTAACAAATGTTGAACTGTTTGAAAAATGATGTATAAGCACTTGCCAAGCATCCCTGGGAAGAACAGGTATGCATTCCAGGGAGGAACAGCTATTGATGAGAAGCAGCAAGTGTGACCTGCTTCCTGTTTTCTGGGCTTCAAACTGGCCAAAACTGACTCTGAGGACTGGAACAAGACCAAGACACCAGGGTGCATGCACAAGGAATAAAGGTGAAAAGTTTAACCCTGAGGAAATCTCGTTACTTCATCCTAAAGACCACCTGAAGACCACCACTAGGAGGCAATGCTCAGGCACAGCTGTATGGAAATAACTGATGAGTTTATTATAATACGAAGTGGTGATAGGTGATAAATATGTATAGGTGTACACATATGTAATATTTTGGAGGATAAATACAGAGGGGAAAACTGTTAACAGCGCACATGCTTTGAGGAGGTATCCCCATGTGCCTCAACGTTAATTAAACATACCTACTTTACAACTTCCTGAGTTGTGGAGTTCTGTCTGCGTATCAGTTGCATGCTGTGGATTCTCTGTAATAATCATGTCTTCTGGCTGGACTGTTTCTATCTTAAGATATTAAACCTGTGCTTATTTGTATTTGAATATTAAAATAATAACAACAACCATAAAAACACAAGGAGGAAGTGCCTGACCAATTTAGTGGCCTTCTATAGGGGAATGATTACATTAGTGGACAAAGGAAGGGCTGCAGATGTCATTTGTCTGGACATCTGTAAGGCCTTTGACATAGTCACCCACAACATCCTGAATTGGAGAGAGATAGGTTTGATCAGTGGATTGTTAGATGGATAAGAAAATGGTTGGATGGTCAGCGACTCCAGTCCCAATGGACATCAGTGACAACTGTTGCCCCTCAGGGGCAGTGCTATTTAATACCTTAATTAATGACATGGATGAAGGGATTGAGTGCAACCTCAGTGACACCAAGGTGACTGGTGCTGTTGACGCACCTGAAGGACAGGATCTCATCCAAAGGGACCTGGACAAGCTCGAGGAGTGGCCCAGGGGAATGTCATGATGTTTAATAAGACCAAGTGCAAGGTGCTGCACCTGAGTCAGGACAACCCCTGGTATCAGCACAGGCTGATGAACAGATCAAGAGCAGTCCTCTGGAGATGGACTTGGGGGTGCTGTGGGTGAGAGGCTGGACATGCCCTGGCCATGTGCACTCAGCCCATCCACAGCCCCGTGGGTAGCAGGGGAGGGAGGGGATTCTTCCCCTCTGCTTTGCTCTGGTGAGACCCCACCTGGAGCACTGCATCCAGCTCTGGGGTCCCCAGCACAGGAAGGACATCAGCCTGCCAGAGAGATTCCACAGGAATCCACCAAGTTAATCAGAGGGAGGAAGAACCTCGGCTTAGGGAATTGGAATTTTTCAGCCTAGAAAAGAGGCAGCTTAGGGGTGACCTCACTGCAGCCATCCAGTACTTGAAGGGAATAATAAAGATGCAGGACTTTTTCCCAGAGCATGGAGTGACTGGACAAGCAGGAACAGATTAAAAGAGAGTAGGTTTAGATCAGATATTAGGAGGAAGTTTGTTGTTGTGAGTGTGGTGAGGCACTGGCACAGGTTGCCCAGAGAAGTTGTGGATACCCTGTTCCTGAAAGTGTTTAAAGTCAGGCTGCATGGAGCTCTGAGTAACCTGGTCTAGTGAAAGGTGTCCCTGCCCACAGCCAGGACCTTAAAGATCATCTAGTGCCAATCCCCCTGCCATGGGCAGTGACACCTTGCACTAGACCAGGTTGCTCAAGGCCTTATCCAACTGGTCTTTGAACGCTCCCAGGGTTGGTAATCCACACCTTCCTGGGGTAACTGTTCCAGTGTCTCACCATCCCCACAGTAAATAACTTCTTCCTAATATCTAACCTAAATTTCCCCTTGTACAGTGTGTACCCATTACTTCTCATCCTGTCACTACAGTTCCTGGTAAAGGGTCCCTCTCCTGCTTCCCTGTAGGCCCCTTCAGATAGTGAAAAGTTGCTATGAAGTCTCCATACAACCTTCTCTTCTCCAGGCTGAACAGTCCCAACTTTCTCAGCCTGTAATTATAGGGGAGCTGCTTCAGTCTTACCAACTTTCTGGACTTGCTTCAACATATATCTAGTATGAGAATCAGATTTTTTCATCACATGGTATTGACCATTCTTATAAATGACATAGAGACATTTCTGGTAGAGTAGCCCTTTAGTTGTTTTCACATGATCATTTCATAGGGACTAGTATTTTGTTCTCCTCCTAGTGATACTTGCAGTGAAAACACAAAGGTTATATTTTTGAAGTTTAGAAATAGGCAGTCTTGAAGACTTTAAATATTAAGAGAATTACTGTCAGCATAAAATTGTGCATCTTCATAAAGAAATAGTTTGAGATTAGTATTTTCACACTCAGCATACAACAGAACAAAGGTGCCTGAGCTCCATGAGCCTGCAAAAATATGGCTTCAATTATCAGTCACCTTTATTGTGCCACATACATCCAAAATAAGCAGATAAACCATTACTATTTGACTCCTTGAAATACAGCAAGAAATAGTTTCCTTTTTTTGTAGGATATCTGAGCAAGCTACCATTAAAAATGTCTTCATTGGATGTTTATGATGTTTATGCTCTGTGTTAGGAAAACAAAACAGTGGAGACAGCTGCAGAAGACAAAGAACACTTACCTTCTGCTTTTCCCCCAAAGCGAGGCAACCACATCTAAACTGCATAGTATGGTTGTAAGCTGCAGGGTAACATGAACGATTCTCATTTTGTAGCTGAATAGACTAGAATTGTCATGACTGAATTTGTAATTTATTTATTTGTTCCTTTTGTTATTTATTACCAAGAGAACAAACAAAAAGCAGTGTTTACTGAAGAATGCCAGTAACTGGCCAAAACTGCCTTACGGTAAGTGCTCTAAAGTCCACTTTTCAGCAAATTCCACTTTTTCCCTGGATGGGGTCTGGAAAATACTGTGAAGCAGTTTCAGGATTAAAAATAAATCAATTTTGTTTAATAGTACCTTTTGAATATAGGAAAGACATTATGTATTGAATTAAGAGAACCATTAACTGCCTAGTAAAAAAGTGGTCATAACAGTGACTCATGTAAGGAACAAATAGTTCCTAAAGCAGAGATGTTTACAAGAGCAAGCTCAGTGTATAACAGCTTTGGAATCTTCATTTGGAGTACTGGAGGACTAAAGGCCCAAGATGTTTTTTTTATTCCTCCCTAAGCCAATATAAAAGAACAACACACTATTTTTTTGTGGTTTTGAATGAGACTAAAACCCTTCTAGCTTTCACTGTCACCAAAACCCAAACCACAAGCTAGCTCTTTAGAAGGGCATTCCTTTTTCAGTAGTTTGCTGAAATCCAGATTTAAGGTATTGTCTTAGACACAGTCACAAGACAGAAGTCACTCATAAATAACCTGCTGTTTAGCTGTCAAGAACTACATATCTGGATGCAATCTTAAAATAGTAATTCGGGGTAAAGATATTCCAATTTACCATGGGCAATTAAAAAAACTAGTACTTTAAATTTTTTCTATTCTCTGCTTTTTTTGTGGGAGGGTGAGGGGAGCATGTAAAATAGGGTAGACAATTTTTTCCCCTATTCAAGCCTTGATTTGGATTTATTTCATTTAAAAGAACTTACGTCTGCTGCAGCCTCAGTCCAGCTTGATGAGTCTGCTTACACTAAACTCATTTATTAGGCAAGAATGCAAGACACAGACACTTGCAATATTGTATTGTTTCATCATACCTGCTATCACAGTTCATGGTTTAAGAGAGAGACTCAGAGGAAACAGCTATTCAAAGTAAGCTAGCAGACCAGCAAGCATCCTTGACCAGATTGTAAGAGGTCCTGCTTAAAAGCTCTGAGTGATATCCTGATGACCATTTCAAAACGTAGGACAGTTGACTTTTGCCTGACAGCAAACCGTGAATGAAATCCTTAACTCAAATGCTGGTAAATATATTCTTTCAGGCATTAAGGCACTAAGACAGTCAATTGTCCTTTTAATCATATACTAAATTACATGTTGTCATACAGTCACAAAAAAAAATATTTTGTGACTCTACATAAAGCCTCTTAAGCCCTATGTTTCAAGCTGGATACCAACTCCCTTGCAATGAGTTGTTTTCATACCCTTAACCATCAAACAATCTTAAAAATAAGTAGACTAGTCTAAAACAGTGGCTTCCTACAGAATTTATTCTTTTTTTAGCTATCTTTATTAAAGGAGCTATAAAAACAGTGGCTTCCTACAGAATTTATTCTTTTTTTAGCTATCTTTATTAAAGGAGCTATATAATTTGTTCTGAACATGAGCTAAAATTGTTCTAATTGAGATTTCCTGGCATCTCCTGCAGGGCTGGAATACACAAGCTGAATTAGTGAAAATTCTGTGTGCAATACAATTTAAGTACCCATCTTCCATGGTCCTGCAGAAAGAAGCAAGAAAGCATCTTTAGTAGCAACAAGCTCAGGCTGAGTGGCCAAAGGGATAAAGTTCTAGTGACAGTCAGTTATTAAATCAGTTGGAGATTTAATTTTTTAATATGGCACAGCATTCTGTGAAGAGATCCAATGCAAGAAGCTATGGAAAGACATTTTGCCATCAGACAGATACAGAATCTGTGAGGAATGATTCTTAGCAGGCTTTGAACTCCTGGTGTCAACCAGACCACAAGATTGAGTTAGAGAACAGAATCAACAGCCACACTGATGTTCATTTGGTATGAAGTATTGCTTCTGTTTAATGTTATTAAGTAACATCAATTGAGATACTACAGTTTCATATAACAGTGTAACATCCGTAGGTTTCTACATTTCCAGTTTGAGACAAATACTTAAATTTGTGACTTTTTTTTTTTCAATACAGAAAGTGCAAGAGAAGTTTATACACAAGACTAATTGCATGACTGGCTGAATTGGTACTAAGGCTATATTCAAGTTGACTTTCTTAGCTCTCCAGTTTAGCAATTGCTTAGGCATTTGATTTAACAATAACATTTCAAGTTCATACTTAACAGAAAAACATCAGTCATCACCACTGGCCAAGAATGTAGCTGTTACAGGCAGTTGTAACTGGTTCAAAAATCTGTTAGTAAAGAGGTTCTTGAGAAAAGGCATGCTTTTCAAGATGTAGGGTACTACCTTACATTAATGGCACAGAGGTGGTGTATCTGTTCACAGAGAGCCTAGGCATGGAGTGAAGCCATTATTGTCTTTCTAACACACTGGAAACACCCCCCACTGTACCATGTGACAGCTCAAACTGAGCAATATCAGGGATTCACCTAGACATAAGCAAGAACCCTGCCTGCTTATTCCATTTGTCTGCCAAGCCATCTTAATAGAAAAGTAATCCTAGTAGATTTCCCTCCCTGAAAAATGCCATATTAGCACCAAGACAACAGTTAGTGTCCACAACTACCTAAGTGTTCTGCAATAAGTTTTTCAGCTTATCTGACCCTCAAGTATAGTCCTCTAGTACTCAGGTCTCCAGCAGTGCTGTTACAGACTCCGCAGTCCCTTAATGACACCTTTATGGCAGGATGATACTTTTACTTTTAGTTAAATAGACTAATATTAGATTCTTTTCCTCTACACACAGTTATACTTTTGGGGCTAAGAGACCAAGTCATCTACCCAGTCACCAGCTAGAACTGATTAGCATCCATTTAACTTTACAACTGGCTGCTGTTATCATAACAGGCAACTGACCTAGTTGTTTAAGGCATGGATTCAACACCCTTATGTGAAGGCAACACCGCTCCCCTAAGGTACATTAAGTTCCTTTATTTTGGGACAGTAAGTGCTACATGAGGGGAAATGGTACAAGGCAGACTACTTAGTGCTGCTAAGCCCTTTGTGGAGAAGTGCAAAGAACTAAAGTAAAAGGTTACATCCACCAATTTGAATTTGGGTTTCCAGCGTGAGTCAATATCCCCATTTGCTTTGCCCTGAATTATCATCTTCACAGCATGTTCTTTGAGGGTTCATGCTTCAATCCACCTGGATATGTTTTAGATTGCAGACATTGTGAAAAAACAGCAAGAATAGCAGACAGCAAAGTGAAACACGTAGAAAAATCACGTTGAGAAGAGGTCCAGTTATTCCATTTGTCCTTTTCTGGTTAAACCTAGTACGATGGAAAGGACGTAGTATTAGGATGGCTATAAGTTATAGCTTAATTGCTTAAACAGAGCCACTGAGAACAAAACTAAAGCAATAAATACCAAAGCTTGTCTTCTGTCAGAAGCAAGACAGTATTTCAGGGGAAGACTTAGAGGTATGGTAGAAGAAGATTTGCTGGATCAACAGACCTTGTTCTCCAGTCAATGGTATGAAAGTTTGAATTACATTGCTTTCTAGTAACTAAAGCTCTTCTAAAAGCTTTTGATTAATATCAGAGCAAGGCTCTAACTGCCTTATTCTAGTTTTACTCCAATTCACCCAGAGTCCAAAACTGCAATTGTTGAGGTGATTAAACTTCAGGGAGCTGTACAGGGTACTGTATCCTACCACTCTATTAGAGGTACCTGAAGATATTAAAGTCAGCCCCTCTGAGTTCTGCAGCACATCTTTTATTCATTAATTTTCCTCAAGCAAAAGAAATATAGATGTATAGTGGGATTGAGATTTAAGTCTCTGGAAGAATAAAGTCTTTATTTCTAAGAAAGTGAAGCTGTCTAGGCTTAGATAGAATGCAGCTATGTACAAGTCTGAGTAGAGGTATCTGGCAGAAGTGTTCTTTTAGGCAGTGCTTGCCCTACTTCAGAGAGCATTAGGGTTAAGCTACTGCAGTTTTTAGACAGCTCTTTACCAAACATTTTCTCAATCAATTTCAGAGGATGAAGTAGGTTGTTTGATTAGTGAAAGACTTACCTGATCTATACAAATGGGTTGCCAAAGTGATCACCAAAAGGACCAGAAGGTGGTTTCTGAGATTCCTTCTAAGGAAAGAAGGTTAAACTGTTAGTGGTTTTCCAGGTTTCACCAGATTTACTGTGCATGGCTTTATGACCTAGTTCCTGTTCCAAACACCTGGAAAAAATACTTCAGAGTTCCTGCTAAATACACATTTACTGTACTGCTTCAACACAGAGTCCTGAGCTGTGTTAGCAGTTATGCTAGTCCAAGGCAAGGTATCTTTCAGAAAACCATGTATGCTACTGAACACTCCTTTTGAGCCAGCAGACTCACGATGAGATCTTTTAGTCAAATGCCAGAAGTATTCCACTCTGGAATTGGTCCAGAATTTCCACTAAGGGTTTCAAGCGCTGTGTCCCAAGTGGACTGATGTGATGAAGCCACTTCCTCCCCCACAGTGTATTCAATAAGAAACCTCCCATTTATTCAGCTTGAGAGCTGGACAATCCACACTGCTCAGTCTGTTCTGGAGAGGTAAATATAATCAAAGTGGAATATTTCTGCAGCTACATTATTTTATACTCTTTTGTAGAAGGTCCCAATACTGAAGAACTTTCTGCTAGCGTTTGCAGCTTGGGGAACTGGTTGAGTAGCCAAGCCAAGCAGAATAATACTTTGTTAGCCTTGTAGCAACAAATGTCCTCTGTTAGATTCCAGATTAGCCTCAAAGATGCAAAAGGTTTTGAAAGCCAGAGCTAAGATGGTGCTCAAACATAGGCACCACAATTATTAAGGAGAAAAAAAGGTTTTAATGGGTTTTTGGTGGTAATGTTGCTTTTGGGGTTTTGTGGGTTCTTTTGTTTATTTGTGAGGGTTTTTTGTTTAGGTTTTTTTAAAAAAAATTACTACTTACAGATGAGGCACTGAAAAGATCTGTTTTATCTTGACTTTCAAACAGGTCATCAGCCGGCTGGGCACTTTGTCGAGGAACAGGCTTTGGTGGTTCTATAAAAGAGATATACTTCTATAATCACTTAACAGCTTTAACAAGAACTCAGCTCTGCCTGTATAGCAACACCACAGCTCATCTAATCAGAAACACAAAAAAACTTACATAGAAGTTGTTTTGAGTGACCTCACAATTTTAACTCCTGCTTGTCCCTCACTAAGCTTAAGCTAGATGGAAATTCTAACATTGTACAGACTTAAGTTTACTTCGTTCTAGTGAAGTAGCTTAGGCAGTAGGTGTCAGTGTTTAGCCACTGCTGCTGATCAACTATTCAATTTATTAGTTGAAACAGTCCTTCAACCCCCTATTTCAGCAACCATTAACTCAAATTTTTAGTTCTATCAGGAAAGACTGATCAGCCAACCTAATCATTGAGCAGCTATTCAATCAGAAGAGTAAAAATAAATAAATAAATATTTCCAGTCATTTTGGAAGACAGCTTGCTAGCATCATGATCTGCACTCTCTTGAGAAATGCCTACTTTACAACTAAAGTAACTGCTGAAAGTTCCAGAAGCACCTGAAAGGCTTTGCTGCTCTCCTCTCCTTGCTGGTACTGCAGGTGGCTTTGGCAGCTGGAAATCTTTGAACATTTCCTTGATATCCTTTATCTCCTTATCCCCAAGTGGATCCAGAGCAATGAAAGCATCACTCTCTTTCTTGGACAGCTCCTTCTGCGGTGCAGTTCTAGGCGGTGGCTGAGGTAGGCTAGCTGTGGTTGACACGGAGGGCAGTACAGATGTTGTCTGAGCTGGGAGTGTTGCAGATGTGAACACATTGCTCTGGAAGGGGTTTACAGCACTGGGTGGCTGTGCCCAAGAACTAGATGGAACTTGTGCTGGCTGTGCCCAGAGACCAGAAGGCTGAGTGGCTGTGGCACCAAAAGATGCAGATTGGTTCCAGCCTGGCACTGCTTGAGAACTGAAGGCAAGTGGTTGAGTAAATCCTGTAGTCTGATTAGGCATCATAGACCCTTGAAAGGCTGATGCAACCTGAGTGAAGGAAGGTGTCTGTATAGCCCATGATGATGAAGTTACGGGCAAGCCACCTAGGGAGAGATTGTTGTTACACAGCACTTCAGTCATCTGAAGACTACAATTAGGAGTGTATCAATTCCAGAGGGTATCAGCAAAAGACTCTCATGTACTGTTTGCAAAAATCTCTTGGCTTGCACTTACAAATCAAACCATTTAGGGGAAAGAGGCCAGGAGAAAGTGCCTAATTTTTTACTTTGCTGCATTTCAGTGCTGCAAGGACAAAATTGAGATTGATGTAAGAGAAGGAGGAACACACTTAGTTCTACCACAGAAATGGCAGATGGATTTGCCATACAGTTACTTCTGTGTAAATGATTATTAAGGCACTGTGCAGCAATGTTACTCTGACCTGAGAAGTTGTGCCTGGCTAACTTGAGCCTTGTGTACCTGAAGCAGCAATCTGCTGTCAAAGTTAAAACAAAAGAACCTGATCCAGTTAAGGCTGTTAGCCTTCTATTCACGGAACTTAACGGTTTAGGGCAAACAGGACATGGATTAAAGGGTATAGCACACAAGAAGTAAAGGAAAACTAGAAAGTCTGTGTTTTGGTGTTAGGAGGTATTTTGGGGTGGAAAAAGACCTTTACTTTATAAACTAACCTAGACCAGCCAATGGTAATGCTGTGGCAGAACTTGTTTTGAAGAGGTCCAGTGAACTAGATGGCAGAGGTCCAGCTTGTGCCACTGAGCTCAAGTTAAGGCTCTCTCTAGGTAGCACAAAGAAGTCTGAGCTGAATAAGTCATTTGTTGCAGCCTAGAAAGAAAAAAAACATATTTGTGAGATGCCATGGCACAACACATTCTAGCGTGATTAGGGCTCCCTAGTACAGAGCTATAAACTTCTTGTTCATCCAAAGCACAGGAGGGAGATTTGATGTATCTTTTGGAGCATAAGGGTTTCAAATATCACCCTTTTGTTCCTGCCTGTGGAGATACACTACAGCATTAAATAGGTAAAATATGTAGTAGTCATCAGTCAACAGCAGAAGAGTAGAACTTAAAATGACTGAATGACTTGCTATCATAATGAGCTTCCCTGTGCACCCCACACCACTTCTTAGTCTGCAGCAAACCCTACGGTTGTGGCAAGGCCAGCAGAGTTTTGCATCATTTGGGTACAAGATAAATTAAGCTGATCCAGAACCATCCTGTGTCTAACTAGGCAAGTCATTGAAATTGCCCTCAGTAGGCAAACACTGAGAAACTACACGGCTTTCTGTAAGCTAGTACCAGTATCTTACGGAATCACAGGTTGACGGGCATACTGCTGTCATAAGAGGTTCTGGCATTATATCAAGTGTTAATACGTAGAGCAGCATACTTACCACACCTTTACAGGAGTATGGCAGCATTAAAGAAGAGAGTATAGAATTTAGTGACCACAGTTACTATAAAGCATTCATAAATATTAGAAGGTACCATGGCTGCAGAGAGGTTAGAGCAAGCATGGCAGGCAGAAGTAGATGTATTGTGAAGCTATTTAGCCAGTTATACAGTATGAAGAAAGGAGAGCTTCCTTCACCCAGCTTCTCCAAGTGAAATAATGCATATCACCATAAATTACTTGAACAGTGTTCACCTTGATAGACTTCCTTCCTCTTCCTGGCCTGGTACTCTGTGGTGGAGGGATAATTGTTATGGGCTCATATGTCATGAATTGGGTATTGTTTTCAGAATCCAGCTTTATTCCATTCTGCAGGCATCCTCCTTTCAAAGGACCTTCCACAAACAGGTTTGGTGGGGCTTCAAGAAAGCCATTCCGTTCTCTCTCTGGTATCACTTTTGGAACTCTTGCTGCACATGACTTACTCTCAAGTGGCCACTGGCTTGTTAGTGCTTCTCGTTTGCCAGTTCTATTAGAAATCTGGTCAAACTGTTTATCAAAGTTGTCAGTATTACCATCTGAAGGACCATTACACACTGATGTTAAGGTACTCAGAGTTTCCTTCTTCTGATGAGATTTTAGAGAATCAAATGAAGGTGGTGCAGATTGGTCTGGCTGTGTGAAAGGATCATCACTGAAAGGATCTGGATTAGGTGTGGGAAAGAAGCTGAGATTGGTAGAGAAAGAACTCTCAGGTAAGAAGGGTGGCTGTGCCTTTGGTTGTGGAAGAGAGGCTGTGATGTCATTCAAGAAGAGATCCTCTTTTGCAAAGGTTTGTTTGGTCTCAATTTCAGAATTAAGATCCACTAACAGAATCTCTTTAGCCTCCTATTTGTTCAGAGAGAAAAATAAAGTTAATTGTATGTAGAATTTGCTGCACAGTGAAAAAGCTCAAGCAAAATAGCTGCAAAAGGAGAGATCCTAGTATCCAATAGATTATACTAGTAAATATTCAAAGCCACACAGGCAAGCACTTCTGGCTATAGTCAAATTACAGCTACTGAGTTTCTAAAACTCAGTACTAGAAGCACCTGTTTCCAGATACCATAGCTAAATATCAGATGCTTGTTCTTCAATCTAGTGACTGCAGATTCAGTAAGAACTAATTACACTTAGGTTTTCACTTGACTCAAGAACCCCCATTTGAGTTCTAGTCTTTAGTTTTGAAAAGTGTGAGATCACACTGCCTTAGTATGACTTCAACTTGCAGTCTCAGCTTCAGAATAACACTGGAGAGCTGCTTGCCAGTCAAAGATGTTAACATGATAATTCTCCACCAAGCACACAGTGGAAGGGTAAGGCTTGGTCACTGGCTGGGTTGACAGCACCACATATATTGTGGCAGATGATGTCTTACAGTGCCAAATTAAAAAGGATAGGATTTTTAGGTTCATACTAAGATATGGCAAGATTTATGCACACTTTTGTGCAATTAGGCCAAATTTTGATCTGTAGCTACTACAATGATGTTAGTTACTCCAGTAATTAAGTGGATACTCCCATGGCCCTACCACACTAGTACACTGATGGTTGCTAGACAGATGTCTCAGTAAAATCAGTACTTACTGCTAGGACTAAATCACCTTTCAAAGAAAAAGCCAAGGCAGCTTAGCTGGACTCTACTTACTGTATGACTCCTCATATCTGGAGGTGTTGACATATCCCCAAACAAGTCCATCTGGTCAACTCCCTTGAAGCCAGAAATATTGAAAGAATTTATATCTGTTAGAGCTCTCACAAGAAAAAGAAAATCCAGCATTATACAGATTTACTACAAGCACATCTACAAACACAGCATTTCCTACACAACATGGAGATAGTCAGTTATGAACTCCTTAATGTCACCAACATAAACTTTTAAAATTTAACCTACCAGCTTTGTTTTGTCAGCTTGTTCGGCAGGTAGTCCTTCACCACCATTCTGTAATAGATGGGTAACAGTGTCAGAAATGGAATATCAAAACTTAAGCAAGGGACTTGCAGGCTTTAAAAAGCAAATGATGGAAAGGGGAAGCATGAGGAAGATCACTACTCAGTATTAGTTCCATAGACCCCTTTTACTTCCATTTCAATGTAATTGGGCATCTGACATTGCCTCCATAATGCTGGCAGCATAAAGAAAGTCAAAGTTAGTTGTGGTGCAGCAGCATACCTAATCAAGAGAGGCTGAGTTGGAGTGACCTACCTCAGACTTACTTGCTTCTTCACTCTAAATAAAAAAGAAGACTTTTAATACCTAGACATCATGTAGAGTATCAGAAGTCTCTCACTTTAGAGGAGCTTTCCAGACCTAGGTAAATCAGACTGCTGGCTCAACTACCAACCAATAGCTTCAAATGTTCCTGGATTTAGACAGACCTCTGTGTCAAATTTTACAAGAGACCAAAACTCAGTCAAAGGGGAAGCAAGTTTTATTTCTATGCAGAGTAAAGCAGTTTCTATATTTTTACACACCTTTTTCTTTTCTTCTTCTTCCTTCTTCTTCATATTATATATCAGTTGGAAGAGGTCCTTAAGATCAACAACTAGAGGCTCAGCCTGGAAAAGAATGTAGATTTTAGGTTAGGTACTACTTTTACCTGGACTTCTGTTTCCTAAATGGTGCAAGAGTTAGGTTGAGATAACAGGAAAAGTAGGAATTTAAAGGCCTGTTTAGTTTTCATACAAGCTACTGATTATGCATAATCCAAGGGGATTGGAGCACAACCAGCACAGCACTTTTGTTAAATCTACAGGAAAAGTGGCTGTCACAAGTTTGCTCTAACCTGCTATATTTTAGCTAAAAGGCTGGTAGTAAGACTTCTTAAGTGCATGGCAAGTCTTAGAACTGCAAAATTTATCCAAAACTTCTGGTAGTCTCCTGAGAGGAAAAACATTTTGCATTTGCCTACCTGCTACCAACTCTAGCACTGAACCTGGAGAATACTTCTATAAATAATACTACATTAATTTTAAACAGTGTACAAATAGCAAGTGAGCAAGGAAAACATAAGATTGTTGTCACCTCAAATGTGTAAAGCAGGGACCAGCTGTAAATGGGATCTGTGTCATGATGACAGTTTTAAGTGAATTAGAAAGATGTGGCATTTCCTGAACATCCATTAATGAGAATGTTACTGAGATGATGGCGAGTTCAGTTATTCTTCTTTGGAACTTTTGTGTCAGGTGTATAGCAGCTGTGTCAATACCTAGAGTAGGACAAGTCCCCCTCTTCAGTGACTACCACTGGCTCATGCAGAGAATCCATTGAACAGATCTCGCTGTTTACACCTGAGCACCATTCTCAGGTGTAAACATGCAGCTGCCGGAAGAGCCATTTTGAGAATTATCAACTTTTAACAGAGTACAGCTGCAGCAGACTAGAGCTGCAGAAGTCCTTACTTCTTAGCTAGACAAGTTTATGTCGAAAACAACTAGCAGCAAGTCAAGAGCTGTCCACAACAGCCTGGCTGAGCTTATGAGCTGGCAAGCAGCACCCCATGGTGAAATGAGAGAATAGACTCCAGAGTACATACAAAAGGCTTTTGTACTTAATCTACAATCTCACTGAAACCAATACAACACTGACAAACTACAAATAGAACTCTGACAAACTACAAAAACAGACTTAGGAGAGGGTCTTAGAGCTGTTATTGAAGTAGTAACATGCTCCAACAAGGAGCTCCTCAGTCCCACCTGTAGTGGGCCTGAAGCTACCAGCAGGTTCTCCAGGAGTGCAGGCAGGAATGTACAAAATAAATTTCTAGCTTTGAAGTCTGGGCTCCTCAAGTCTTTATAGTGACTATTATAATTGTATTATAAAGACAAGCTAGTAAATAATAAATACCTAACTTCAGGTTATTTATGAAGCAGCGTAATTCTCAGCAATACTTTTAAGTAACTTATTTCCAATACTGCTTGCATACGGATTCTCCTCAGAGAGACAAACCTTACACGCAGGATTTCTGCATGGGAGGAACCTATTGCAAAAGGATCAGAGTGCCTCTCAGAAGTAACCCTAGAAGGAACCTGTTCTGGCCTCAGAATCACTGCAACTGAGTAAGTGATTTCACTGCTGAGCAAGACAAAGTATCACGAGAACTAGACTAATGTAATTCTATATTCCTGTTAATTCTGGGTGAAGCTCTGGCTATTTTACTTAAGAATTAGTGCTCTCACAGTGGGAAGACCATGATAATGGCTCTGTTCATCTCTAATGACTTTTGTGGTGTATGGACAAGTTAAGCATTGTTAGTGATAGTAACCAAGACTACTTGAGTGTTTTTAGTCTGGACTACAAAGATATTGTACAAGACAGAAGCCAGTGGTGATACAGTCTACACCTATGGTCCTTCTCTCAGTAAAGAGTCTATCCATGTGTGCTGATAATCCTCACAGAAATTTTGTAGGATTACCAGCAAAACCTTATCACATGTTAAATGTTTACACAACAGCATTATCCATAACAAGTGGAAGAAGATGTTTGATCCATACCTGTTGGGCAGTTTTTATGGCAAAAAATTGGTGCTGGCCTTCTCCTCCACATATATAGCCAAAGGCACGATTGTCTGTTACATCCCGAGCAATGAAGGAGATTTTGTTTACTGGATGCTCATGCTCTATGACCTAGAATTTTGAAAAAATAACTGTTGGTTTAATTTGCTGGAAACATAATATCTGCTATTCTCTGTTATTAGAATGACTGAGACTGCTAAAAGTCTTCAGTTCAAGACTCAGATTTATCAGCTTTGACTAACTACCATAGAATGTAGCCATCCTTCTGTCAGGAGGCTTCAGCATAAAAAACATTTCATAAGGCAATTTTTTATGTGGAAGTGGGACACAGTGACACGAAGGAATCTAGTTCAGATTAACTTCCAGGTGTCTCACTTGCTTTAAGAATCACATAAAGAAAATAAGTTATATCTTACCCCAGTTTTCTCATCTATTATCTTGATACCAGAAAGGGAGATGTTTACCCAGATCTTCTGTTTGTGTTGACCCTGGGACCGGGCTGCTGCTGCTATTCCCTAAAGAATAAATATCAAAGTATTGATGAGACTTCTGTTGGATTGAGCTTTAACTTGTTCCCTTGCACTCCTCATGAGCCTATGGCTGTGACTGTACTGGTTTTAATCCAGTTATTCCTATGCAACTACACATTTAGAGCAGCATCCTCTTGCAACATTTGACAGCATAGGTTTGAAGTGATACCACAGGACTGGACTCTTTTCTCTATAAACATTTTAGAGCATTAAAACTGATTTTAGTTTACAAAACTGCTGCAGCAGCAGCATCTTTACCTGCTTTTCTGACCTGAGTGAAGGTGTATGAGTGTTCTGCACCACAGAAGTCATAATCTTTGTTGCTGCAGGGATTCATTTATCTTTTGGTTTATCTGTATCTCTTTGTATACCATTGACACAGGATGCCAACCTGTGCTTTGACATCAATGTTAAATTGCATAGCAATCCCCCCTCCCCTTCCAAAACCAAGCTCACCATTTGTGATGAAATTCATACTACCAGCACTCATACTGGATGCCTACACATCCAAAAGAGTGTTCCTCAGCTTTTAGAGAAACACTGTTCTTTGAGCCAGGGGTTACAGCTTAAGAAGTAACATCCATCTAAGATGGTGCTGTTATTAATTATGTTATAATTAAGCTGCATTTTAAAGTTGTGCCAAAGTGACTATTTGATCTGCTTTTTAAAGGGTAACCAGAGATTGTTCCTTACATTGCAGCTCAAGCCCTTACCTTCAGCTTCATCATTGAATCCTGACTCATTTTGTCTCCTCTTGCCTCGGGAACATCATCAATGCCAATCAGTTTAGCTTTGTATCTTACACCATCACCTTTGAATCTAGCCAAGAGAGAGTCATCTGTCTTTTCTGGCCCTGGAGACAGAGAAAAGCCTTAGTGGGTCTGTTTTTTGTTGAGGTTATTTTTCAGTTTGTGTGAGGTTTTTAGTTGTTTTTTTGTTTGTTAAGAGAGAAATGTTTATGTTGTAGATTTGAGAGCTTTACAAAAACCTATACCATATAAGCATGTAGTGAAGCTGTCCCTTGGGTGTATCTGACTCACTGTCTGTGTGCACTGCAAGACAGTTACTCCTTTAAAGTCGCTGTCCTGTGGCAGTACACAGCCTCAGTTCAAAGAGTGGAGCCCAGTGCTTAATGTTTGGGGGCTTCAGAACAATTTTTCACCACATAAAACACTAAAATATTTATAAGCAACAACCAAGTAGATATAGGTGCTAAGAAAGAACACCACACCATGGCCATGTAGGGTGTTCGGTAAGGTCTTTAGGTGTTATCCCCTTGTTCTGGGGATAGGCAGGTCTTTTCTTGGCATGTGAAAAATAATCTTCTAGGTCCCATTCTAGAACTTTCTATCACCACCATAATTTCTACAAGTCCTGGTACTCCCGTCCCTCTAATCACTTGGGATTTTACCTAACTGGTTATTTCTGCTGTTCCTGCTACCAGGAACTGCTTGCTTTTCTTCTTTGCACGCTCAGCATACTTCAAGTGTGTGCCTAGGTATATATTTTTATATGAGGTAATTACATTTACATGACCTATCTATCAAAAAATCTACTATCTGATATACAATTCTCATGGAATGAGTATTCCATCTTCTCTGGACTAGAATCTGCATCCAGCATGAATCTCCCACTCTGGAGGGAGAGGAGGAGTCAGGTTCAAGTAACAGCTACCATGATGGTCCAGGGTCTGGTCACCTCTTCAGGAGGCTTTCACTTTTCCAGGCTCTTGCTAACTTGTCAGGATCTGCAAGTGACTCATTTAACCAGTGGAACTGAGAGCTTTAGAACTTAAGGCTAGAAAAAAACCCTTTAAAACTAAAAGCCTGCCTTCTGGTTGAGTTTATTATACTAGCATATTTACTCACTCTTCTAGTCAGCTGGAAAATTCAGAGTTATTTTAGCAATAGTGGGAGAGTGATCTTAGCTTAGGCAAATACAAAAGATTAAGGACACAGAATAGAGGAGGTGTTCAAGAGGTAAGGATTTCTTACCTTTCTTTTTTTCCTTCTTTGAAGATTGTGCCTTTGGTGCAGCCTGTTGCTCAGGCACAGTGTTGGTAGTAGGAGTTTCAGCTTCAGCAGACATGATGGAATGCAGGCCAGTTAGCTGTCGGCTTAAAAATCCAAATAAAAGTTAGAAGACAGACATAATATTTTACCTTGAAGTAGAAATATTCTTATTGGACCTGTTAGTCCAGTTCAGTTCTGCTGAACACTGAAGCCTGGTAATGCCTGAAAGTGTAAGGAGTGATCAAATGGCAAGTCTGACTCAGTGTCAGGCTACAGAGCGAATGAAGTTATGGCCAGGAGGTGATGAACCCTCACCTCAGTAATAGCTAATCAGTGGGTCACACTGATCTACATCAACAAAGGCTGTACTTGCTTGTACATGTTTTAATCTGTCAACCTTTAGCTTTTTTTACCCTGTAAATCTATTTATAGAACCTCAGATATTTTGCTCTATTCCCCTTCAGTACTGCCAGCTACATTTCTAAAGTAGGATAGGAGAGAATGTAAGAAACATTTGCTAGGATCTGTTCCAAACACACATGAAGATGACATCAAAACCAAAACAACAGAAAGATGCCAGTAGATGTTATTCATGTTTCTGTGACCAGCAAAACTCTGAGGTTATACCACCCAACAGGTAAACCCAAAAAATTTTCCTAGGCAGCAGACAGAATGTTCTAATAAAAACACAACAAAACCCAAAACCAAACCCCACACACACTTGTCTTAACAATAATCAAGTAACCTTCAGGTTTTCAACTGCAACTTCACAAGAAACTACAGACTTTTAGGACTTAACTCTGCCATGTGATCTTTTTGCCTCTGAGATACAAATTTAAAAAATAATCTACAGTCACTTTGTTCCAATACAGCTGAAGAATTGATTCACACTTCTCAAATAGAGGTACTCAGAATGGCTTTACAGAGTTATGAAGACCATCTATACTCAGCCAGAAAGAACTGGATATTCAAATCTGCTACAGAAACCATTCTATCAGTTTTCTGTCTGGGATATTGCCATGGCTTCAGTTAGGCCCTTGAATTTTAGGGTGACAAATGAAGTCAAGAAAATGTTTATGTGATTAAATAATTGGGCTACCCTCCAATTCCCACTACATTGAGGCAAGATCAGCCACAGGTCAAGCTACCCCTTTTATCCAGCATTTAAGACACACTGTGCACGTACATACAAGTACTGGAGCACGGTATATCTTCTTGGACTGGAACAAGCTTGTTATTCTCAATAGTCTCTTTCTCATTTACCTCAGTAACAGCTGATGCTTTATCCAGTACTAGAAATTTACCTTCAGGGTTTTGCTCTCACTCCTGCCTTCCCTTCTTCCCTCAATCAACTACTAAGCCAATAGTTACAGACTGACTCAACAATTTGCCATAACACAGTAATGGATATCAATGCTTAACTGATTCTTAACCTAGGAAGAACACAAATTCCTAGATCTTAAAGAGAGAGTTTCACCCTGAAAGCCTCCATTTCCTTTTAACTAGCAAGGAGGCATTTAGGGAACTAGCTGTTGATATAAGCAACACTGGATGTAGCTGCTTACCAGATGGTTTGTGAATTGCATTTAGCATTGGTCAAGTAAATCAACAGAGATAAGAGTGCTCAAATGAGAAAGAACTGTCAGCTGTACCTGTTCTCCTCTGTAAGTAACTTACCTGCTCACAGTCAGGGAACATTTGATGCAAGGGAACAAAGATGTTGCTGTGAAAGTTTCAAGTGGTTGTGAGTAGAAATAGATGTCAGAGGAAGAGTTTATATAGCAAGCCATGGTTATTTAAGCAAAGTTATCACTGAAAGAGTGGCTTGTGTGCCCATTCTGACAAAGGATCAAGGGGAAAACTATTAAGCCAACAGGGATTTTGCAGGGTACTTGCAACAGTGCTAAAACAGATTGTTCCTATGGAAAAACACATTTTAATCAGATAAAATGAAGCCAACTGAATTCTACTTTTAGAGTAGCTAGACTAGCCTGCCTGATAGTATAGTTTTGGGAGAAGATAGCCTTTAGACAGAAGTACAAGAAGCCCCTCCCTAGATATATCAAGTTCTTCAGAAATAGCGAGGAAGGATAGAGGGTTAAGGTTGGATCATTAGTTAGGCACCTACTCCTATTTGGAAGATTAGAGAATAGAAGGGAAAGGCCCTGAAGAGAGAAGTAGGACTTGCTCTCGAGATAGCTGGAGGACATTCTGCCTAGCTCCATGCTGGAAATAAGAAATAAGAACCTCAAGGCACTGAGTCCTGCTTCCTCTAATTAGTAGAGCTACACCAGCTCTGGTGTTGTACAACTCCAGTATCTCATGCTGAGGCAAAATGAAGAGGCAATAACAAGTAAATAATGTAAGAACCCACAGTGGGGGAAGATGGGCAGGGACACACAAAAACCCTTGCAAATACTCTGTCTTACTATGGAAAAGCTCATCCTTAGTGTTAGCAATGCAATTTTAGGTTAGTGAGGGCCTTCTGGCCACTTCACAGGACATACTCTTACACTTGAGATCTGGCACAGCTCCTCTGCCCTGGTGAGAGTTCACAGCGCATGACAGTTATTTATCATACCTTTGGAGAACTCAGGGTCTACAAGAATTGCCTCAGAAACAAGAGAATTAGTGAAATTAAGAATGCAGTGAGAGACAAAGGTAACCTTAATACCTGTTCCTATTTTATATAACTGTTTCTTGATACCTGAGTTAAGCCACAAGTCTAGCACAAAACTGCCTCAGGCTTAACGTTAAAGTTTCACTGGGGTGGGGGGCAACCTTATGTAGCTTGAGGTAGCAGTAATCTATTCTGCTGACCATAAAAGTGCCTCAACCACAACTAAATATGGATTCAGTGCTTTAGATTCAAACTAAAGCTCTGCATGGTCTTCATCACACTTAAGTTTTTCTTGTCTTAATGGAAGGTGCTGCTGTGCTTTACATGCAAGTAAGTAAAATTAATTAAAAATTTTTGGTTTTGTTACTTGGAGGCTTTCTTTCACAGTACTCAGTCTCTTAGTATTTCTTTACTGCAGCTGCGGGTGTAAGGCAACAAGACTAGAATTTTCTATTTGATTTCATCTCAAAAGAGTCAGCCAGCAAATGTGACAGGGTTAGAGATGCAGGTGCTTTTATGCAAGGAAGCAAGGTCAGTCATGCCTTCAGATATATTGGCATAATAAAGAACGAGATCATTTCTCCTGCAACTGTGTCTGCACTTAAAGCAGTTTGAATCTTCTCCGTGTAGTTCACTGCTATCACCACACCTTAATTACTTATTATGCAACTGTATGGCCCATCTTAATTACTGTGCTAAATACATTGTTTCAAAAGTCTAAAGACTACAGATTTACAGATGCTGCCACCTTGGGAGAAGTGCCCCAAACTCTTGTCTGTATGAGTAGATACATCTCACATATATTTTGCTCATGCACTTTTTAGTTACTCCAGAAAGGACTTGTAAAGGGACAACCAGTAGTTTCTTCTTTCTTTCTTGTAGGGACTACCCTGTGAAGAACAGATACTGATGACTCCTTAGGGACAGACCATGTCAGGCCAGGAACACACAATCCTTGAAGTATGGCTTGTTACCTACTGTCTCAAGTCAGGCGACTCTCCATTCAAGCACTGTACTTCATTTCTACATATTTACCTTAGGAAAGTGAGTCTTGTAACTTTTGGCATACTGTGCTCTTGGTGTCTTCTCTGAACTCTCTACAAGGAGAGCTGTCAGTAAAGACAAGTCATCCCTGAAATACCTGTTTCTTAGCAAGACTTGGAAGAACATGCCAAGCAGTTTTGTTAAGCAACATTTAGCTTCCCTTAGAGATGCTTTTACAGATATCCTCTATTTGAACAAGGGGTGACAACATGATAGATACCCTCAATGATTATGTTTTTGTCCCGTGAACAAGTGAATTGAGAACTTCATTATGGCTGTAGTCTGTCATGGGATTAAAGACTGCATAGTAATCCTCACCAAGAAATAGGCTTTCTACCCTCAGCAGACAAAGATAAACGTCTCAAAGTTGATGAGACGTTATCTGAGAAGAGGTTAGGGCCACCCAAAAAATCAGAAGCAGATAAGCTAAACATCTGCTCAGCAGTATAATACTTTGTCCTCTTCACAGCCCATGCTCCTTCTTTGTCCCTACAAGTACATGATTCAGCTTAAAGAGCTATTGCATTTAAATATTAACCTTGAATTAGAATCTGCAAGGCCAGGAGAGGACAAGAGAAGCTTTTACTGCCAAGTGCAAAATAGCCTGTTAGGATGAAGTAGTAACAGGAAGCACTAGTTCAACTGCTGAGCATGCTTCTGAGGAAGGCTGTTTCCTCCCTCACTCTTCTTAAAGGGTTAGTCAGGTTCTTCTGGTTAGAAGGTTGTACCAGGACCTGCACAATGTATCCTTAGAAATATCTCTAGCCATCAAGTTCTTGACAGTATAGTTGTTTTCAGAAGGCTGGTAGACAAGCTTTCCACTTGGGTAAATTCAAGACTAGTTTTCAAGCTAAGAAAATAGACTAAAGGCTAAACAGCAATACACACTAGCAAGAGTCAAAGTTGTGAAGCCAGATATATTTACTAGTAGTGGACAACCCTGACCCCCAGCTCCTGCTCACATCAGAAGTATAATAGTGCATTTGTGTGAGGCCCTGTAGAACTGACTGACATTTGCATCTAACAACTCCTCAGCTGACTATTAAATTTTCTGCCCAGTTCCTGCTGCAATGATAGTAGCCTTGGAAAGTACTAGGCATGCATTAATAAATAAAAAACATAGAAGTCCCATCAGACTTTTGCCTTTTAAACAGGATCATTCATGCTGAGGAGTCAAATAAAATAAAATCTTAAGTGTTTTGTTTCTTTACTAGGACATCCATTGCTCTGTTATCTGACAGTATCTAAAGAGTTCAAGTTGAAAAAACCTTCTGCAACATGACAAAAGAGATTACAAGGATATAGACAGAAAATTCCAGATGCTTGTTCTGATGTATGCACTAACATTAGTCTGTTTCCTCTATTAGAACAATCAAACTATTCTGTTAGGAGCCATATCCAGCTACTAATACACAACGAGTAATAACCTTATCTACAGGGAGGTTATACCTGATGTATCCTAATACATAGCAAGTACCTGCTTGAAGGCAAGTGGTACAAGAAAGTTCATAGCTTGGGAACTGTCCACCACCAGTTTTAGCCATGTTTGGAATGCAAGAACAGCATTACTTGCCAGAAAGAAGACTGAATACAGGCTTTTATACTGCGGAGTCCAACCCAGCGTCCTGTGGTTAGTCTTGTAAGAGAGACAATCACAAGTCATACTTCTACCTATCTACAGCCTAAGTAGAACAGTTAAATAGGCTTTTTGAACTGAGTGATGGCTGCATTGCTAATCTAGACCTTACTGAATTGCAGGAATGACAAGTAGCTGCACTTGCCAGGCAGTGTAGTGTAATATCCTTTACAGTTAAGAGATTATTTACTTGATAACATGACTTCAGTTAAACCAGGCACTTACCTGTTGGACCAAGTATTTCTAGAAACACAGGATTTTACTTTAGGGAACTTCTTTTGTGCAACCTGCTTTAAGCCCTGTTTAATGTTTTGTCTTCTGACCCAAGAGGTAGATTGATACTTTGTTGAGGTATTAAAGCAGACTTACCCCAAGGACTTCCTCTCTGAACAGGAATACCCGCTTGGAAAAAGCTACAACAGTACTTACATATTGCAGGATGTGGAAAATAGTCCAGCTGTCTTCACAACCAGTAATGAGAAACAACAGAGGGTGACATTCATCTACTTAATAGGATAGAAGTACAGCATTAGACACATCAGGGAATACCTCCTGCATGCTGCTCTCTCCCCTAGTACCAATTGCAAAGTAGATAAAGATCTTAGTACTCTAATTAGCCATGTCAGCTACAGATGCTGGCATGTACCATTGCTGGTGCAGGATCATGCCTGTGAAACTATACAGACATCTCACCATTCAGCCAGCTTGCCAACTGCTATTTCATCAGTTGAACAGAGCAATCTGTTCTCATCACATCAGTCTCCTCTGAACCCTTTGGTTTTTAGCAAGAACATGGAAATTCCAACTTAGTTCCTGGAAGTGTTTTCTACACACTTGAATCACAGCCAAGAGACTAAGTTAGCAGCTGGAATTGAACAGGTCATTCAGTTCAAGTGGTGCAACTGGACTGGTACTTTTAGTCATTCTATTATGCTTTTAAGCTCATGATTTCTGATAAAATAATTAGTTACTTGTCCATCTGGCTACCAGAGTAGCTCTATTTTGGGTTTTTCTTCCACTTGTCATGGAAACAAATACGGCTCTTGCAGGAAGGTTAAAACATGGGGCTCAAGAGAAGTAATGACCTGTTTAAATAAGCTGTACCTGATGAACAACTGTAACAATAAAAATTAACAAGTGAAAAGCATTTAATGAGCTAGTGCTATCTGGTTCCCTGAACATTTGATCTCAAGATGAAGGAAACTAGCACTGTCATAGTCTGATATTTTTCAGCCAGGGGCTTTGGTGTCCAAAGGAAGTGCCCAGGTGTTTTGGTTTGAGCCTGGACAGAGGACAGGAACTACGCAGGCTCGCAGACTTCCCCCCAC
>WBMZ01002704.1:20215-196638 GCA_013400975.1 Atrichornis clamosus | reverse complement strand
ATTTTTCAGGCTGAAATTTTCCAAGACAGCAATTGGAAACAAGCTCAATTTTGTTAGAAATTTTCCTCTAGAACAGAAAACATTAGAAACTAAACAGGAAACAGGAAACTATTATCAGACAATACGTACCCATCTTACAGAAAATGTCATTGTGCATTAAGGTACTTACATATTTTGAAAGGTAGAAAAGAGGGACTCTTAGAGTTACAGATACATTCTGCTAATGGTGTGAAAATATATCCAAATATAAAATTTATTTACTAAAAAAAATCTCTGTTCCTTGTCAGCCATGTAGCTAATAGTCACCTCTATGCCCCAGAGGCTTATTCCCTATGTTGAATTGTTACTGCTGCAGGTCTTTTAATGGATGGAAAGAGTAAATTCGATGTTTTCTTTACTCACTTCTTTCACCTGTCCTAAGACCATGATTCTGCTTGTAAATATAGTGTAAGTGATTCATAAGAGCTTTGCATTTATTGGTTTTCATTCCCGTGATAGTATCTTGCCCCTGTTCTGCTAACCCTTACTATGACCATCACTTGATTAACAATTTCTACCTGCTCTCTCTTGGAAGACTAACCTCAGTAAAACGTATCACAAGGCCATTGGACCTTGCACGTGTTTCCAGGTAGATACACATGTCAGAATAAGATAGTATTTTTTCTGTGCTTTATTTTTCTGCAAGTTTTAAATAACTTTCTGCTGAATAGAGATACTATTTTCCCAAATTTTAAGGAAAAATGTCACAATCTCCCAGTACGCGGTGTATTTCTTTCTATACATTATTCATTAATACTCCAGTTTGATTTATAAAAGATGATAAACATTTTTTCAGATAAAATATTTAAAGGATATATCAGGTTTTCTTCTCCTTACTTTTTAATTATTGCTTTTATTTTTAATGTCCTTATTCTGGATGTTTTATTCTGGAATTCAGGCAACTAGAGTTGGGAAGTAAAAGAGATTTTATTCCTTATTTGTGAGAAACCATCAAATCTTAGTTGGTTACTGGGTGCCAGAAGCCTGTACCTGGAGGAACTTTGTGAGAGTTAAGATAGCTGTGATCTCTCTCTCACACATATGGACATGCATATTTTCCAATTTTACTCATCAGGCTGGCCTGAGTTCTCCTGATAGGTCAGATTAGATAACATTCCAGACTGTTGTGTCCTAGTACTGGAAGTTTATGATGTCCTTTGTGTCTCCATCAGGTTCACACTAGTGAAATATACCTTTTCTTTCAATAAACATCTGTAATATTTTCTCCCATCAGAGATTTTCTCCTTGAAACCATATGTGATAATCCCCATATCTTTTACTCATTATAAACTTTGAATTTAATGTTAGGGTATAAACCATATTCTAAAATATCATCTTAGCTTCTGCTTCTAAAATTCTGGATTTTGTTTGCTGGTTTTGCTTGGTATTTTTGTTGGTGGGGGTTTTTCTCATTTGTTTTTGGTTTTGTTTTTTGTTTGGTTTTTTGCTTGTTTTGTTTTGGTTTAATTTTAAAAAACACCTCTTTAGAGGGGCAATTTGTTAATAAAAAGTTTGGTATACTTTCTAGTTTGTGACCTATGGTTGTATATAAAAGTAAAGGGCATAGCATTAAGTTCCCCAAGATGGATGACAGATGATGGATGATTCATAGTGTGAAGTAGAACACATCACAAATTCAAACTGCCAGCCTTTCTCCTTTGTGCTCAACTTTACTTTTTAAAGAGGAGGAGATGTCATTTGAGTATGTGAATTTTGCCCTGTGAGTCTTTGATAACCACAGACAAATAACACACATTTGCTGTTCATGCACATGTAAATATCCCGTGACAAGACAATGGGATAAACACTACAGGACAGAGAAACTGATCGAGGAAGTTCCCCAGGAACTTAGAAAATCACAGGTAAGTCAATGTTAGAAAAGTATGCAATCTCGTGAGGGGAGTACTTTAGCACTTTTAGTTTATCCTGATCTGTGCCACAGTTTTACATTTGCTTGTTATGTTCATTTGGCTAACAACTTCTTAGACAACATGACAATCAAGTAAATTATGTTTACTAAACACTTGCATGCTGGCACAGAAGGGGATCATCAACAAGCTTTTCTCTATTTAGTAGTAGGAGAAGCATAGCATCTAGTAAAAAAATCAATTAGCTCATGACAATTGTATGTATCTTGAGTATAACTGGAGTTTCAGATTTTTTTGCTAACATAAATTGTAGTACACAGAAGAGAAACAAACATCTAAGGAACAATTAAACTGTTGCATTCATATGTTAGAGGAAGCCATATAAGAGTGAATGCTAAACATAAATCTCTATTTTCTGCAGGAAGTTCAGTTAATCAAATTTTTAGTCTTTGTGTGAGGTGGATTTTTGTTCCAGTTAACTTTAATATATATATTTTCTTTTGCATTAAGTCAATTGAAAAACAAGGGATTACTTTAATTCCTCACCTCCAAGTATGTATGTATCTTCACCATGTGTCCAGAGACACATTCCATTGCACACGTGCATATACATTTCCATATACCATGGATTGTTTCAAAATGCATCCATCTACAAGAGATTCTAAACAACTCTTCATTCAGACATAAAGGTAATACTTCATGTGTTCCCATGGCGGATTCTGTGTTGTACTCTGCTATTCTGAATAATGAAAATAATAAGAGGGATTGGCACTCAACAACAGCCAAGGGAGGACAGTTTTGGAAAGAAAATATCTTGCTAGAGATTTGAGCTGATTTCATATAAAAGCAAGCCTGGTAAGAGAAACAGAAAATGGAAAACTACTTCTGCAGAAGTAACCTCGCCACGAGGGACGACAGTGGTCCAGCTGCCTGTTCTTGCTATAACCAAAGAGAATTGTAAATTGATCAAGCTTTCAGATGTATTCAGGTAAAGGCCATTGCTAATTCTGTGATAATTTCTTCCCAGTTTTTATGTTTTACTGTGACATGCAGAGTTAATTATTTCTTGAAGTGTGAAGTTTTCCTGAGACTAAGGCTTATGCAGATCAGAAAAATAGGCACCTGCTGCTCTCATCAAATCCAGCAGTTATTTGTCAACTGTTTCTGCAAATCCATTATATATGCCACAGAAAGCACAACTCACAGAACAAAATAGCAGTCTAAAAAGAAAAACAAAGGTATCATTTTGGGAGTCCAACAGCATTCATTTATTTCCCATGACTCAGGGGACTTGCTTTACTCCAAGTGTTTGGCAAAAGAAGCAAACCGAAATTGAGTCATAATATAAAATCCTATTGTTATATGCATTTAGGAATACATACAGCATTCCTCTTCCTCTTCTCCATCATTATCAGCAGCAGCAGCAGCTTTTGCACTTTATGACTTCATTATGACATCACATAACTTGCATTAAACCTACTTTTATTAACTCTCTCACCACTGTCAAAAGTGTACTGCTTTGAAAATGTGGCAAATGGACTCATTAAGTCTGTGGCAGTTTTATGCTATAGACAAAGGTCTCCTAGTTCAGAAGGATGAGATCATGAATGTTATGAAGAAAATGTAATTAAATGTATTTTTATTTTTTTCCCTAGAGTACTTATTTCGGCATGACTGGCCTACAGTGAACGATTGCTATTTACTCATACAATTTTTATATGTTTCTACTGTAGAGCAATATAGGCTGATACTTCACATAAGAGAAGAAAATGTAGAAAATGTAGAAAATGTATTTACTGGAGATTTTACAATTTGGTATTGTGTATGCACTTAGTACATTGAACTCAAGCTGTAAAACACTTTGTGAATTTACAATTGACTTACATTGGAAGGGATTCAATCAAAAATATTTTTGACCCTTAGTTAAGTTTTACCATATTTGCATCTTACATTTTTTCCTGCCTTTTTAGCATGTGCCATCTGGATGTCTCTGCCATTTGCCATTATACTCTTGTGTGACATATCTCTGGTGTGCAACCAACACAGAGAGTCTTCTGAACTCTAGTCTTCCCTTTTCTTTCATTTTTTCTCCTTTATATTTTAGGGGATTTTTTAAAGATCCTATTTACTTTCTCTGTATTTTCTGCAGCTGTTTCATGGGCCACTGTCCTTGAACCAATTCTTGTCTCACATCATTTCAGGTTAGTATCTCCAAATGAGATCTATGAGATCAACTAGTATCTGAATTGTGTCCAAAACTGTCTTGCCTGCTTTCTGGCAGTATTTGGTATAAATTTGCTGTCATGTGAAGCTCTACTTGGCTAAAATTTCTCTTAATCTCTCCCACACAAATTTTTCCTTCCTAACTTTCTCCACTGTGATGTCATCTTCCTGCTGACATTTAAAACTCTCTCTGCCTCAGAGAGCTTTCTGGATTTTTGTGCCTGGGATACGTTTTATTTCATCTTTTGTAAAACATCTCACTCCTTGCTAGCCAGATTCTTTCTGCTGTAAGTCTCTGATGCTACAGCTGTTCTGTAACTGGACCCATCAGGGCCTTACTCCCCTCCTCACCTCATGTTCAGAATCATGTTCTCACTTTTACCTTCTCAAACCTGGACTAAAGATTTTGGTAGAACTAGGAGATATTCTTCTAGTTAATTATGTAAATGTTTTCTTTGAGAATCATGAATGAAATAAAATAACAATAGAATGAATTTTCTGGAATAATTTTGTATGTTTTATATCATATTACGGTCAACCTAATCTGTGACTAATACTGCTCATATGATTATCCCAATTCTCCCCACCAGTACACACCAGATCTCTTCATTTGCAATTTCATCTGAAATCAAAGAAATTGGGCAAAAGCTTCTTTTCCTGAGAGCCATTAAACTGCCTTTAATTAATATCTGCCAAGGTCATTAAGAAATTTTTAACATACAGTGACTCACGTTAAAAAACAAACAAACTAAAAAAGGCTAAAATAGGCCAAGGTAAAACAAACCTGACAAGAAAACACCCTGAAGTGCATGAGAGATGTTGAAAACTTTCTGTCACAGAAAATCACAGAAATATTAACTCCAGTAATTTAATAAAGTTAGCAATTAAAAACCAGAACAAAAGCAAAGAAATGATTTGAAATACAGCTTCAAGCTATAGCTGTCTCTCAGGTATTGTAGAGCATATAGTTTTGTTGTGATTTAACCGCAGCTGGCAACTAAGTACCGCTGTTCCCTACCCCCTGGTGGGATGGGGAGAAGAACTGCAAAAAGGTAAAACTTAATGGATTGAAATACAGTGATGCACAATACACTTGCTCACCACCCACTGACTGCGGCCTGTAGCTGAGCAGAGATCATCAGCTCCCAGCAAACACCCCAGTTCACACACTGAACACAACATTCTGTGGTATGGAGTGCCCCTTTGGCTGCTTCAGGCCAGCTGCCCTGGCCATGCTCTCTCCCGGCTTATCGTGCACCTCCTGGCTGACAGAGCATGGGAAACTGAAAATGCTTGGACCTGGAACAAGCACTGCTTAGCAATATCCGAAACATCAGTGTGTTATCATAAGAGGCCTTTGAAGCCAATGTTCCTGCCCTAGCTAACAGATAATACCAGAAACACAAATGAAAATGTTCTCTCTTTCACTCAGGGCCTTCCTGGTCTGTTCCAGCCAAAAGCAGGAACTGGCAAAAGAGCCAGTGTTTTCTGATGTAATGCTGTGAGCCAGAAAAAAAATATTTAAGTAAGTGACTATACATCTTTTAGTCCAATTATTTATCACATTACTGAGGGGATGACTGACTCAGTCATTCTGTCAATACTTTCTGGATGAACACTAATCAATGTAATTGTTGAATGAACTTTGTTTTCAGCATAAAGTTCACCTTGAAGAAACCTTATTCTTTCCACAGAACAAATTGCAAGGTTCTCTTTTGGCACCACCTTAAGAGTACACTAAGTAGCATGCTGGAAACAAAAGCTAAGAGTGTCGCTCTCTGTTTGATATTCTGTTTGAAGTGGGATATTCCCCCAGGCCTCTAGCTTTGATGTTATAACCCAGATGAGGAATTGATATCCCTAAGGGAAAGCGAACTTTTGCTGAACTTTGACTGTAGCTATGTAAAGCTTAAATATTACTAGATATAAGTTCTCCTGATTTTCCTACTAAAGCTCACTGATTCCTTTCTGCTTGGAAAGGCTTCAAAATATGTTTTAAAGCAGTTTATGATAAGAGGCCAAGGACAGCCATGACTAGCTCCTGCAATTTCTCATCTAGGCTCCACTGTCCATTAGGGAAACATGCTTACAGGCTTTCACTGAATGCTTTTCTAGTTTCTCATGAGAAGACTTCAGAGCCCTGTGAGAGACATTGAAACAAAGTTTGAAGTCAGAACAAGGAATGGCTTCCTTAATTCCGATTTGAGAAAGGAGTCATCAGTCTCTCAAGGTGACCACCAGTTGAAGGCTGAAGAACTGGGCCAGAGTTCAGGCAAAGTGAGAATGATGGAGCAAACTCTTGGGAGTGTTCTCTTATCCCTGTCTTCTTAGCAACTGGCACGGAGATATCATTACTGATGGCTGTCTCCCTCTTGCATACAACTCTGAATCATGTTTAGAACTATAATGCCTGTTTATTTCCTACAGATTTAATAAAGAAAAGCCTAATTGCCTTCCGCAACAAATTATACACTAGTGGTGCTTTAGATATACTTACATAACAGCTCTAGTTTGCATAAAATAATTGCAAATAGAATTAACATAAATACTCAGTATTTTAGAATGTAGGGATGATATTATCCTACATGCTTATTGTGCGATAAATGCTGATTACAAGGAGCTCATATGGACCAGATGGTAGGATATTCGGAGTCCACAGAAACCATACTCTCAGGTACTGGTTAATTCCCAGTCATGGAATCATAGAATATATTGAGTTGGAAGGGACCAAGAAGGATCATCGAGTCCAACCCCTGGCTCTGCACAGGACAACACCAATCTGTAAAGACTGTTCCAGAGACAATGACTGCAACTGGGGCATCCTACCCATAAGCATGTTTCTAGAGTGAAAGGACTTTGTACAGTCCAGAAATTGTGAAGGGTCTATGGATCCTGATTCAAGCAGGAGGATGACTCCTGGATGTCCCATTCAACAAGAATTATTCTGCCATTCTGATTATAATTTTTGTGTGAAGGAGGGTGGTAATGATTAATATTTGCTGCAGCTTAAGCAGAAATGAATTTTTCAGTTGATTTCTCTTTGTTATAAAAGAGCAGGTTATAAAATATATTTCTAACTGAAATTCTATCAGTGAGTTTTTCTTTAAATATTTCTGTTAAAAAACAGTCCAGACATAGACAACAGTTGTAAACTTCTTCATTGAGTTTTATATTTATCACTTGACTGTGACAGCAAATTAGTTTTGTTTTCCAAGAGGTACTAGTAGTTCAGATTTTATAGTCGGTAAAGAGAAAGATAATCCTTGTTCTCCTTTCAATGATATTTAATGCAACTTACAGTATAAAATTTTACTAAGAGTTGAAGTTCTAAAGCATCTGTGTAAAATAATTATAGGTCATCCGATTTCTAAGTTCTGGAAGTGTAAAATTTTAATATCCCATATTTAGGATATCTCAGGAGAAAGCGAATCAAAGAGATTTCACTGTTTTGCCGTGTAGGCGACATTGTTCATCTTAGCTCTGCCAAACCTGACAACCAGGTGCCTTTTCCTGTGCATTCCCAGCGTGGCAGGTGACAAGAGACACAGAACAACAGGGCAGAGGTGGCATTTCAAGTCAAGATCACAAACCAGGGGGGACGTGGGTTAGAGGCTTTCCCTCAGAAAAGGAGGTACATATGAGACAAGCATGACTACAGAGAGCGTGACTACATCTGCAATAAAAAATCTGCTCTAAGCAGAGCAAAGAGTGAAACTAAGCTGTTAGAATCCAAGGTGAGAAACATTTGAGTCCTTCTAGTGAGAAAACCGGAAAAAGACACTGTCCTGGGAGTTAACTGAGACTATTTTATGTGTGAAGACAGATAATGCAACCTGCTAAGAGAGGCATTTTTGTGATGTCCTTCACCGTAACCTGACCTGACCTGAAAGTCCTGTAGCAGTTCTTGCATCCTGGTGTCTGAGAACAAACCACTTGCTCCGTCATTGTTTCAGTAGGACAGAGAAACTTCAAACTTTACACTTGGCAAACTTCCTTTTAAATTAAATATATATTTATACATTTCATATTTATGTGTTGGACATTATACAAAAGTACATATTTAATTTCAGTATTTGCCTAAATCTACAACTACTGAGAATTCTCCCCTTCCAAAGGAGAAGGCAACAGAATAAAAATAGTAGGAAGTTAGCAATGTTTTTGTTAGCATATTTTAACTCCAAGGAAATGGTGCAGAAGTAAACTCTTCTATGACATTTAAAATAATCTGGCTCTCTCATTAAGTCACTAACATGTCTTAGCAATTTTGATACAAGCCTATGCTATTTCACTGTCCCATCTTTAACTAATAGACAATTCACTTTCCAGGGCACAAGCAGAGAGCATTTTCTTTGTTTTGATTTATGCTTTCACTACAGTATGGCAGCTTAATCTACAGGATTTAGTACATCACTTGAGAAAAGGATTTCAAAGCAATCTTTTTGCTGTGAAATCTGACCAGATACTTACAGGCTGTCACTGACAATTATGGTAATGACCAGTTTATGACATGGCTGATCAACAAATTCTTGTACAAACTCACAAGAAAAGCCTCCATGATAACCTCATCATCAGACTCAAGGCCATATAATTAGAGAGATCTGCCTCAAAATCTTATTTTAGGGTGACCAATAAAAAGAAACATAAAAATGCAGCTCATCAATCTGGAACGGTTTGAAAGTAAGGCCAAAATGGAAACATTTTCTTCAAGGTTATTAAAAATAAATGTTGCAGATGGTCATTAGAATTTATTTAAAATTAGCACAGAATTTAATGAGACACACAGGAAAAGTATTAAATAAATAACTTATTTTTAGCATCTTAGCATTCACAAACATTTTAAATAATTCCCTCTGACTTTTCCCAGGTATGTAATTTCAGAAAACTTGAGCCCTTCTGGAAACACTTCACATTTCCCTTTATTCTGTAAATAAATATACTGTTGTTCCTTTTTCTCTGCACCCAGAAGACTGTATCATTCAGTAGTTTATTTCAGCCACTTAGGACACACAGTCATCTGGAAGCTTAAAACTTTGAAACTCTATTGTGAAGTTAAACTTCAATGCATAGAAACAACAGTTCAATCTGAACGAAGATGCAAAGCCTAGACCATAGAGCCTCTCTCATGACAGATGTCTTACAGAGTAATTCTCTGAATATTCCACATCACATTCCAAATTTGTGCTTCCTAGACCAAAGTGCCATTAATGGATTGCACAGTAAGGCAAATTATTGCCTTTCAGGTAAAGAAACCAAACATCTGTCACAGATTATATTTAAATGTGTTTTTAAATCAGATGTCACTGTAAGAAGAAACAATATTTTCTTTTCTTATTCTTGGTTTATTTTTTCTGCAATGCTAAGAAAGGCAGATTAAAAATGCTCTATATTTTTTCTAAAAATGGAAGGCATGTTTTGGTTTTCTCTCGGTTTGATTTATTTTATGTTTTATGAATTATGCTTATACTGCTTTCCCTGTGGGATGGGAAACAATACCTTTTTTGCAATGGAACATATAAAAGAATACAATAATGGAGATACAGATTGTTTCCAGTTTGCCAAGCAGAACATGGTATGGGGATAGAGCTGTTGTCCTGATCCCCTGCACTCAGAGGCCTCTGAAGATCAAAGTGTCCATCTTTCCAGTTGCAGTCTTTATGGAACAGTGGCATAAAGACACCTAAACTCAATGGCTTGTTTTAAAATACAGTTCACTTCAGACACAAGAAGACTTGACAATCTAATATGGTCTGCCTATTTATGTAACCTTCTTGTTAACTTCAAGTTTTTAGTCTTATTTCTAGAAAAATTGCAATATTGGGTTTTGTTCTGTATTCCTTTCTCTACAGGTTTTGTAGATTAGTGCCTATGTTAAATTGTACATGTTGGTAGAAGCACACAATTGGTGGAATCTCTCCCATTCACACAGGTACAAGTTCTGTCTGGCTAGCTGAAAAACAGAGCTCTGCTTCAGAACTGCAGCAGAAAATACAGTAGGGATGATACCATTACACACCTTCAGAAGCTTCAGAGAAACATCGTGACTCATGTCCTGTGTAGATATTGGGGAAAGTAAAATTGTCTAATATCAACATTTAAAAGGTAGAAAATATATTAAGGTTGAGAAGAGAAAAAAAAGTATTTCTCCCCCTTGATTGTGGAGGTTCTGTTGCACATCAAGTTCTCACACAAGTGTCAATTTTTCTAGACTTCAGCAGGAGGAAGAAAAATAAGTCAGATTAAAAAACCCCTAGGCTCTTCAAACAAACAAATACAGAACCACTGCCCTTGAATCCTGAAGCTAATTGAGTTGAATGAAAATTAAGTTTTTAAAAATTAATAGATTTTTTTTTCTATTTGCCATTTACATAAACTAGTTTTTCTGACTCAATGTGATTTAGGTTACCTGGAACACTATCTTGGGTCACAGCTATATCTTCAGCCTGCTCTGTTTTTGAATGAGATGAACCATGAAGGCATTTTTAAAATGGCCTTATGTTTGCTTCTATTCCTGTTCTTCTCCTCCCTACCGCAGATTTTTAAACCTGTCAGTTCTTTACCATTTGTGTTTAATCATGCCAGTGAGGTACAGATTTCAGCCTATAAAATCCAAAGCTCCTTCAGTCTTCCTTGCTATAAGCTTGGGTTTAGACTGTGCACTTTAGAGGTTGCATGTCAAGAATTGACATGCAAAAAGATGGAGCTTCCATATTTCTGACTGGTCAACAAGATGTTTGCATGTAATGAAACCAACGAAGACACAACCACTTTGCACTTGTGAGTCCAGTGTATAGGGATCTGTCATGTCTGAATCTCTGCTCTAGTGCTCATGATTCTGAACAGGTCTGATCTCTGAATGAATTAGACTTCCTCCCCAAGTGCATCCAGCCCAGTTTGCAATACAAGCATGTCCATCTCTTCACCATCCACACAGTGGAGCATGATTCTGTGTACGCACAATTGGTATGGTCTGTGATTCCTAGGTATCTCTAGCCCCTAATGGGCCCATTAGAAACACTGCCATCATGCATACTAAGCTGCCCAGACTCTGTAAATCCCATACAACTGGTCAAAGAAGCCTCGTAGTGGTAAATGGTACCTTAGAAAGTGTGCATGTAGGAAGACTGCCTTGGAAACATGTTCTTGGCAACCTTTCCACCCAGTTGGTAAGCATTTTCAGCTATGCAATTACTGTACATTTTTGATCTTCAGCCAATTTTCTTCAGCTCTTTATTCATCTCCTGTAGAGTACACTGCTGCATATATATTTTTCAAAGTCTTGTCTTGACTGGAGTTACTGCCATTACACAATAGACTTTCCAAATCACAGACAAAACTACAAACTGCCTTGAGGAATAGTCAATTGTATCTCAAGGAAAATTAAATCCCCCAGTCTTTTACTACTATATTTAACCTATTTGGTATGGGGATTTTATACCGTTAAGCACAGGGGAAATAGTGCTGCCAATACTTCAGACCCTCAGGCTTCCAGAAATGGGCTGCTGCAAAAAGTATGTTCAACCTGTATTCAGATCATTATATCAGTATCGTAAAATTGGCTCTCAGTGGAAGTCTGAGGTTTTCTCCTGAAGAGGGAAGCCCTCCACAGTTCATTAGCTTCTTTTCTGTATCATATTGAGATAGGCAAAAAAACCCCAAACCAGCTATTAACTAATTTTAAGTTTCATTAAATGGATTGTGTAATATTAGGCTGATGGTACACAAAAGTTATAAACTATATACATTTAATAAGCATTGAAAAGAAATTCTAATTATTTCACTCAGCAAGCAGAAAGTCTTATATTTCAGAAGTATTTTTCACCTGTGAACAGATAGTTTATGATGTGAGAGAAAAACGTTTCCAAACATTACCTGACCTTTTTGAATCCCATGTTGGCATAAAACATGATGCTGAAGCCTTATGTACTTATTCACCCAAAAGGCATATCCACCATAGCCAATGCCAGTAGAAAACAGCTGGCAGTTTGAAATTCATCCTATTCTCTTCTGCCACCCACCCCTAAAAATATACCGTCTTCAAAAGTCTTCATGTGGGGAGGTGTGCGGAGGGATTTCCATGGCTGATTATCTATCTACCTGTAAAGCAGTGTCTGTTTGTTTAGGAACTAAAAAAGGAGTGGGGACACAGCAAAAATGTACACATCCAATGCCTTGTGCTTGCTATTACTGCCCCCTTAGTGAGGCAAGGAGAGATGTAACATCACACAGATTATAAAAGTTGTGTGCTGACTTCACTTTTATAGCACTCCCTAAAACATTGACCTGTTTCCTGCTAGCAATGATATTTTGGTGCCAATTTTTGTAATTAGATAATTTTCAAATGCCTTAATAAAAGCATTCCATAGAGTACATTAAGCTCCCGCATGGACCACGTCATAAATGCTTTGACTTTTTCCTCCTGAGGAAGCAGTGAGACGGGTAGTAAAATTAAGAATTAGTCATGTTGCTAGGAAGTAAGAGTTTTATATATGCAACATAATCTGTTCTGAACATGACTGCAGTATTTAATTGCAAGGTTTGCAAAAAGAAAAGTTCTGAACGAAGAGTAAAAAGAATTTTCAAGGAAATATTCTAGGCTTTGTTTCAAATTTCTGAATTATTTAATTGACAAAGAAAGGCAATCTGTCTCCTAAATTTGATATAACATTCTTGCTATTAAAAGCTAATTTTATGTAAAACTACATTATATTACAAACCACTAGTCTTTCTTATAACCATGAACTTTTGTTCTCTCTTAATCAGCAAATTTTCACAGGTAAACCTGTAAGAGAAGAATAAGCCCCTGTCATTTAGACAAACAGCAATCAGTTCACTAAAGAACTATCGCCTGAATGCCATTCTAGCTATATTACTTTATGAATCTCCAATAAGTAGGTCTGAATATAAACCTTAGACCTTTACTTCGGATTTGGGACCTACACATCATCTTTGTTTTAGGAGGTGGAACCCAAATACTCTGTTCTAACCTCTTATAGGTCTGGAGACTGAACTCATTTGCAGTGTTCATCTCAGAAACATTTTAAAATAGGATAAGCTTCCAAACTGGGACCCTGGTCAGGGCTGGTTCATCAAGAATTACTTAGTTTTCTTTTCCACTGCTTTCAAAGTGTTTGTGCCATTTGTTGTGTGTGGCTGAAAAATGGAGCAATCTGGGCTCAGTGAGAGATCAGACTCCCTGGCCATTTCTCCCATGCTGGAGAAAAAGAACTGAATCTCCTAAAATCCCATTGCAGTTATTTTCCAGACCATCCTTCTTCTGGGTCTCTAGATTATGGTAAATTTTTTACCAATTTTTTTCTTTGGCTATTCCTACTAAATTATATCTCAAGTGTTCAGCAGGTGTAAAATCTCCCTAGGTCTGTTGTAAAAGGTGTGACAATCTTTCAATGTTCACTCCTAGTTGTATTCATATCTCCATAGTGTATACTCTACGGTTTACATTTTAAAGAATCACATCTTTGTTTTAATGCATAATTGATGTTTAAGGGCACTGTAAGCTTCAAGGTTTCTTGGCAGCTAGTCAAAAAATGATTTCATATGCATGGGAAGAAAGCTGGCTTATCTTTTTTTTTGTTTTATATCACTTCTATTGAAATCAAATAGACAGGGCAGCCTCTAATTTGTCTTTGTGTACTAAACATAAAAAGAAGGAGAAAGCTTTTACAATTCAGAGCAATTCTGTCAAAAGATTGTTATATGCAGGTACTTATTCCACTTTACTTCTCATTTGCATATCAAATCTTGCTTGACAGGTCTCTGGCTGCAGAGTAAATTAGAAAAGTTAACCACTCTTTATCCATTATATATGTTCTGCATAGTCTAAAATTACTAAGTTTTCTTCTTATATATTGTGCTAAGATATAAAATTAGTATGAAAACTAGATATAGAAAGTATTTTTTTTATTTGTTAGAAATAACAGCATAAAAGCATTAGCAATGGTTTTCTTTTTAATTAACCACTGGTATTTTAAAGTGTGAAGATGTATGCTGCAAAAGAGAGCTTTGGAATCTACCCTAAAGAGAAAAGACAAATGGTTACCTAAAAGTTAATGAACTCAGTTCTATAATGGACTGGGTAGAGGTAATTGATATGAAATAATAAGAAAATCTGAAGAAAGCTCAATGGGAGAAATCTTTAAGATGTTATGAAATGACCAAGGAGAACTGATGACAGAGAATAAGTCAGATAGTAAGTAAGCAGCAGGGTCTGTTAAACTGTCAGTAGATTTCCTGCTGAATAAAGTTGCACTGAAGAATTGTTGTATTTTTACAGTATAAAGGAGGATTCCCAATAGCATAAGACAACATCTTAGTCCATAGAAAAATCAAAGAAGAAAGGGTGAAATACATATATTTCAGTTTCAGATGTTGTGTTTCTAATTGGACATTTACTATATTGACTTCGAAAAGAAGACACAGTAGACTATATTTTGGGCTTATTTTCAACAGTATACCCTCTGTCTAACACTTAATTTAGCTGAAGTAGGTAGAATTTCACATAGTCAAAACTGCCACCAGAAGGATAGCAATAGACATCATGGTGTCTATATTTTTTTTGAAAAAACTGTTACTTTCTCAGATATATTTCCACTTTGCAAATCCTTAACCTGAAGAGAATTTTTAAAGAAACTCCCAATCCCTCCTGCCCAGGGCCATTTACTAATTACACCCCCTCACTCATTATTCACAGAATCACAGAATGATAGGAAGGTCTGGGATGTAAGAGAACTTTAAAGTTCAATTATTATGACCCTGCAATGAGTCATAATTCATTCTTCAACTACATCAGGTTTATTCAGAGCCGAATACAACTTGATCTTGAATGTTTCCAGGGATAGGGCATCAACAACTTCTCAGGGCAACATATGCCAGCGTTTCAGCACCCCACTGTAAAAAATTTCTTCCTTATATCTAGTCTGAATTTATCCTCTGTTAAGTTAAACCCATTATTCCTTGTTCTGTAGGAACAGGCCCTGCTAAAAAGCCTGTCCCCTTCTTTCTTTTAAGCTTCCTTTAAATATTGAAAGGACACAATAAGNTGAATTTATCCTCTGTTAAGTTAAACCCATTATTCCTTGTTCTGTAGGAACAGGCCCTGCTAAAAAGCCTGTCCCCTTCTTTCTTTTAAGCTTCCTTTAAATATTGAAAGGACACAATAAGGCTTCCCTGGAGCCTTCTCTTCTTCAGGCTAAACTGCTCCAACTCTTTCAGTCTTTCCTCATAGGAGAGGTGCTCCATCCCTGTGATAATTTTTGTGGCCCTCGTCTGGATCCACTTCAACAGGTTCCTGTCTTTCTTGTGCTGGGAACCCCAGAGCTGGATGCAGTATTCCAGTGGGCCTCACCAAAGCAGAGTAGAGGGGCAGAATAATATCCCTCGACCTGGTGGCCACATTCCCATTTGATGCAGCCCAGGCTCCTCAGCTGTGCCAATGGAACTCCTTGCATGTCCATACAGTAAAGTGGACCAGTGAAATTGTCTATTTTAAAATAAAGCTAATCCTCAAAATCTGATTCTTATATTTAAAATGGACCATTAAAGAGAACTTTCAGATGAGCAAGTGAACTAGCAGTCAGGAAGAGAGTAAGAAGCAGAAAACAGAGATCTGGAGGAGGATGGGATGGCAATTTTTTGGTATGGTGCCCTTAAGGTGGGTTCTGCAGCTGTTTGATGTGTGCTTTCCCAGAAAGTCAGATGAGTTAATTGGTCCAAAAGGATTTAAATTCCAGCTCCCAATTCCTGTATTATCATCCCAATTACCTGCATACCATGTATTTGGGTATAAAATTCGCTGCTTATCCTGATTAAGACAGCTCAGAAGCTTGCAGGGCCATTGAGTAAGTAAGAGGGGTCAAATCTCTGTAACTCAGTGATTCAAGCACTTATCTGGAAGAAGGGCATCCATCTTTCAAGGATTTCAAATGCATTTCACACTAAGTTGTACTGGACAAAATTACAGGTCTTAATGAGCTAAAAGGTATTTGATTTGTGAAATTCAATAAGACATATTTGTCTCATTGCTGTCTAAAGATAAGCATTTAGACATCCAGTAACAGCAGGGTTTAAAACTCACACATTTCCTCTTGTCCAAGTTTGGTAGCTCTCAATCTGGCACACTGACTGTTTTGATCCTCTGTGAAGTCCCGTGTGCCACCCCAGTTTAGGAGGAGAGTTGAGATTTACTCAGATTTGCCTGCAGATTCCAGTCTCAGATTTATGCTCCTAAATTGGGCATCGCAATGCTAAGCAACACAGTGCATAAATCACCTTCTGAAAGTACCTAAATGTTCACAATTTTTAGTAGTTACAAAAATGAGACACTGGATAATTAGATTTCTACTCTGTATTGCTTCTAATATGTTGCCCAAACTATGACTTCAGATACAAGTAACCAATCCTGGTAAAGGTAAAAAAAATTCTTTTCAGTGAAATGTCTAAAAGGCTTCTTTTTCTGGTAAATAAATATAAAGGATAAATGCTTGATGTGAGGATATATGCTTGATTTTTGAGGTTGGAAAAGTCCCCTGTGTCTGAGTCATGTTTCTGGTAGAAGCTCACCACAACCTGGCAAATCATAAGAGTGCAAACAGAATGGAATTTTCCATAAATTTGTGCCATCATAATATGTACTGTGCAAAGGTCAATTTATAAATGTTTAGAAAAAAACCCCACAAAACCCAGAAATCTGTAACTTTTGGCAAAATAGAAAAGTAGATATTCAGTTATCTCCTGATATTAGCTGACACAAAGATTTAAACAAAGTAGAACTTTATTATTTAAAGTGACATAAGAAGAAAAACAAATAATGGAAATTTCATACATACAGTGTGTGTTTCAACATGTGTAAATGTCACAATGAGGGCAAACAATAGTGTAAGTATTTTTTTTCCTTAATTATTTAGGTCTCTGAAATTCATGTGCGTTTTCAGAATGGTGACAGACCTGAAATGGGTCATTTATCCTAGGCACACTTGTACATAGGCAAGTTTTAGTCTTAGGGAAAAGGGCTGCAAAGAGCTTATTCCTTCCCCAGCCTGCTCCTCCAAGGCAGTGACACCTGTCCCACCATCACTGGTGTCTGTCTATGTTTGAGATCTACATGGAAAGAAAGCTTCATACCTCTGACGAGCAATGCCCAGCAGCCAAGTGGTCCTGCATGTTGAGAACTGAACATGAGACTGCTGTTTTGAGAGCAGCAGTTGGATCACAAAACACAAATGATAAGCTCAGATTTGGGCCTAGAGCACAAGGACAGTGACTCATGTACACATTTAATGCAGTCTCAGGTCTTAAGTTATCCAGCACAAGGGTATATTCAACATAGAGAGTCAGGAGTTTAAACTTAAGTTTGGGGAGTGAACATATTGCACTGTTGGGGTCAAGAGCACTGTAGACCTTTCAGTATATATTCCTGACAGTTTTAACTGCATTTAATTTGTAGTTGAGTGGAACATGGTGCTAGTCTGATATCAGATAGAACCATAACTAAGTTAGGAGCAATTTGAAAACACACCCTGAACGAACCATCCTAAGCTTAGCAGGTGTTTGAGACACTGCCTCAATTGTGCTGTTTTCCTTATTTTTACTTTATTTTCAAAGCAATTCATAACCAAAACAGACATATGAGGTCACTCTGCTAAGATAAGAGCATCTGCTGCTCGAGGACAAAACTCTTCTCTGCTGTCTTTGAATTAGAATCAACAGGAGCTCAATCTCGCATATGTATGAGCAGTATGTTGATTTGAAATAATAGTGAGAATTCCATCATTTAACAAGAAGTCCTGCACGTTTTTAAATATAACTTTAGATGTAACTTCAAGCAGCAAATTACTTCTCAATGTTCAGTGACACACAGAAGAGCAACTAAAAATAGAATAAACGTACTTGTGATTTGCATAAAAATCATACTAAGAAAGAATGTGCTATGGTTAGAAAGATAAAAATGACAATCCAATGAGAGCAGTGGGAAATAAAGTAATTCTTGTGTGAATTATTTCAAGTTTGATACATTGGATATTTTAAAGAAATGTTAAATGTTCTACTGAACAATGTTACAACTGTAGAGTACAAAACCTTGTGAAGTATTGCTGTTTGAGATCTGAACATAACAAGCACCAAGAAGGCATTGCCAAAGTAGGTATTGACTAAGAACAACTAAGGGATTACTTAAAAAAAGGGAGCAGAAGCAAATTAGTCATTCCAAACAATCTGCGTCCTAAGGGAAATGGAAAATAAACTCACACAAACTCCTGGCAGCGTAGTTTTTAAAATTTATGATAATCGAGGTGATATGGGAATATGTCAGAGGGATAAATGTGGTATTGACTCTGTCACCAAAATTTTAAGCAAAAAATTTCTGCTCACTGTTCTCCTAGTTTAATCCCTAGTTCTTCCATTAATGTCTGTAATGTTCTCAGCTGTAACTTTATACATCATATTACAAAACATCAACTACCCACAACCAACTGATCAATTCCAATGTGGCATATTTTATAATAAAGATAAATTTGATTCTTCAATCTATGGGGTATTTTTCAGATAATTTCAATATTAATTTTTGGTGTTCAGTTATAAACATTTTGCCTTGTTTCTTTGACAGTTTAACAGCTTACCATGCAAGGAGTATGTATTGTTCATTACTATCTGTGGCTCATTCAGTAACATGATAATCCATAGCACAGGAGAAACTCAAAGCTGTAGGTACCCAGGGCTCAATTCTGAAAGATATAGAGTAGTCTGGCTCTCACCCAGTAAGGCACTGAAGCACATATTTACAGTTTCAGTAACCGATTTTTTGGCAAAAGCTTCATTGAAATAAAGCACATGATTAAGTTTTTTCTGAAGCAACTTCAGCACACTCAGGACCACCTATTTCTGATAAAGCCATATGATTTCTGGCAGAGTTGTTTGCAAGAACAGACCTGCTTCTAATATCAGCTTCTGCTTTATTTTTATCATAAGTGAGAAAGCTTCTTTACCATTGTTTTGAAGCATGCTGTCTGTGACGTTGCATCAGTGGACCCTTTCCTTGCTCTCAGGATGTTGATATTGATGTGATCCCACATATTGCTATGCCTTCTACTTTCATTCCTTCTCTTTTTCCATCCTTTCCTCCACTTTTCCTCCAAAGCTATTATTGATGTAAAAAATCCTCTCTATTCCAGTGAAGTCACTATTCATCAGGCAAAGAAAAAGACTTACTACTCTAATTTTAACTGCTGTGTCTGAATGCTTTCACAGGTGAGAAACTGAAATTATGTAACATATACTTAATAAAGTCTCTTTAAACTGAGACTCACAAAGAGATTTGAAGAAAACAAACACCACGCCCACAAGTCTAATAGAATACTTGTACTTTGACAAGGTAATGGACTTCTTTTGAAGATAGTTTTTTATTAGGGACAGTTAAAATGAAAAAATACGTATCCCATGCAGGCTGGATATGTTTGCAGAACAGCTCATATTGCAAAAGCATGCTCACCTGTTCTTAGGTATCTAAAAGAAGACACGAAAAATAAGTAACAATTAAGAAACATCACCTCTGCTCTCTTTTAATACAAATTTCCTCCATCATGTCCCTTGCCTTTCTTGATCTAGATGATATCAACAGTGGCTGTTAGATATCCAAAATATCATGATAAAAAATTTTTGCCTTCCCTTGCATGCTAGGAACGTCTTCCTTTTATTGTGTTCAGAGTGAAGATCAACATGGAGGGGATTAATAACTGTGAAATGTAATGGTGAGGAAGCACAAGGGCACTAATCAAAATCTATTTGCTGTCCATCTTGGGCCCTGCCACAGAAAACCTCACTCAACCCAGCGACTTGTGAAGAGAATGCTCCAACTGGCCACAGAGAAAGCCTTCTGAGAAGTGGCTTGTGCTTGTCCTGCTGCTGTCAGGTGCAAGTGGGCCAATAGGAAGGACAGCCATAATATTTCCTTGGGGACTTCACAATACTAAAGAGACTGTATGACTCAGAGATGTTCTTCAGTACAAGCACATTCTTTATATGCCATTTGACTATTTTCTTTATGTCTCACTCCAAAATTTGCACCTCTGTGAAGGATAACAGAAGGATTGTCACCATGTAGAATGAGGAGTGAATGGGTAGGGTGCACTGTAAGAATGGCAGAGAAAAACTTTGTGTAATTTTATCTGGAGATTGAAACAGCCTCCAGCCATCCTGAAGTATGTGCCAAAAGACATTAGAGAGGATCCAAACTTTCTCCTCTGAGGTCAAAACACAATCTGTAAGTATCTTGTCCAATTTTGCTTGTCCTCACTCTCACAAAGAATTAACCTATCATGATGTTGTGTGAGTGTTGCATGTAAAGAGCTTGTCAAATTGTTACATTTGGGAGTTAGACTCCTTTCCTTTTTAGAACTTTTAATCAGAGTGCCCCAAATCATATATTGCCAAGTACCACAAAAACCATGCACTCATTCATTTTTTCTTCTTCTTTTCTTTCTTTCTTGCACTCTGACCTCTTCTATGGAAGGAGTGCCACATTCTGGCACCAGCCAAGGAAGTAATTCAGTCTGTGTTTGGGTCTGCCTTCAGTGGTACTACACATTGCTAAATCAAACATCAGAGATGAGGTGTCCCAGATTCAGTCTAGAACACACATCCTCTTTGGCCTGGTGAAGCATTTAAACATATGCATGATCCTCAGCTTTTACCTCCCCTGATCTGCATGAGACACTAAGGTATGAATGTGGTAAAAGTATTACAGATTAAGTAAGCACATCACTGTTTTGGTGGGGAAAGGCATAAATGCCTTCTCTCACACTATTTATAATAGGCCCGCATCCCGTAGGTTTGCAGTCTGTGCTCTGGTTTTCAGTTGTATTCATTTCCATATCCAATTGCCTTTCAATTCCAGTTCTACTCTCCAGGCTAAAATGAACTCTCATAAGAATACGGTAATTAAACACAATTACAAAGATGTGCACATTCCATGCTGAACAACCACAGGCTTCTTTCCAACAATCTTTTTTTTACTTTCCTCATCATCTGTAATTTACCTGGCTTCTTATTTATGGTCCTCAGTATCAAACCGGTTTTGTGCAACCCTGGTACATTCTTTGTAATTTTGTTGCTGCTGCAGACTCCCACTACACTTCTCTGAGAAGTAAAAAAATACAAAAGTGAAAAGATTCAGTAATCTGTGGAATCACAGCTCTGAATAACAGCTTCCATTGGCTTTGCCAGCTTTTACTCAGGGCAGGGTTTATAAAATAGCCTAAGCAGACAAAACCCCCCCAAAATTTGATGAAACTGCTCCCTGTCCATAGTGAAGTTTGTGGTGCATTTGTGGGGATAATGTTATGAAATAAAGGCCACATTTGACCTGCCAACACTGAGAGATGTGGGCCTCTAGATCACCTGTGCTTCAAACATCACAGACTTTAACATTTGCTAAAAGATTTTGTGAAATATGTCTGTTTTCTTTTTAAAGAAATTAATTGTCAAACCTGCAAGTCTGTTGAATAGATATGGGGAGGGATTTTATCCAAAAAATCGTTATTTTCACATCAAGTCTTTTAACACCATCTGTAAGAATGGTTTTCAAAATGCATGTATTTTGTGATCTTATTTTATCTCCTGCTGAAGGTAGATTCTTTTACCTGTTGTCAAGCAGAATCAAGTTCTAGATCTCTTATCAGATCTCTTAGTAGACATCCAAACAGAAGATAGATGTAACAAACAGTACATGGTATGTACCAAAGCTAATCATAGAATGTTTTAAACCTTGTGAATCAATTCAGAACCCTGAAATATTTCTTGGAAACAGCAGTCATGGTGAAAAACTTCCACTGCTATTTGTTGAATGAACAGGTTGGTATGTGGCTAGAAAGAAGCAGTCTTTATAGAAGTACTGCACTGTAGTTCTTCAACTGCTTTGAAATTTGGCTTACTTATCCTAGGTAAGAACAAAGCTCTGGTCATATGCCTACGTCTTCAAATGAGGGATCTCATGATCTAGGGAGTGTTTTTATTAGAGAATAATTAAAATATATAGAATAATATATATTTTAGTATATATACTGTAAATAGAATATATAAGGCAGTATGAGAAGTAATCTAGTTTTTTTATACTCCAAAAATAGCCAATGAATAGACAGAGTTCTCCATAGAGAAATTCAGGGCTTTCTTTTCCCCTCAATGGTTATACAGGCAGCTCAGAGAGAGAAGAAAGAGTGAAATAAGATGTGTGAAATTATGTGATAAAACCATCCCCTGACAGTCTTAGTTCTAATGTACTGGGGCTCAGGAGAATATTGCACATCACAGTGACATAAGGAAGAAAATAGGAATAAATGCTCACAGGCATGAACTGCTTGTCAAAAAAAAAGAGGGAGGGAAAAGAGAAGAGGAGCACCAATCTTCACTCCATTAATGAGAACTTTGAAATGTTTTGTTTGGCAGAGATTCAAAAATATTAATTTTTTGGATTTGCTTCTCATGGGTTCATTGTCAACTGTGGTGGGGTTTTGTGCTCGTTTTCTGGCTTTTTAAATTTTTTTTTTACACTGTCATCCTAATTCAACCCCATAAATCCCACTATTAGCTAGATCTCAGGACCTCACACTCAGATTTGCTCAAGAGAGGCCCAAAATGGGAAAAGTAAGTAACAACAGATCATGATTGTGGAGCACAGCACTGTTTGGGACAGGCTGTCACCCGCTGATCGTTGACTAGTGTCCAAGTCTAGAAGCACAGATGTGCATACCAAACATGGTGAGAGAAATCAGAACCAGAAGAGAAAGGAAAAAGGAAACAAAAATAAAACACATCAACAATAAAAAGAAGGAAAACATACTACATATCCTCATGGGGAATCAGAAATTCCTATACTTTTAAGATTATATCAAATTTTAATATATTGTTACTTTTTCTGCTTTCTAGAAGCTTTAATGCTTGCCCTTGTTATTTCACACTGTATAGAAGAGTGTGTGGCTGCATAGTTTGAATACTTGTGCCTGGCTTTATACTGGAATGCACTGTAACTCTGTTCCAAAAGCTGAGCATCCTGTGAAATGGCAACAGATTTTGGAAACTAAATTTAAGATAATACCAATGGCCTTTTGCTGCCTATGAATTTGCTGATAGACACTCTATGCTAACAGGTTGCTGAAAGCAACAAAGGTTGCTGAAGCATTTTTGGAAAATGATAATTGATCTGGAGCTACAGGAAAACGACCCAAATCTATTTACTTGTAGGTCTCACTTGGTTATGACAAAATATTTAAATCATAATGCTGAAAGGAAATTTCCAGAAAAATTTCTCAGCAAAAGCAAGCACTGAGGTTGCCTCTGGCTTTGAATCACTAAGAACCTGTCTCCTCTGCTCACATTATGTGCTGCCAGTAAAAGCTTTACTGAAGTCATAAAGATTTTCTCAATATGAGTAAAAGTAGCTTTTTGCTTCAGTGGTTATTCTAGATACACAGATGAACGATTATTTCCTTAGTCTTCAGTTATCATTGATTAGTCTATCAAAACTTCTGCCTGTGAATAACATCAGTGAAAATCATCTCTAATACAGGATCTTATGCATAGTTTCATTTAATCTAATTGTATAAGTAGTCCAACTGACTTCAGTGAAATTACCCTTACAAGGCTGTGAGCACATGGATGTCCCTAGAATGAGGGTCTATTTGGAGGAAATTTAAAAGAGATGAATCAAAAAATTTGTTGTGAATGAAATTATATTGGAACTTTTATTTTTATCTGATCAGAAACGCTGTAATGAAAAGAAAGAAAGAGAAAAGTGGTTTTTGCAGAGATTCTTAGCATAAACATAGCAATTCTACAGAGATGCAGCAACAGGCAATAACTTACACGCTGAATTCATTGCATCACATATTTTCAGCCAGAAGAGACTCTTCCCTAAGGCCTGCTCTCAGAGAAGGTATTAATAAACAGTAAGACCTTAAATCATTATGGACATTCTGCCTGACTTCACAAAGTATTTCTATTTAGCTCTAAATTGCTTTGCTTTGTTAAAAGATATTATGTACAGTATTCAAGATCAGGGGGTTCTTTGTTGTGTTGGTTGGGTTTTTTTCACTCTTCAAGTCCAATTAGTAAAATCCAAAACCACAGGTTTCTTGGAACACTCAGCACTGAAAATTAGTAGAACACATTTGTGTCAGCAATTCCTATTTCTTTAGGGTCAGCCCTGATTGACACCCTATTAAATGCAGTGAGAACTTTTCATTTACTTAAACAGACACTCAAGTAGACAATGCCATAAAATTGCAAAAACAAATAGGTATTTATACATCATTTGGGTTCAGCTCAGCATTATAGTGTTTCTCATCTGTATAATGTTGTTCTCAGGCAAACAATCAGAGTACAGAAAAGGAAATTTAGTGTTGATTTGAGCCAAATATTTTTTGTTTCTCCCCAACAAAGTAAAATGTTACAATATGGAAATCATAGTACTTTTTGTCAAGACTACCAAGGCAAATGCCATCATGATCTTTCAAAAGCTTCTAAAAAAACAATTGTTATTTCAGCTTTTCTTTCAAACTTTGCATAAAAACAAAAAATAAGATTTCATTCATGGCAGGAATAATAAAGTTTGCTAAATCTTAGTAAAAATTATTACAGACTCTGCTGAGAAGGCAGTAAATGATAATATAGGTAAAGAGATAAAAGATAGCAATAGCTAAATGATAACTCTCCTTTAGAATATAAAATCAAAATATTGAATAAGAATCCTACCTCCATTGTTCAGTCTTCAGTCACCTATTCCAAGCTTTGGGTTGTTTAAACACAGAACTTCCCTGAGAATTTAGAATATTTCACCACTGAAATTATTATAATATATTTATTTATTTTTTTAGAAAAATAAAAATTAGAATTTTGGATGTGAAAGTGATAAACAGATAATAAAACAATTGTAATGAAAGGTAGTATATGAAGACAGATGTGTGAATTAGGTTATTTATGTCTAATAATATAAGTGGGAAGAAAAGATCCAATAACCCTAGGTTATGGTTTGTTTGGGGTTTTTTGTTGTTGGGTTTTTTTGTTTTGTTTTGTTTGGGGGGGGTGGGTTTGGGGATTTTTTTCATTTTTGAAACATAAAATAAGGGTAACATTTTCTTTCTTCTGTTTTGCCTGATTTTGTTTCTACTTGTTCTACTTCATTCCATGGATGTTTGTCTGTGCATTAACACCTATTTTAGGGCCTTGCAAACCTTTATAAGTGGGATATCACATTGCAATTTTCTCTTTCAAGTAAGAGTTAATATGCACTTGTGTGTACAGGGGAACCAACAGGTGCTGCCACTTAGGGTGACGAGGTGCTGCCATACTGCTGCTGTGTGGTACCTTCCCTCAGGGTGGGGATGAAGCCCCTCCCGCCTGCAATTCTCTGCTAGACCTGCTACATGCCTGCCGTACCAGAGTAGTCTAAAATATCCATTCTCTAGGCAGTAACTTAGGAAAGACCTGTCTCACACACAAAAATTCTTGCTTCAGGGCATATACATTCTATCTCAATGCAAATACATAATCTTACAGCATTATAAGGTGAAAAAAGAACAAGTAGATTTCAGTCTTGCTTATTTGAAATATGATATATTTTGGCCCCTGTGCTTTCTGGGCCAATAACCAGAATAAACTGTGCTGAATCATCCAAGTGCTGTATAGGTATTGTCAGGAGCTTTCATGATGGAACTTCAAGTCAGCCAAAGATTTGAGTTTAAACTTCAAATTTTGTTTTTAAAGTGAGTGCTTTAAAGATCTGAAACTAATACCATTGTCACCAGTCTCACTTTCCTCTGGTCTTGCTTTCCAAGCCATTGACTTTCTAGCAGTTTTCATCCAAATCAAATACTTCCTTCTTTCCTCTCAAGATTCAAGTCTCTGCCCTTTTTGTCTTTCTCTTCCTGCCTGGCTTGCTTCATGTTTTCTGCTTCATTCAGACGAGGCGAATGGACTGACTTCTGCTCTGATGTCAGTCACTGTACTTAAAAAAATTGAATATCGTATTCAGGATATAGGCTTTTAGCTAACAAATAAAAGTTATACCATCCATCACTCTAGGCTGAAGTAAATCTTACCTTATTTCTATGTAAATCTGATACAAACAAATTTTCAGACAAAAAATTCAGCCTTCTGCTCCACGTCCAATCTCATAAATCTGGTCTGCACTTTTATAGTCCTTGGCCAAGTTTCCAAAACCACATACTGTCCAGTCTCTTAGGAAGAGAGGTAACTAATCTGAGAAAACAAAAAAGCGGGAACAAAATAGAAAATTTGCAGTCACCCATTTATGCAATAATAGGGCTTTCAATACCCAGTGAAACTTATTTGCAAAAGATTATTCTAATGAAACAAACATTACTCATGGTAGCTTGTCTCTTGAAAAGATAACTCTACCTCCTTACCCACATTGCAATGCTTTTCAGATCACTATGACCTTGTCTTATTGCAATGCAGTACTTAACCACTGCAACTACGTTTATGTATTATTTTTTTCACAATGAGGTTTTTTTTGCATAAAATAATGTAAAGCAGAAACATTTAACTAGTTATATTTGCAAAAAATAAATTTGTTGGACGCACTAAAAGCAGGAGCAAAGGTGGCAGAAATTCCTCTTAATATGCCAGTCATTTTACTTGCAAAATGATAGTTAAGGACTTGTATCATTATTTATAGTTTAATCAACTTTTGCATGAAAATATACATTAGCAATATTTTAAATTTCTAGCAACTATATATCTCAGTGACATACTTTCTTCTTAATGAGAAAACAGAGGTGCATTCTATGCAAGGGAGAAAGAATGAAAACACTCTAGACTTAAAATGACATCAAGATATTCTTGGCACAGCTAGTGATTCTGAGAACAAAAGCCCAACAGCTTTTATTCTATTAAATTCAAACTGTGCTCTGCATTGTAAGTCAAGAAAGATAAAGGAACAGGCTCAAGCATTAAAGGTTTTCTGTCATGAAAAGCTGTACAGTGTACTGTTCTCTCTGTGATAGGAAACAAGCACCAGCATATCAGACCATAACGCATGAGTTGGTTGAGACACTGGTGAGTCACAGCATAAGGGTTTTGTCAGAATAGAAACTGCACGACAACATTTTTCAAGTAGTCAAGAAGCACATAGAAACCTGCATATTTTTCAGGAGAACAAATATTATCAGTCAAGATAAGCAAATAGTGTAAATGTTTCTGGCATTATTCAAATGACATTTTAAGTGAATACTCTGGTTGTATTACAGTGGGGTGTTTTTTTCTGTCAGTGAATTTTCTGTCACAAACAGCCAATGAAAGTGAAGTTCAAATCACAACAATTATTCCTAAGTGAAAAAAAATTGTCTAGCACATATGGATACCAAGTTAAGACATTGCAAAATTTTTCAATTGTTGGAGGAAAACTATGAGGTAGATATTCTCCAAGCAACCAACAGACTCTCAATTGTAAACAAGCACAATACATGAGTAGTGTAAGAGATGTACAAGTTTATTTACAAATAGTTTTAAATACTAGTAAACTGAAAAAATTATCCATAAGCAAATCGAGGAGCTAAACTCATCAACCGCTCCTTTGAAAGGCATCACTTTTTTGTTGGTATTCCAAAGCTAAAATTGTGATTGAGTTCTCAAGTAGTCAAACCAATGAAGAATATTTGGCATGCGAGTGATCAAAGTGCTAGCTTCGGTAACTGTTCTTCTCCCTGCTGGCTTAAAAGTCTCTTCCTCTCCCTCTGGCTGTTAAAGAAGGATCTTCTGTGAGGGCAATGTCCAACTTTGACTGTCTCCACTGACTGTAGAGGAACACAAAGGACAGCAGCCTCCTATCCCAAATACCTACAGCTATTCAATAGTAAATGATGCACAGATGCTACTCTACTGCAGCAAGAACTTGATTGGCATGGGTGTGGATTTGTCTCATAAAACTGAGAATATCAGAGGATATATTTAAGCAAGAAAACATTAAGTCTTAAACCAACATTATAGGGATGGTATCATTATCCAAATCTGACAAAATCTGAGCTATTCAAATTTCTGCCAAACATGGAATGTAATAGGACTGATTAAATTTTTATGAAATGCTCTATGTTCTGCTATGCTGAGGAATGTCCTTGTGCTCATGCTCTAAAGGTACAAACATCATCACATCAGTGAAGAAATGTAGTAGACATTTTTCTTAAGGCTTTGTTCTTTAGCTTCCTAGAAGATCTATATTTTAATTTCCCATTTGTGTTATCTATGTTCATAGCAACTAATTTTTTCCAATTTTCTATCAGAACATAGAGAATAGATTCATGGCAAATTCTTTGCTGTGAGGCACTGGAGAAGGTTGTGCAGAGAAGTTGTGGCTGCCCCATCCCTGGAAGTGTTCAAGGCCAGGTTGGGTGTGGCTCTGAGAAACCTAGCAGAGTGGAAAGTGTCCCTGCCCATGACAGGTGGATTGGAACTAGGTGATCTTTAAGGTACCTTCCAACTCAAAACATTTATGATTTAGGAAATTTTATTAAGTTTCATAGCAAAATGAACATACCTGTTTTGTAAATGATGTTCTGTCACGGCATCAAGCCATGGCTATTCAATGGTTTTGATTTAAGCAGGCACTGAACTAGATGTCTGTACAAATTCCTAAAATTTCTGCTTCATTTGAGTACACAAAAGTCTAAATAGCTTAGTGAAATAGAAGAGTTTTGCTACAGAAAGAAAAATGTGTGTACAATGCTTATTTCTATGTTATTCAATTATTTATCATTAATTTTTAAAAGAATATGTACAGAACTATTGATCAGAGGATAAGGTTCTCTCAATAAAAGGTCCTGGGCAAGACTTGAAAGTTAGTGATTACAGATCACTCAATAAAAGGGCCTGCATTTATGAATGTAAGAGTTCAGCATTTTTTAGTGATTGTTGTTAGGTGTTTTAAATTAGGTCTTCAATAATTTTGGAAACTTTTGCTTCTAAGGAGGACAAAAATATGCCCTGAAATTAAGTGATATGTTGCAATTACTTAATGCAGATTATCAATTTTTAAATATTTTCTGCAAAATACAGCTAAGATTTTGAGTTTTCAGCACAGTAACAAAGCTTTCCTACCTCCTTCTTCTTGCACATCTACTGGGATATAGCCTCTCTTTCTACCTCTTTAACCTGTTATTACAAAACTAGAATCTAAGAGCTTTTTCCTACATCCATTCTAACAAGTGGATACATAAAAACAGCTGCAAATTTTTCCCTGGATTATTGCTGAGATACTTGTTTCTAGAGAAAATTTTGAATGTCAGGAAGTACTTTTTGTGATAAGAGAACAGTGGCGTGACATTAAACCATATGAAAGAAAAAGGATTAACAGAATATGCGCATGATTATGTTCATATTTATTTGAGCAATAAAATAAGTCTAGGTCTTTACATTTTTATTTGTTGACTCGTAGGCCTGTACTAAAAGAATAAATAAAGGAAGCCAGAATTAAATTGACATTTAGCCTTCATCATTCTCAATATTTTCTTGTCTGTCCCTTTCTCTACTTAAGCTGTTTTAGATTTTAAGCCTTTGAGGAGAATATTTATGTCTTACCAAGCATTTGCACCAAACAGGAAACAGAAACATAAATCTTTGTATGGTTCTGTGGATACTATCTCAAAAGAATCAATAATGCACACATGTTATTTGAAGATTTCTACAGAGAAAATCTGTTTTATGCAATACTGTTTTACCTTGATTATTATGTAGACTCATTTCTTCCACAAATCTGTTTCCTATCACATGAATGGAACATGATCCATGATTTTAAAAAGTAATAAGTTAAAACTGCAAAAATCTAATAGAAATCTCTTTACTCAGTCCAAAAATCACCCAGTGCATGTCAGAATTTAAAAATGGACAAATATAAAGCTGGATATTCTGTCTGAAGCCTCATGAAAAATAGACTAAACAACCTCAATGTCAAGCCTAACCTGTCTTTATCTTGCTTTTAAAAAATATACACAGTGAGAAAAATGGACCAGAAATAATGTTTTCTTTGGAGTTTTATTTTCTTGAAAATTAAAGTGAAAAATATTTCATTTTGTAGTTCCTCTAATGTTGGCCAAATAAACAAGAGGCTGAATTCACAGAATAGGAGCAGAGTTGCTCAGTCCTTAATGACATTAACAGCAGTGGAATGTTAACCCTACATGTGGATACTGGAGCCCAAGCCCAGTATTTCTTAACCAACAGATAAATGCATTTCTGGATGGGTCTTTCTCAGTCTTGCTTAACATTCAGACTTATCACAGAACAGGCTGGAGCACACATTTCTTTACCTGCCTTAAAATGATTCTGAAAGCTGAGGTAGGGAACCCATGCAAAGAGGAATAGCTTTGGCAGAACACAGTGAGACCAAATAAACTTTTGTCTTGAAGGGTGGAAGGCTGAGCTGGGTCTCCTCCATGGTGAATGAGGTCCCTTGGACTGGACCTTCTAGTTAAATGAAAACCACCTCCTGGTGTGGGAATTTTGAGGGGAAAAAAGTACAGCATCATAATTTCACAATTCCAACCATAGACAGATTCTGGGGCATATACCTTCTGCTTGCATTCTCCTTTACAATATTTATTACATGCCATCTGTCATTTTCAAAGGGCAACATATTTTCATGCTTTATTAAATGAGGTACAGTCTCTCTTGATATAAGCTTTCAATCACTGAAAATGGTGCCTTTAGGTAAAGAATAGTGCAGCTGACTGTATATGTCTATACAGGTTTTAGAAAGAAAAATGAACCATATTTGATTTTAAATTCAAAAATATATTTAAACAAGCAAGAATAAAATTATGACAGCTTGAAATTTGCTGTGATTAGCAATGGTCCTGCTCATTTGAAAAAGAGTGTGGACTTCTTAATGACTACAAGTTACCAGGCCTATGAGATGGCAGTTGAAGGGAATGTTGTTTCCTGCCATGCTGGAATTGTCTTCTATCAGCAGTTTCATAGAGATAAGAGTGACACCTAGTGAATCATTAACAATCCCAACATTTTTTTGGGATGAAAATGGTGGGGAAGGAATCCTTATTAATCTCTCAACCAATACTTGGATAATCCTGTTAAAGATCTGCTGAAATTTCAGCCTTAAATAGTTTAACAGTATTACATGACAAGCTTAAATATTAAGGAATTATATTAAGTGTGCCTGACGTGTCTAATATTTTAATTTTGATAATGCATGTCGTAAAAGGTTGTAATAAAATACAATGCTACTCTAAGAAAACAGAAACTTTTAATTCCTTTTCAATAACATCATGATATAAAGAAAGTGAAAGACCCAGATTCTTCTCTTTTTCACATTATTTTCACCTTATTCAACAACTGAAAGGTAAATCTCTTGGGTCTTACTAAACATTTAGGTTATCTTTATTTTCATGGTACTATAATCAACATATTCTACCCATGGAAGAGAATGAAGGGGATATTTCTGACCATCCTACTTCAAGCAATTTAGATATTTTTCTTTGGTAAGACTGATTAAAAAGTGATTGCAGTTTTTCCTCCATTTTAACAGATTTTACACACTGTTTCATGAGTCTAGAAGTGCTTTAAGATTTAAATGAACACAACATTCTTTTGCTATCTGTTACTTTAACATCATCAAAAAGTGTTGGCACTGAAATACTTTTAATGTAATACAGTTTCTTTTACATATTTGCTGTTCAAAGAGAAGCCTGCCAAAATCTATATGCAGGCCAGAATGGTGACCTGTAATTTCCATATCTCCTGATTTTTAGTACTCAAAGATGGATGGATTTTATTGCAAGAATATATCACTTTTTCCAAGGCAATAAAGTTGTCTAGCAAGTCATAACAGAGCGCAGCAAAACTTTATTAATTCATGATATAAGTAAAGTAAATTTTCCTACTTTTTAAATCAAAAGCATGTTTTAGTTGTCGTTCTGTGAAGACTGCCACTTAAAAATATAGCATAATTATCAGAATAAAATGCTACAGTCTTCCAGCAGTCTGTGTGCTCAGGTTATGAGCTTATCAGCAAAAGCCTTAGATTTCCACAGCGTGCCAGATACCCGCAGATCAGGACACTACACCTATTGTAAAGCAGAACTTGCAATCAGAGATAGTTTTTTACACAAATTAAAAATTAGCTATCAATACAGACTGCTATTTATTATTTATATCAGCTAAGATCTGTGATTCAATATTATGAAAATTCATTATATGCTGATTTGGATAATCTCTGGGTGGAATTTTCAAGATCCATTGGGTTAAAAATGAGGGTTAGATTTGTATGGGCTTTATTAAAAGTAAAGCAGGAAACTATTTTAGGAAACAATTTTCAGGATGGTGCATTCTGCCTAGTTGCATGCCCAGGCAATCTTATGTACCAGTGATAGCTCTCCTTTTGATGCTGTTGGCAGAGTGGGGGGGCGGGGGGAGGATAGCAGTGTATCACTGCCTTTTTTCCACCTCAAATACTGATAATACTCAGTCTTCAGGGTTACAAAATGAGAGCCTCTTGCCCCCAAAATAGTGAAGGCTTTAATATTCTTCAGAGGGCAAAAAGAGGTTCTTACTGCCCTTGTTGCCTTCCTGTTCCAGAGCAAGGTGTGCTCGGCTGTAGAGTGACAGATGAATAGATGATGTACAGCATCGGTAAGAACTTCTTAATGACAGGACTTTAAAACTGTAATTAGGTTTCCAAAAGGTCCAATCTTGTATATCCAGGTTTCCCCAGATCTGGAGCTGGTCTTGAATGTTCCATGTGTGTGCTGATTTACGTATATGTTCGATCATAGCGTACGCTCCAGCATGTTACCATACTCACGACTTACAAAAAACCCTCGAAGTTTCCAAAGGGGAAAAGAGAGGTTGACAGTAAACCTATTTATAAGCGTGTTGCTCAATGGTATCATAGTTAAAACATCAGTTCAATTTGTTCAAAAACCGAAAAAAACCACCCAGAAGAAATTTTCTAAGGTCCTAATGTTGAAACCTTCAGAAACTCATGAAATATTATCATACAACTGATGTATATTCTTTTCAAAAAAGCAGATAATTGACATTACAAAAAATACCAAATACAATTGTGTTTCAGTAGGTAATCACTGACTTTTTAACATTAGTATTGAGTTAATTCTTCAGGTTTTTTTTCCATGAAGATATATTTATTTAAGTGTCCAGGGACTAGATCTCTTGAAAACTTCGACGTTTATGTTCTAGACTCCACTCTGCCTCACTTTCAAGAACGTGGCCCACAGCAGGATCAAAACCCCACATGGCAACTGTTTGTGGACGTATCTGCCTTCAGCCAAGCTCTGCGCACTGAAGAGCACATAACCTTTGACACAGCATCGTGCAAACCCTGCTAACCAGCTTCTTCAGCAGTCCCGCTTCCTGCCTCACCAGCACAACTGGAGAGTTTGCACTCGTCCATGAGGAAGTCCCTCACATGTTCCATGTCTGGGAAGTGTTTGGCCCCTCATGCTGGAATAGCCCCAATCATGATAGGTAAGATACAACAGAAGCTGTGCCTGAAATCCTGCACCACTCCAGTACTTGGGTAAGACGGAGGTAGACACTTCCATACTATGCAATTTTAGAACCCAAAATCTGTCCCTGAAGGTAGAGGCAACTGTTATCTGAAATATCAAGCAGTATTCACTGTTTTCTTTTTTAAAAGTTAGTTCTATATTCATAAATTCCATAACATCTATTTTTTTGATTTCTAGCTATTCTTTTTACATAATTTTCTGACAGAAGTGGTTCTTCTCTTTTAAATTCTTGTCATCTGAAGTATCTTATTTCTTCTAACAGTTATGCAGATAGAAATATTCGTATTCAAGTTTGCCTAAATACACGAGGAAAGATAAATATAAAATTTAAATTTTGATTTTTTGTGGGCTTACTATATCTCTTATTAGGGTAATTTCAACATTTATTTATTCATATTCCCAGAATCTTTATAAGGTAGACAAGTATTATAATCTGTTTTATAGATTAAAAACTTTGTTGCTGTCAAACAAGATAGCTACTCACCCAAAAAGTTTCACAGACTTATGAATACAATCTGGACATCTTGCCTTGCAGCCAGGGTTTCTTAGTGTCAAAAAACCAAAAAAAACAAAAAAAAAACCAAACAAAAACCCCCCCAAACATACAAAAAACCTCCAAACAACACCACCACCACCACCAAAAAAAGAAAACAAACAAACAAACAAACAAAAAAATCCCAAACCCCAAATCTAGAGAGCATATATATGAATGCCTGGCAGTATTTCCTCAGTTGTATTGTTGAATAAGAAAGTAAAGAGGCTAAAGTAACACAAAAGTCTTTCTATCAAACTGCAGGGGAGGTCCAGATGATCTCTCATTGTTTCTGTCTTCATTAAGAAAAATTAGGAACATATCTGCAGAGATCACCAGATCTTGTTGGGGACCTTATGTCCATGCTGTGTGTGTTTTGGGATGCTTTGCTTTGAACTGTCTCCAGCCTGGTCCCATGCACTGAGTGTTCTCAGCAGCCAGAGAGCTTTAGATATAATTTGGGAATGTCCCTTCTGAATTCTCTTACCCAAATGAAATTCAGTTTGTCTGCTCTGAGTCATCCATGCAAAAAGAGCCAAAGCCCAGCAAATGGGAACAAGCAGGATATTTGTGTGAGTGTGCTCCAGATTCAAGTGAAAATGCTGAAGAGGACATATCCTTTTCACTTGTTGTACCAGTGCAGCACTATATCTAGTTTGCTTTAGAGTAATCTGACCTTGGAATGGAAAGAGATTTTGGGAATTCCCTGTCTCCTCTACCCTAGCTGCAAGAAAGAGAGCTCCAAGATTTTGAGCAGCAAATTGTACGACTCCCTCACCACACTGCACTGGTATCTCTGAACTCTACAGGACCTGAATCCTGATTTTTCCTTTCCAGAGGAAAAGAAACACGAACCTGGCCTTTAGACTGTATTTGGAAGGAGTTATATAGGCAGCTATCAATTGATGGCCAAAACAACTGTTATAAAAATGATGCAACCAAAGCAAACCAAGTATTTAATTGGTATCTCCTATATTTATTTAGAACTTTTTCTTACTTTCATATCACTTCACATTCATGTCATACTATGCCTTAGATATGAAAGGTACTTAAAAATCTTCTAGGAAAAGAGATTGAGGAGAAATTTGCTGATTCTCCTGACTCCATGTAATCAGTCTAATTGACACTGTGCAATGTGAAATGACTTTTATTACTACAACTTTTGTTGTCAGAGACATCACAGAGAAAAGTGCTGGAATTCAGGAATAAGGATGCCTCATAGCAAGCTACACAAAAAAATAGTTTTCAGTTGATAGGAGCAAAATTTTAAAAAAGCCAAACAAACAGACTGTGAACACCAGTTACATACAGAAGAAGGAAATATTTCTGTTAGGAAGGAACAAATAGGAAGTCTAGGAAGACATTGAAACTGCAAAGCACTGTTCTGAGCAGAGTATGCATAGTAACATCTGACTTGTAGTTCTATGCACACACTTGAAAAGCAAACAAAATACCTCTACTCCTTCAGTCCAATGATTACGGAACTGAGGGAACTGTCGGTTTTAATGTTGCACATGGACAACCTCCGAGGAATGAACATGGACATAAAATATGAAGTGAGTATAAGGAGCAGTATTTCCTCCAGCTGTATTTCCTCCTCCTACCAGACTCTCATACTGCCGTGATGAGGGGAGAAAGTGGTCATTTTTTGTTACCATGTAAAAGAGAATAAGACAGTGGCGTATTCATTTCGTACTTTCATTTCTCCTAGAATAGATAAGGGATAAACAACACAGGAATTTCCTGCAGTTAAAAAAAAGAGAACACCCACATTTTAAAATTTTTCACTTTGCATAGATTAACAGTGCTGCTTCATCCCTGTTTAAGAAGGCTAAGAAACTATAAACCAAGAACCTAGAATTCAACACTTTATAATTTTTCCTTTTATTCTTCTGGTGTAAAACGGCATAAGGAATAGAATGCTAGTCTTAGCTAGATCTTGGGCAGGGACTCTTCACTCTATCAACTGAAGATAATGGGCTACATTTTGTATTGGATAGTAGAATCCTTCTGAAGCCCTTTAGAAAAAATAAAGAAATAAGGTGAACAGTGACATAATCCAGTAAAACAATGATCTAACCAAGATGAATAGAAAAAATAACAGCAAAGCATGTAGTATAACAAAGTAAGTCAATAACCTCAATGTTGTCTTACAGTGTTAACTCTTTTGTTTATAGAGCCTAAGTTAGGTGCAAAGTCTGAGAAAGCCTGTGCTATTAGTTTTGACAGGAACCTGCCCAATTCAGACTCCAGGAGTCTTGCCTAACTCATCTAGAGAAAGTTCTGCTCTTTGGGAGTTGGCTTAGGTAGTGGTAAAAGAAAATGGACAATCACAATCACTATTTATATAGCTCTTTAAATTAACTTGGGGCTGTACAGTATGCTGTTATGACAGCCTCTGGCCAGGAAATCTTACAGTTAAACAGCGTGAGCCTGAAACAATATGTTCAATTATGCAAATAAACAGAGTGGCTCAAAAGGCCAGATGGTGTGAATCAGCCAAGTCTTACACACTTAAGTTGTACCCAGGCAACTGGCAGGAGTTAAAAATCTTCCCCAAGATTGGTTCAGATAGGAGGCTTTGCAGAACATCTGCATTTACAGCTGTTTTGTGAGAATGGGATGAGAAGTTGTCCTAGTCTCTGGGAGAATGCTGTTCAGGCACCCCAGGAAGAACAAAAGAAATCATTAAAAACAGAGGAAAGAGAGTTCACATAGTGGAGAGGAGAAACTCATGTAGTGTGATTAGGGATGCAGTTACAGTGACACTTAGCAACTTTAGACAGCTAATACATCACAGATTTCTTGCCTAGTGGTAGTCTATTTCAGAATCTTTTAGAAGGAAAAAATTCTAAATTGTCATATTTCTGACAGTAGATTTTGTTTGGTTTCATTTTCCTAGAATGTAAACAAACTTTTGTCTTCAAATATTTGACAGCTGACATACTGCAGGAAAATTAATAATAAAAGGGGCAAGCAACCAGACCCTTTGAAAAATTAAAACCAACACTTCTTCTTGGACATGTGGATGCTCCTTCTTCTTCTGTATGGAGACGCCCCCTACTGTGCTTTAATGCCAGAAAGTACCCAGTAGTTCACAGGTGCACCCTCTGGGTGTGGGTCCCTCATTTTCTCACCTGTTCTGTTGGTGAACTGACTGGAATGATGCTCATGGTGTCTGGCAGGGAGGAAGCCCTGTGTGACCTAGACAGGTTGAAATGATGGTGGAACCACTTCTGACAGCACCAGGGTTTGACTACTGCTGTTGCCATTGTAAGGTCTCTCTCCACTGTTAAAAAAATTGGCCTTCCTTTATAGTTCCTTTTCAAGCTGACTTTTTTGTTTCAAAAGCCCCTTGGTAATGCCCTAGTTACTCTTTCTGTTCTCATACTTTTTCCACGCTTCTATTCTGTTTTGTGATTATCTTGCTTTTCAGTGTAACCTTTTGTGGGGCAAATGCCCCCTCAGACAGTTTTGCGTATTTCATTCAGACACAGTGATATTCCCTTGCTAGCACTGATATTCCTTATGTTAACATAGTTTTTCCCATAGGTTATACGAGCACCCCCACAGACTCTATCTAAGAAAACATTTTGGGACAGTTCATAGTCATCTAAACATGGGCTCCCAATGCAAGGCAGGAGCAAAATGTCTCAGCTAAGACTTGAATTTATAGGTTGTTACTAAGGAAATATGGAGAAAGGTATTTTGCTTTTGGAGTAGTCTAGAAATCTGTGTTCAGTTCTACACTGCATTCCAAATTCTAGAAAAGTGGCAAAAAACTATTGGGTGTTCTGATTTTAACGACAAGAATGACACTTGCATTGAAATGCATCACTTGAAGGTAGAGACATCTGGAGTCTATCTACTTAGAGATCTCAAAGTTTAAAGATGTGTACAGAGGAAAAAAGAGAATCTAGGAAGTAAAGACTTCAGTTCAGTAGCAGGAAGTTGAAGTTAGATAAGCTGAGATTAGAGAAATGATAAATATTTCTGGTGAGTTTCACAATCCTTCTTCTTTAATTAGTTTTATTTTAAATAACTGACTTTGTCTTTTATGATCTAAATTTAAGCAGCAAAAACAATATCCTGAGAACTAAAAAACAACACAAACCCCAAAACACTGTATATAAAATTGCATTCCATGTTTGTTCAAACCTTGATCATAAAATTTGGTAATATATAAATATGTTTTCCATGGTACAAATATATGCACATAGTAGATTACACCACAGAAATAAAAATATTACCTTGTGCTATGTAAGTTCAGATGTTACAGTTACTAGAGGTGGATGGAAAATGAAAATAAAGTCCACCTTGATAAGATATTACAAAAAGAAAAAATCCACCCCCAAAAAAGGTTAAACTTTACTGACTCCTTTTTCTTATTAAATGTGAAAGCTCTTGTACTTATCAGCATGTTATCCACAGACCTTAGAAAAGGAATAGTTAATTAGGAATACAGCTGGTGAATAAAAATGTGATTACTTTAAGCCTCCTACAAAAATCCATGTAATTGAAAAAAATTAAAAGTTAAAAGAAGCTCAGAAGAAAATATAAAGAATTGATAAATAATTGGCATATGGGCTGATTTGATTAAGAAGATATTAATATTAAAGAACTGGAGTGCCTAGATTAATGTCACTCAATAGACAGCAAATGGAGGCGGCACTAACTACCTGTAGGTAGCAAAAAAAGTAGTGGGAGGAAGAGAAGTGCTAGCTTTTTGTTCTGAAATCAGCTCACTGAAGAACCTGGCTACAGGCCTGGCTGCTGTGCAACTTACATACCTCTTCAAGGTTGAGAAAGATTATCCACCTCACTTTCTGAAAGATAAAAGTTTCAGAGCTGGAGATGTAGAGTTTTTTTCATTTTAAATAGTAATTTGATTAGTTTTCCATTTATTTTTCTCAACTCACAAAATTCTCTTCATACATTATTTTCATATGTGAACAATTGCATTCTTTTTAACAGGTGATTGAGGTGAGCAAGGAATGCTGATGCTTCTTAAGTAAAGAGATTCTGTGGGAAGTTGGCTGTGAAAGGGAGCAGCCATCTTTTTACTCTGCTGATTAGAGGGCATGATTCCACTGAACACGGCCATGGGAATACCACTTGTTCAAATCAATATGTGTATGCTTTCTCAGACTCTTCAACATTTGGACATTTTCTTACTTTCACAACACAGGAGTTTAATCTTCTACCTCCATGCAACATCAGGAAGACAAATATAGTGAAATATCTGCTATGATGAAATCAGTCTTTTCCCAGCCTACTCTGAAAAAGTGTTAACAAAAACTCTACTTTTGTGCCTAGCATGAGCAGGGAAATTATATTAAAAATAATTTTAAAAATCAATCAAGCAAAAAAATAAACTTGGAGAATTCCACTTTTTAATGAATATGTTCTCAGATAATTATTATTTTCAGCTCATGAGAAATCCTCTCCAATACATGGAATATTCTCACTGAATTGTCAGTCTTTGCAACAAAAAGGTCTATAAGATTATTAAATTATTTTAAAGTCACAAGGAGGCTGAGAACAGTAATAAGCACTATCAACTCTAAAGTCTTACTTATAAGACTCAATTTTTGTGTGCAGACACAGAGCCTGTTTCAGAACATCACTGCCTATCTGTTTGATTCTTTTCTTCTAGGAGAAATTCCTTCCTCTCCTTTGGACACAGGCACAAATTTCTTCACAAGTGGGCATAGAAATAAACCAGGGATCAATTTGAAAATTTGTTTGGAAATCAGCTTAAAAATTGGGAGGGGACTGGGCAGGAAGGTGTAGAAGAGGTACCTTTGGTCATGCAAGAAGAGGTAAACCTCAGAGGTCTTCTACTCACTCTCCAAGCTTGGCGGGTGGAGTTTATCCCTCTGCTTCTCTGCCTCTCTGTCTCTGCCACTGCAGTGGATCGTGTCTAACAGAGTGCCCAAGCTAGGATAGTCTGCTGCCAATAAGTCCTTTGTAGATCATATTAGTGCAGACAAAGTGCCACGTGAGTGGCTGTTTAATTAGCCAGGCAAAAGGAATAGATTCACAGCTACCTGCCTGGAAAAACAATACTTGCTTACTTTGACAAACATTCTGCTGCAAGTTAAACACACAGGAGAGAAAATTACTGTGCCTCAAGAACAATATTGGCACAACAAATACCAATAAGCAGATTTGGAAAGAAGCTAAAGAAAAGACAAGTTTTCCAATAACCTTCAAACAGAGAAGTATCCCTGCTCCAGAGTATCTATTCTTTTCAAGGTGAAGTTTGCCATAATTATACATGGGCTTATATGAAGCCTGTGACAATGGCAAACCAGACAAGATGCTGTCTAACAGACACTTTGAGTCCTATACAGAACTCTTTTAGCAAAGGACTTTGATAGTGAATATAATGGGGGACTTGCTAGAATTAATTTTCATTAGACTGTATAATAGTACCAAATTTCATCTGGGGAAATGCGATTGCTCATTACATTAAAAATACAGCTGGATAAAGCAGCTCTGGGAATTATCCACTGGATGGATCAGAGTATCCAATTGTATTGGATACATTGGAGTAACCCATTTTGCAGGATGGATTTCTGATCAAATGAAATTTCTTCAGTTGGAAAAAGTTGCTTCTTTGAATTTCATATCAATCTCTATTTTTATGTGTGTTTTTTTCCTGCTTTGCCTGTCCTTTGTGTCTTGATTGCAGCTCAGTTCTCTAGATCTTGCCAAAATGAACTGTTAAACAGTTTCTATCTCTCTTTTTTTTGGCATACTTCCCTGCAGGTCAAAGGTTAAACTTACTGAAATCATATTGAGACATGAGTTGCTTGAAGAGAAGAACTGGTTTTTCTCTGGAGCAAAGACCTTAAAATCTAACACAAATATGAGTCAGTATAAATGTAAAAATGTAAACTGTATCCCATTTTATTCTAATTGTTGTTAAAAGAAAATTAATGTAAAAAGATTAGATTTAATATAGCATTTGGTGACTATTACACAAATTATGCATAAGTAAGGATGTGGGATTCTGTTATGAAGAAGAAGGGGTAACATCAGAGAAGAGTGCTATTACTTTAGGCACTGCCTGTTAGAAAGAAAATAATAATGTGTTAAATAGGATTTATGAAAATCAGATTATGAGGCTTTCAAGCTAGGCAGCTTTCCAGAGGTGCAAAAAATAATGTTCTTCTTTATATCAAAGTAATCAGCTTTTGCACTTACAGAGAGTCCATTTACTACTCTTGCAGAAAAGAGTTATTTTGCTGCCCAACTCAGCTAATTACTTTAAAGGAACAGATTAGTGTAAAATAATCATTCTAATGCCTACTAGTTTGTTTGAGCTTTGGTAGATATGCAAACTGCCCATCAATAGGGTATAAAATACATCATCATATCATTAAAAGTTCTTTTTGAAATCTCTGAAATAATAAAACGATTCCTGATGAAACGAAGATATAATTTCAAATAGGTAACTAAGAATTGAAGATTGTAATCCTTCATAGTCAAGGGTTAGGTATAATATAACAGCATCTCTGCATATTAGAGCGGCAGTGCGTCTGAGCAGAATCCCAATCCCTGAATTAAGTGTCAAGGACACTTTGCATGAAGAGAATCAGAAGAGGGGGACTCTGGAAAATGGTGGTCCACAAATCTCATACACTGAAAGGGAAGCCTCCCAGAGTAAAGTACTGGGAAATGCCAGCTGTGGTTGAAATCTTGCCTTTCACAACTGAGGCCGAACTAAAGCAAAATATTAACTCCTGATGGGGATCCTGAGCTTTGCTTTTCCATCACACCTTTCCACTCCTTGCTCTTCAGAGGCACTGTCTCAACCAGAAACAGGGGTACCAAGCAATTGTTTGAAATTGATTTTTTCTGGTCTCCTTACAGCTATTTGAAAGTTAGCATATAGTCTGGGGCAGCTCACCAGGATCCCTCTAAACCCAAGGCAGAAGAATAGCACTTCCTTTTCACCTGGCTTAGACACCATCTTGGAGATAAAATTAACATTCTGCTGGAGAACATCTATAGCAACTAGACCTAACTTGAATGCCAATTCTGTTTTGAGCTGGAGGCCCAACTAGATGACTTCTGCAGGTCCTTTTTGACCTAATTACCATTTGATTCTGTGATCCTGGGAAAGGACAGCCCACAGAATATCTCTCAAGATGGAGATCTGGGTAGAAGCTCTGGAAAACCTTATTTCAGTTCTACTCAGAGTGAGGCAAGTTAATGTCTTAGGTCAATCATTTATACGGCAAAAAAAATGAATTCAGAAGTAGTCTGAGGCTTCTCAAAAGGGTAAGTGATGCCATCTGAGGAATGGTGTGCTCTCTGTACCCAGAAAGCAGAAGAGAATGGAGCAACATCTTAGCAATCAGAGTCTGCAGATTTGGGATGGAGAAGTGAAGGTAATGACATCTGTTCTTGAAAGGGGCTTCACTCACCTCTTCCCAAGCTGCTGCCAGGGCACATATGCTGACTGCTCCCTCAGCTGCAGTAAGAGTCATCTTGGTTTTCCAGGACCCAAAATATCTATGGCTACTTACCATGCATAATTTGTACAGCCATAACCTCTGCCTTTGTCTGCTCAGAGTTGGCCACATTTAAACTAAGTCCACCCTTAAAATCAATTTAAGATGTCTTTTCCTTTATTGAAGCTGGGTCAAGATAAAGTATGGGGGAAGGAAAGGATGCCTATAAGACCAGACCAGGTCCTACAAAGAAAGTTAAATCCAGGAAAGGAGAGAGACACGTGCTGATTCTACTCTGTTCAAATACAATTCAGTCCAAGCTCTGTAAGAATTATAAAAGGTGGGATTTCTTCTCCAGGGTGGGTTGTGTTGATGCTTTACCTGTGGGCAGTCTAGGCTTGTTGTGAGACCCCTGTCCCAGAATAACTTTTGTGAGGACTGCAACAGTACTTTTCCAGGTCTCAGCTCAATACCTTTGAGTGCAGTCTAAATCCTAAACTCTCACCTCGAGCTGCTGGAGCAAGGGACAAATCCAGTTTTTCAGTTCAAATGCAAAACCTTTCAGTGTTGAGAGCAAGCTGTAGAAAGTCTACTGTGTCCATGAGCTCTACCGTCAATGCAGAGCCTGCACTGAGTGTGCTTGCTGTGCACTGTTCTGTCTTCATCATGTGTGGATGCAAATACAGGCACCTACGCGGCGTTTGCAAAATCCTGAATATACACCTACACGATAAAATACTGTGCTCTCTAAAGTGCAATCTTTGGGCCCTCAAATCATCCTTTTGAAGGGGATGCTTATGACCGCCTCCAAAGTCTTAAAATAGACATGGTCAAGTCACAAAAGGGTTCTGTGGTTAAGAGCTCTCCACAGCTTATCCAAAACCCAGACTGAAAATGTCAAGGGGAACGTAAGGTATAATTATTCCAGAAGGGCAATAACAATGATGGCATAAAAGCTCTAAATACTCACAGTGCCTTTCTTATTTATACATCTGCAGCTGTCACATACTCTTTCAAGATGAACAAAACTCTGAAGTGCAGCTTTTAGTGGCTTAGAAAAATGGAGATTTTGGTGAAGTCTGGGTCACGGGTGCTCTATTAATAACTTAGAGTTTGAACTAGCACTTTTAAAAAATCATTCTAATGACATTTTAAACTTTTTGTTCTTCTTTGCAATAGTTTGATGACACTTTCCTGAGTGTTTCTGAAAGATTAAGGTCCAATAAAATTATAATCAAAGGATTTTTAGCTTTAAATAGCTGCTGTAGATTCTCCCTCATTAGTCCCTCCAGATTTGTAATGGTTCGTGACATTAACTTTGCATCCCTTGGGTTTGTTTCTTCTTATGCATTCTAATATTTGCTTAGCTTGTACAAATAACACTGTTATTTGCCTTGAAAATTCCTCATGCTAAATGAAATTGGCCTGCTGATTCTTTATTTCACATTAAAAGCTTTTGAAGGAATTATCACCAGGGCTAGCAAAAGCAGCAAAGTTAGCATAAAAGTAACCCCAAACCTTTCCAGAAGTTACGGAAACTTGTTTATGTTTTGAGTTTTTATATTTCTTTGTCATTCATGTACCTTGCAGTGCTTTATGCTTTTAAGAAAGAGCCACAAGCAGACATACAAAGGAAATGGTTCTGTCACTGAATTTACTGAGCTTATTAATTCAGGAAACATTGGAAAAAGTCTTCTTGTAAGACATCCAGGAAAATCTGCTTGACAGAGTTATTTTTATGGTTTTGTTTTTTTTTTTTAAGCATAAAGAATCAGACAATTAGGCACTTCATAGATGCTTTTGAGCTTGTGAAATTTAGCATGTATATATGACAACTTCGCTTACTCTATTTTTTCTATTTAGGACACAAAAATACATGTTCTTTGCAGCCTCTCTCTCTGTATATGTGTATGTTGTGTAGCAACAGCAGTAAATCAGGAGACAAATTTTGAAGTGGTATAAGCAAAATGACCAAGATAATGGGAACATAATATCTCAAAATATACTTCTTTTTTTTTTTTTTTTTTTGGTGGTCAGTTTCAATTTTTGTTTAATCTGTAGTGTGATCTGGCTTACCTTCCGAGGCCCTGAGGGTACGACCAGACCTGATTGATCCTACCCAGCCCGGCACATTGCCATCCAACCGAGAGACATCACACTGACACAAAGGAGAAATGCAGCCAGTTACAAAGGTCTGAAACCAGTGTCTCACAGTAAACACTCTTTTTTGTCTTTTACTCTTATTTATGATCTTTCAGCTTGACTGCTTTCCATCACTTTATATTATCACTGAAACTGACCCTCATAAATGACAGGTAGATGGAAGGAAGTAGTGTAGTGTCATAAAAGATATTACCAGATAATGAAAATATAAGTTTTTACTAACTGATGACAGAAAAATAAATATGTTTGTTTGTTTACTTATTTCGCATTTTAATTGATCAAATTGTTTTCCATGATTCTGCAGACAGGGAAGGAGGGCTGCAAAAACAGATACCAGGAAGAGATTTATGTGATGCTGTTATTTCTAAAATAGCTGTGGCTGAAATGGAGTAACAAGAAGACAGGCTGGTTTTACTGTAAAGGAAATGAAGACAACCTAAAAATGAAAAAAGGGTCTTTGGTGTCTGCCCAAAGCTTAAGGGCTTTATTTTCTTGTGGCTAAGCTTCTGCTTTTCATTCTAAAATAGTGTTTGTTTTGTTGTGCTTTCCTTTTAAAATATCTGGCTGCATTGTTTTGTCCAACCCTCATTGAACAACCTTTACTGATCATTCAGAAGGCTGTTCTTTGACTCCATTTCCTACTGGAAATGTGAATTTTTAAGTTTTTTGAGTCTCAGTGACATCCTATTACTGGGTTTGTCTTTGGACTTTTAAATATGATGTCTTGAAGGCCCTCTGTTTAACATCAGTCTTGATGACCAGGAATTTCTGATCTGATTGCCAAGGTCCAGGGACAAATGCCTCTCTTCCAGACATATACCCTGAGGACACTCATTTTCCAGAAGCCCAGGCATGTGATTACTATGATTTACAATAAACTCTCCAAGGCTACAGAGTAACTGAAGCTCATTAAAGCCAAGGGTCTCAACCATTTCTACTACTGTTTTCACAACTACAGCCAGAACAAAAAATACAGAGCAGAAACACAACACACCTTCCCCTTCCTTATATTCTTCACTATCAGAATTGTATGGGTCTTTGTCAAGAGGTCTTCTGAGAGGTATGGGATCACTCTCCTTAGCTGTGTCTCAATCTCCCCTTATTTACATTTTTTGTTATCTCTACCTTCTGCTCTCTCTGAAATGTCTAGTGAAACCTCCTCCCTTTTCTGTCCATTTTTCAGATGAGTTTGATCAATCCCAACAGCTGATCAAAATGTATAATTGCTTAATCTTCACTGACTCCTTCTTTTCCACATTGACTGTACAGCCTTTGCAGACCTATTAAAAAATACATGAATGATTCTCAGCAGTGCACCCATCTGATTCTGACTTATCCACGTGAAATAGACATGCTATCCTATTATTTATCTGTACCACACTCCCAGGTGGAGCATCCTGGGAAAGGTAGTAAAGATTTGAGGACAGATAAAAACCAGAGCAAGGTCAGAAAGATAAATGTCAATGTTATGCTGAAAGGTCAATTCAAATATAAAGCATCACACTCCGTATCGCATTAGAAACATACAAGAATCTCCCTTTCTCTCTATGCATTGCAAAAGTGAGCAAAAAACCCAAACTTCTACAGTGGTCGAGATTACTGCTTGTTGGTGATGATTAATGAAACATGAGATAAAGCTTATTACAATGACAAATATTTAATATAACATAAGGAAAGTTAATGAACATGAGAAGAAAGACTTTGGAACGGATCAAGAGAGAAGCATTCTAATTCAGGCTGCTCTCACACTTGAATTAACTACTGATCTTGACTGAAATCCTCCAGTGCAGTTGCACTGAAGTCCAAGTCTTTGAAGGAATAAGTTACCCCCACAGTGATCATCAGCTGAGGAAAGTTCATTTCTCCCTACTGAACAAGCCATTGATTTTCTAGTTGTAATTTCGGTGATTTTGGGGTTTTTTAATATCCACAGAAGAAAATAAGAATTTTACTAGAATCTCTGCTGCAAATAGGACTTATTGAAATTTCAGAAATTTAGTGGGACAAGAGTTAATATTTTGGAAAATGGGGAAAGCAACCTTACACAGGGCACACAGTGGGTCTCAGATGGCTCCCAGCTTTCAAGAGGAGAAAAAGGTGTTCGTCCTTCTTTTACATGTAAGCAAGAGTAGTTACACAGGTAGTTTTCCAGGCTTAGCTGCTACTATGAGGGAGAACTGGGATACACAGTTCCCTAAGGGAGGCAAGGATTCCTTCCTCTTAGGAATCCATTCACCAAGGAATGCATATAAGGGAGTATGGCCCTCTGTTGTGACCACAAAGTGGGTAAATTCTAGTCTATAATGAGAAAGAGAAACTGCTACAAGAGAAAGAGAAAAGGTGGGCAAGAGAAGGCTGTTGCTTACATGAGGTTTTGGTATGGCTTGTCAAATTAAAGCCCTAACAGCACTTCTTTAAAAAATCCCTTTGAGGGTCTCTCCATAGGATTTTCATCTTTACAGTACTCTAAATCTAAATAGTAGTTTACTGGAAAATATGAGATATTTGCTATGTTCATCTCAGATTTTAATAGCTAAATCTTTATGCACCACATATATACACAGGGGGAAAAAAAAAGCCCATCCTCTTTGAAATTAAGATTAGCCATGACTTTGCATAAAAAGTTGTAAATCATTGGATGAATTTCCAAAAGAATTTCTCAAGCTTCTGCTTGTTTTTCCTTAATCACTAGCGTCTGAAACAATACACTGAAAGAGATGGGAGAGAAAAAAAGGGAAACATTCAGTTTCACCTGCTGTTTTTGTTCAATTTTATCATCATATTTAACAACAACATAGGACTAACAGAGTTATGCCAGTCATAAAAGCAATGTAAGATGTAACTGATATGCAAGGACTCACCTGGAAAAAGTCTTGTTCCTTTAGGGAAAAGTAAAGTTTAAGTGTAATTTCAACTGAGGTTTATTGGAGTTGTTGGAACTCAGAATTTTGAAATCCTAAAGAAGAACACAGAAATCTAACAACTGGCTTCTCGTTTTGAAAACTTCTGCTTTTAGCAGTACAATCATCTCTTACATCTTTTAGTAGAAAATTTTTTGACATCTTGCTGTGACTTTGGCATAAGTTTGATAGTGTATTTCTTGGCATCTATTTCAGGCAAAAGAATCCTGGAGAGCACAAATTTATTAATGTATTTGTTTTCAGAAAACCATAGTTTGATGCAGAAAAGTAATGGAATTAACAGCCCTATAAATCATATTTTTTGACAGAAGCCAATGTCTGGCAACACAGTAATTTTTTTTACCTTTCTTATCAAGCAAGGAGTTGGGAAGGCTTGCTCCTCACAAGTTTTTTGGTTGGCTTTGAAGCTCATACTTTTAGCTCTCCAGTCTTGTAACACATGATCAAATGTATAGGTGGAATTATTTCCTATCGAATGTTCATAAACCATTGGTGTTGTACAGAATGTATTCCAGGTTGTCCTGTACTTATTAAAAGTTAAAGATTCCATAATACTTCTTACCCAAAGTGCCCCAGGAGGAATGTAAGAATGTGGGTAATACACAGAAGAGCCTTTCGCGTGTGATTGGATGAGGACACTGAGAGGAAATGTGTTGTAAAAAAAAATTGAAAAAAATAAAAGGGACCACAGATTGTATTTCTTCAGCAGCATTTATTTGGAGTATTGTCCTGAAGAACTGCAGTGATAGCATACAACTGAATACCAGGAGAAAACCCAACAAATCCTTAAAGAACATCTGTATCAGTGTGGCAGATTTCCAATATTCTAGAAATGGATTATCTGGAAGTTGAGTTTAGGAGAGTTTCTCATTAGAAGAGCAAATAGCTCCACAAGTTTACAAATGTGTTCTAATTTTCAGTGGATTTGTTATATTTTTTTTAATGTATATAAAAATATGGTTTGAATCTATTAATTCCTAACAAGACATTAGACAATGTTCCTGATGGTAATAGTAAAATTATCTTCTTCCCTAAAAAAACCCAAAACATTATTGTATTTTGGATCTCTAAATCTTAAAAAATTATTTTGCGCAGAAGCTCTATGCTGCCCAGGTACCCTTATAATTATTTCCTGCAAGAAAGGGAATTCCATTAACACTTATAATAAGCTACTGTTGCCACCTATGGCAAAAGAGACTTTGCCATTTAGCCTGTGTCAAGCACAGTGCAAATTAAATTATACTAGGAAGAAAAGAATTGACAGAATTACAATTGGAAAGTAGAAAATGGATGAGAGTTCACTGAAAACTGTAAAAGAAATCTATGTGCAACACTTCTCTTTACTGATTCATTTCCTAGTTGTGTCACAAAAGTAATAGTTGCCTAAGTCATATAAATTACATTCCTCAAAACAGTCTTTTTTTTATCCTATGTATCCCAATCTGATCATGATGATAATGTCAAAAATATCTTTAAAATTGAGCTAAACCTTATTTTTTTTACATATTTCAGATGTTCTCTTGTAAGCTATCTGAATCTGAGTTCAGAAAACTAAACGTTTTCCACATTTCACATCTTCTTTACACAAAAACTACTTCTGTCATGGCCAGTTCTTCAAATTGTCAGGCACTAAGCAGAAGTAGATTTAAAGTGTTTATTTGGAAAAGCTCCAATGTTTTTACATTCATTCTGTAGAAATTCACCTATCCCTGAAGATCCTAAATTTCTGAGCTGCAAGACAGTCCTGTTAATTGTTTGAACAACAAGCTAGCAGGTAGCCAGTTATCAAAAGCAACTGGGAACTAGTAAAACACACTGACATATTGAATTCTGCCATGTTTCTGAGACCTTCAGAGATGTTAGTGATTCTTTAAAATATACTTTTGTAGACAAAATGCAACAGTAACATCGTGAGGTAGATGTTTTCTTGGCATAAGCCTAACTACCATTCTTAGCCATGAATAATGGCATTGTTTCTCACCTGGTTTTGTAATTTATCACATGATGCCACAACTTATTGGTTGGACATTTCCCCCAGAGATGTAGCTTCTCTTCACATAAAGAAACAGAAAAAGAAGGATGAAATGTCTTATTAATGCCCCAGAAACTGTAGCTAATGCCAGTGAGAAGATTAAGAAATAGCACTACTGCAGAATTGTAATAGGCAACACAGGCTGAAGTTGAAAGGAATCAGTCTACAATGCAATATGTATATAGGCAAGATGCAAATGGCTAGTCTTGAGTTTCATGACATTATTCCAAAGCCCAAGATACTTTTTATAGGGCCTTAGATTAATTATAAGATTTCTGAATTTTATAACAAATAAAAGAAAAACGTCTGGAAAATATACAGGTTAGTAATGAGTGCTCACTAAGTACTATACATGTATTTTGGAGGGTAAATATTACATTTATTTATGCAGTTGAAATGGATCACTGTATTTTATATATGACTAATTATGTATCAAAAATTAGCAATGTTCCCTGCTCCAATGCTCATGCTTATTTTAAAAATAAGGACTCTTGCAGTAAAAGTAAGGGGAATGATGATTGTTATTAACAGGAGTAATAACAGCAGTACTAGCATTTGATGTATATAAGTTTTTCTTTATATTTACATGAAGAGAAAGACAATCACAGGAACAGATAGCTTAGTCCAATCTCAAATCTCTACCATTTCACGCCTTTAAAAAGAAGCTAGACAAACATCTGTCAACATGATCCTATGTTGAAGAAAGAAATAGACTCAGTAACATTTCTAGGTTTTCTGCAGCCTTACTTTGTGATTTTACAAAATTACCAGCAGCAATATTACCTCGATGCCTTTCTGTTCTGCATCCCTGCCTCTGCCTTTCCTTTCTCCTTCCTGTTCCTTATTTCCAGCTCAGTCTGCACAAGTGTTTGTGTGATCATACTGTGAACAAACACAAAAAAACTTGGAACAAAAATAAATATTTTAAAAAAATATATCTTTTATTAAAGCAGAGACACTTTATACTGCTACTATTATTGAATACTTTGTCTTTCAAAATCCTGGCCTTATTTTTTGTGATAGTGTGATTTTCTGTAATAGTTTCATAGGAGTATAGGCATTCTGAATTTCTACAATGCCTTCTGAGCCATCACATTATCCTAGCACAAGTTTCACATAGATCTATTTACTCTGGAAACAGCAGGGCTAGTAACAACAAAATCCAACCTATATCCAGCCCATGAAACAGAAACTATAGCTTGCAAAAGATTTGTACAAAGAACATTTATTTTATAGATCTTCTCACAAACTGAAAGATATGCAAAATGAGACAACAGGTCTTGTTCAACAAGACCTTCCAGCAGATGTCTAATATAAAGCATATGAGCAATTCCAAAGTCAAAGCACCTGCTTGTATGCATAAGGATATTTTGTTGAATCTTCTGCAGTACTGGGAATGAAGTGAAGGATGCCATAGCAACAGTAAGATCTTTCTGAGGAAGGGGGAATTCACAGCACTTTTCCATATTTAACGCAAGACTCTATGTTAATTTTGCAGATATATTTAAAATAAATTGACTAAGTCTTTTAATTACCATATTAATGAGTAGTGTTCCCCCATAGCCCTGAGTGTGTAGTGTGGAAACAGCAGGTCATAGTCTTTCCATTGACTTCATGCATTAGCTATAAAGCAAGATAATAAAGAGGGGTTTTATTCTAACTAAGCAAGGTACATCAGCTGATCAGTAACTGCCATCTTAATAGGTTTTTAAGTTTGTTACTATATAAGATGAAATACCACAGAATATTCCTTGGAAAATTAGAGAGTCTGAGAAGGCAAAATGCTTTATCTGTGACTGAAAGAGAACCATGTCTGTATACCATTACTATACATTCTTGTTATCTTTGAAGTCAGTAAAAAATACTTTTACTTTACTCTCTCTTGGCAAAAGCACAAAAGAGAAAAGTTTATCTTTGATATGTATTGCTGGTGATCTGTTGAACCTAAATCATCTCTCTGTGAGTGGAGAGGGATGGGAAACTTCAGTCTATCTACACATAAGTGTCTCAGATGGGATGACATCTTCCATCTGTTCCTCTGCAGTGACTGTTGAAAACTAGATGACCATCTAAAAATAGATTACTAAATTTTAGGCCTAGGAAAACATGCAGACATCAAATTTGACATTGCTTTGGTCATTGTTCAGCCTTTACAATTGCATCATCACACTTGTGCAGTGCAATCCTTTGACATCACAGGGACTTTTGTGCACATAGTAAGGTGTACACAAATCACATTTCTATTCATGGCATTTTCTTAAATACATTGGAAACAGTGTTTTTGTAGGTATTTCATACATATGTAGGCATATTTGTGCTTAGATAGGCTATTGACTAGAAAAAAACTGATCTAAATTAACAAGAATTTCTTAGTTAATAAGTAATCAGGACTATGAGGTATAGCTTAGACTTCACTAACAAAGAGACAACCCATCTGTGTGAAATGAGATGCTACTTCTCTGCGAACATATGAATGTACTGAAAGCATGAAAACAGCACTGTCACTTTACAATAGATTAATGGAAGAAAGCTGTCACAATGCCTTTATTTTTGTTGCTTTTTCCACTTCAACCAATGTGTTATTTTCAAGACCTTTCTGTTTCCTATTACAGCAGTTACTCACACAATTACATAAGAAATACAGGTGAAAAGGTGTTAATTTACTAACAATGAGATGTGAAGTTCAAATAAGAATGGCATTCTATTGGGGGGGAAAAGGGAGGAAAAAAACCAAAGCAGCTACCTTTAGCTGAATGCAGCTAAACTCAGACCTGCAGAGATTTGTGTGCCCGCTTACGTACCGACATGTGGGAGTACTTTGACTGTCCACGTGAGTTGAGTAAGCATGCAAGTAGCTATTAATTGCTTCAGAGCCTTGAAGTGTGCCTTTGTTCAATATTTACAAGTGGTGTTCACTCCTCAGGGGGACTGGCACCACTTAAGTTCTCCAAATCTATCTCAAAAGGCATGTAAAGTTAGGAAGAAGTTTGTTTGAGAAGAGCTGGAATTTAGCTTTTTTCTTCTCCATTAGTATCAGACAGAATGATTTACTCCACATTTCATAAAGTAGACATTCCATGCAATTTCCATTTCTTGTGGAGCAGAATTTTCTTCTAAAGCCCCCTCCACTTGTTCCTTGCTAATTTCACTACAGTTCTGAAAATGCACTAGATACATCTTGTTAAAATGATACAGAAACTCAAAGTCAGTCAAGCTTAACACTAATTTTGACAACTGTTGCCCTTCACCATGAAGCAGATGAGTGACTTGAAAAAATGCTGCTTGTATGCATTACCATCGGTCTTGTCTTGCAAAACCTGGGAGTTTTTATTTAAGGACTGTACCAGTCATCAACATTTCTCCTTTCAAAAAATATTTTCACTCTCTACCAAGATGTGGGATCTCTGTCTCTCCTAGGCTCTTTTATCCTTGCCAAACAAGGTTTGACAGTGGTTACATGAAGGTAGAACATGGAATGAAATCAATTAGTCTGCATTCTGAGACCAGAGACATGAATTGTGATTAATCTGTGCCAGAGATTAAGTTTATAAACACAGATAAATAAGTTAAACACACTACTAGTTACTGTGTCCCTGTATGGACTGAGTAACAATATACTTTTTTAAACTCTGTGTTTCAATTTCTGAAAAGGCCTTAAAAACATTAAAAAAGGCAGTGAAATAAAATTTAACACATTTAAAGGAGCTCACCACTAAATCTAATATGAATGTGTAGTTCTTTGCAGGTCTGACGAGCAGTATCTTCTTGACGCTATCTGTAACTTCAGGTACCCAAATGAGGCACCTAACCCTTAAACATATAGTCCATAACTCCTTATCTGCTCAAAGAAGACACACATTCTATTTTATTTGAGCTGATATTCCCCCTCCATTCACTTTATAATGGATATGCCAGGATCTTAGGCAGACCAATTAGATGTGCAAAGTTAGATGGGATGAAAAAGAATGTATTTAAATAATTTGATGCAAAGTACTATTAGATGTTTTCTCTTTCTTTATCTTTGATACTCCCTGGTCAACTATTTATTTCAAAATGCCAGAAATGTGCTTTAATAATGGATAAGTTAAACCTTAAGACTGACAATAGAATTAAAACAATAAGAAAAAGCAATACTGCAAGGTTTGTGAAATTTATTCCATGTGGTTAAGCAAACATATTCAAATCTTCTCTGTGTATCAAACCAGGGAACAACATTTTTCTTCTGAAAAAGGAAAAATAGGAAACTGTCATGGTTTAGTGTCTTGAAAACTCTATTCTGCCAACTTGGCTTTACATTTTCATATCAACACAGCGTGAAAAAGAAATATGAATTACATTACTCTTAGCAGACGTATCTTAAGATCATATAATCACCATGTAAATCATTTGTCAGGAAAGATCTGATAAAGCAGGGAGTCAGAAAGTATAAAGGATTTTGCAGCATGCAGAACTACCCACATCACATGTTAGTGAGAATTCTCTTCTTTCTTATAAAACTCGATAAATTCACTATAAAATGAAATTTAAAAATTTGTGGGAGAAAATCCCCAATTTGTTTTTCTCACTTATATGTAGGTAGAAGGTTCTTCAACATGTTTTGTTTGCCATGTTGAGATTTTTAAGATTCTGTGCATTTGTTTTGTATGCAATATCTTTTTTTGTGCACATCCTACTTCTTTAATTAGTTTCCATCTATTAGCTTGTGAATGGAGGTATCAGTGTCAAATCTGTTGCCTCGTTCAAGTGTAGATTAGCAGTCATTCTATCATTAGGTTGAAATGAACAAATATATGACAACACATGTGAATTACATATCAAGGACTTATATGCTGCATACATTTTAATGATACATTATTTTATCCTCAGGTTAATTGATCTCCACAAAACTAGCAAAATAAAATTAATAGGACATATAACTATTATCCAGATCCAGCCATACTCAATCTTGCAAACAATTTTTTTGGTGGCATTTAACTTAACTCTCACATAATTTAGTAAAGATGAGAACTCAGAAGTAGCTGACAAGTTAAGTTATGAACTTAACTTATGAACTGAACTTAACTTTCAAACTTAAGTTTGAAAACTGAAACACCGTGTGTTGGCAGAGTCAAACACGGTACTTTTGTTGTGTAGAGTTGTGATTATATGCTATCGACTATGTCTCAAAAACATATAGATTTTCCAGTGAGAGCACTACTAAAAACAACAAAAATATCCACAACAGCTGATATATGATAGCTAATGAGATCCATTCTAAAAGTACAACTGAAAGAATATAGAAATAAAAAGCAGTCAATCTTCCACTCTACTTCATCAGTCTTCTCTGCTCTGCTCTCATAAGACTCCAGCTGGAGTGCTTCCCCCAGCTCTGGGGTCCTGAGCACAGGAAAGGCACGGACCTGTTGGAGCAGGGCCAGAGGAGACCCTCAAAGATGATCAGAGGGATGGAAAACCTCTCCTATGAAGAAAGGCTGAGAGAGCTGGAGATGCACAGCCTGAAGAAGAGAAAGCTCCGGGGCAGACTTTTTGCAGCTTTTCAATGCTTAAGAGGGCTTCCAAGAAAGATGGGGACAGACTTTTTACCAATAGGACAATGGGTAACGGCTTTAATCAAAAAGAGGGTCAGTTCAAATAAGATATAAGGAGGAAATTTTTTACAATGAGGGTCACGAAACACTGGAACAAGTTTCCCAGGGAGATGTCCCATCCCTGGAAACATTCTGAGCCACCTGATCTAGTTGAAGATGTCCCAGCTCATTGCAGGGGGTTGAGCTAATGACCTTTAAAGATCCCTTTCAACCCATACTATTTTATGATTCTACAGTTCTGTGATCTAGCATCCAGCAAATGCAATGACTTTTAAACACAGCAACAAATTATTGTTCAAATCTCATTGGTACACTTGTGTGAGTTTAAATCAAACTAGAATGTTAATTTCCAAAATGACTGACATGAACCATGGTTAATTGTCAGGGTGGAGATATATATTCTCTAAGGCATATACTAAAGACCTCTGGGAACACTGGAGTTCAGTACTTCAGCTTCAAAATGCAACTTAAGCCCTGTTATTTGTACCTAGTCACTTATTTTTATGTATGGTTTAAGTTAGGTTAACAATTTTCAATGCATCACCTTCAGAAAAGAATGAGTTCTACAGCTGATGCATTGGTAACTTGTCTGTCAAGAAGATGTCAATTCCATAAGCCTATCCTAATCCTCTAGTCAGACAAGGAATTGATTTTTCTTTTTTAAAGCAGCCTTAGACATTATAGCTTAAGGGGAAAAGTCTCAGAGTTTTGTTATCTTCAATACATGTTTCTGAAGTATTTCAGAACAGGTATGAAGTATAAGCTGCAATTCCCCAAAAGTGAGGGTATATAGAAAGAATGTTCACTAAATGATGGCCCAATAGAATGCTGTGAAATATCCTAAAACACACTCTCAGCTGGTGCAAACTTTTGTAACTCGTATATTACAAAATATTATGTATATGTATATATACATACATGTTTGTACATGTATATATAATATAAATATGTATATGTGTATATTTATATTTGTATTTATATTTACATTTATAAAATAAATATTTTCCTTGATAAGGAATAAAACCCCATATAGTATTAAGTCACAGAATGGTGCATTAGTGGGTTGTTGATATTGTCCTTGGATGTGTCTTCAGTAACTTGTGCATATCTGAGATATTACTACAAACACATCACAAAATGGCTCAACATTCTTAGACAGTGTGTTTTCCTCTTTTTTCTTAACATAATTGTTCAGTAAACTTATGGAAAAGAATTAAAGGATACTCCAAATAGAAAAATAAGAGGAAGACAGAATTACTGTGGGGATTCAGGTCAACATAGCACGGGAAGAAAATGCCTAACTAATTGTAAGACAGTAGATTGGTGAATGTGAAGGTTTGAAATGTGGGGATTAGTCTGAAAAAAAACCCAATCCACTTCAGAAATGCAACTAGAAGCACTGAGGGTTAAAATTATGGTCAGGAGTTACCCAAATGAAACCTTGCCAAAGACCTGTATATTCCTTTGTCAGTCAATGGAGCTATATATCAGCTATGAAATAATTATTTCAGAAATAATTTAGAGCACATAAAAGAAGAGTTAATCTGGTGGCAGCAAACATTACTGAAAATAGCACATACAGAGTAGTTCTAGGTGTGTGCTCAGTAGCCACAGTCTTATGAAATAGGCAATTCACATGAAGTTATTTTCTTTATTACTTGGCTTAGCCCCTGAAATGCCAGTAACTAGCAAGTAGTATTTAAAGCAGTTTGATCTAAAGCTGCATTTTTCTCCTGCAGATGTTCTTAGAATATTTCAGTGAAGCTGAGGAAATCAGCTGTGGTCACAATCTTTAGCTTGAGAAAAAGGAGAACAAAACAAACACAACCAATTTGTTTAACCAGAAAGGGAACTTATTTATACTAATACATGTTTCTTGAACAAAACTTTATCTCAGTGGTCATGTTTCCAGACTGCAAACCAATTTTTTGTCAGTTAAACTTCTTAGTCTACCCCTGCCTGACTCTGCTATGAAGTATATTGGCCTTTTAGTACATTATTGTGCTCACCCCATCTGTACATCTCAGCTCGTGCAGAGGGCAACACCTCCTCCATCTTCTGTCAGAAAGGTGAAGGGATGAGGTATGAAGGTACCCCCTACTTCCACTCAGTTTGTTAAGGCTTAAATGAAAACATCAGAAAAACAGTCTCAATGTATTATCTTCTTTTGGAGAAAATGCAGAAAATCTCCTGAAAATCATTTGTTTAAAGGGCTTTTTCCACTGAAGCTCTGCATTTTCATGGATATGGGTTTCATTGTTATGGACTTTGCTGAGAGAGATGTTAAAAGTTTAAAATTTTTGTTAAAATAAAAAAAAAAAAATTTCAAATGATCTAGAGGTACCAGAAAATTGTATCCTGATACTTTTTTTCCACTATGAAAGGAACTTCTAATTTGCAATTAAGTGAAATGGCTATATTTTTTGCAAATAACAAGTATGGGAAAAATTGCAATTGCAATTTGATCAATATCTGAGAAAATCAGGCTACATGTGACTGTGTGAAGGTGGCACTGTAATGCATCTATGCATGGGTTAAAAAAATGCTTCATCTACATTACTGAAAATTCAAAATAAAATATAAGTTTTTGCACACTGGAGCTTCTCACACAGTTTGCATTAGACACAGACAGAGGAGGTCAGCTCTTAAGAAACAAAATGGTGTTTCAGGTACCAAGAGGAGAACAGAGGAAAGTGCATAACATTAATGGATGAAGGCAAAAAGTTGTAAAAAATAAGTGCAAAAATAGACTGTGTTAACCGGAAGCAGAGATTTAGATAAGGATAGCACCATGAATTCACTTATGAACTGAGAATGAGGTATTTGAACTGCACATGGAATGAAGGAAAAAGGAGATTAAAAAATGCACAGGAGATTGGAATGGAATTGTAATGGCAAACATAAAAGGACAGGTTTGATTCTGAGATAACTGAAGAAGTAAAAGTAAAAATATATGCAGAGAGCCTAAATGTGATGAAAATAAGGCAGAGGAACTAATGAGGGGTGGGTTTTTTTATTATAAAGAATGACTGACACTATCTGATAAGCAGATATTTCATAAGGAACAATTATTTTAGAAGATAAAACCGGATATAAAAAAATTACTTGTAGAGGTTTCTTATTGTTGTGTTGTCATGGTTTAAGCACAGATGTAAATTGAGCACCATGCAGGCACTCAGTCAACACTCCCCTCACATCCCCCCCACCCCGGTGGAATGGGAAGGAGGTTCAAAGTAAAACTTGCATGTTGAGATAAAAACAGTTTAATAATTGAAAATAAAGCAAAATACAATAATAATGGTAATAATAATAATTATACTAAAAAGGAAACAATGCACAATGCAATGGCTGATCGATGCCGGAATCCCGTTCCTAACCCAGATCGGCTGCATTTCCTGGAAACTCCTCCCAGTTTATATACTGGTCATGATGTTCTATGGTGTGGAATATCCCTTTGGTCAGTTCAGGTCACCTGTCCCAGCTATGCTCCCTCCCAGTTTCTTTTGTGTACCTCCTCACTGGCAGAGCACGAGACAAGGTAAAGAGTCCTTGACTTATGATAAACATGACTTAGAATAGCCCGAAACATCAGTGTGTTGTCAACACCATTCCCATTCCAAGTCCAAAACGCAGCACTGTAACAGCTACTGAGAAGAAGTTGTCTACCCTAGCTGTACCCAGGATACTTGTTTTTGAGAGGAAAAAAGCTAAAATTATTTTGATAAATAAGGTTCATTTTGTTCTAAGCCCAGAAATAACTACTTGATGCATGGTTATGACTATATCTTCTGCCATGACAAGGACATTTGCCATACTGCATTTTATGAAACAACTCCAAAACAATCAACTAACCAAAAATACAACAGAGTGTTTAGAATATCTTGTGGAACTGACTGAAAATATGGTTCTGCCAAATTATGAAACCCATCTTTTGTGGACTAGAACATTTGAGACACTGGGCCAAAGTCCACTGAGTATCTCGTCCTTCTAAGACAAAATATTTTCCACTAGAAGAAACTCTGAATTTTAGTGATTTCAAGTGGGAAAGTTGAAAGAAACCATTGCCAGAAAAAGGAAGAGATGGAGCCGGAATTTTCTTTATTAACTTAGGAAAGAAAAGTGACAGAAACTTCTTTAAAACATTTTTCTTAATATGGAGAACAAAGAGAGCAAGCAATGGAGCACTTTAAGCACTTCCTGTCCTGTGAACACCAACCAAATACTGAACTTGCAGGACTGAAAACAGTAGGTTGCATTAAAGGCAGCCCTCCCCTTATACTTACATATCTGGTGAGAAATTCCTTTGCTAAATGTCCCCTTTGGACATATTGTCCCCGAATGGTTTAACTGGACCCTGCAGGTAGATGCAAACTAATCCCATTTGTACAGGTTATGTCAAGTCTGAAGCTCTGACCTCAGACAGCAAGGCAGGAAGCATGGCGTGACAGACATGATACCAGCATTCCCAAATTCTCCAAAACATAGCTCTTTGCCGTGCATTGTGCAATCTTGTGCTCAGATAACCCTTCCACCCAGGTCCGCCTTTCTATCTAGACCATGAGCACCAGTTTATTTGGTGTATATATATGCACAGCCCTCTGCACCCTTTGCAGGTGGATGAGGCATCCAGAGCAACGCTTGTGTGTCAGACATTGCCTCCTCCTTCACTGGTGAAGGCTGTGAACATGTTGAGCATCCAGGGATGCACACAGTGGAATGGGGGGTGTGATTACATGGGAAATCTTTTTGTACTGTAGAAATCCAATGGTAATGTTAAAGAGGGATATATTGCTAATATATCTTGGTATCATTTATTTAGCTCCCTTCTCCCAAAGGATCTGCACAGTCTTCATACCTTCCTGAATCCTCTAATGCTTTCCTAGTTCACCACTCACTCCCTAGTGACGTATGAACCATGGTCCACTCCTGCTTAAATTACATCTTCCCTGACACTGTATCCTTGCAGGTTTTGGTTTCATGGGTTTGCTTGTTTTTGCTTTGCTAGGAGATGTCAGGAGTCAAGGGGAAGGGAAGGGTGCAGGGCAGAAAGCGGCTCATAAGCAGTTGCCATGGCTCAGGGCCGTGAACGGGAAGGGCAGGAGCGATAGGGACCAAAGTTGCCTCATCAGGACCTGCATGAAGGATACCACCACTGTGAGAATCTCCTTCCCTTCCCGGCACTGACTCAAGAGCTGCTGTTCTGCACCCTTTCCACCTACCCCTCAGGCGCCTTTCCCTCCCTGACTAGGCTTTTGGTAAAAATGCTTCATTCAGAGAATGAATATGCCTTTTCTGCTTTATGATGGACTTTCAAGATCCCAAGGCCTACAGTCCCTGCCCCGTAAGGTCCTCACAGCCAGATCTATCCAAGTAACACCATCTCTGCTCATTCAAAGCACACAGACCCTACTCCTTGTTTCTCCTGGTGTCCTTATCAGTGCATCCCTTCCAACTTACTACCAATCAGTGCTTTTACCTGATACTTAAATTTCTGTAATTTTCAATAGGATTTCAAATCTATTTTTCATCTCCAAATGTATTTTTCACGTCCAAAAAAGATTTGCATTAACTTATAAGACTGATCTCTTAGAATTAATTATTGATTTGATTTTATAGCAAACCTGGACACTGAAAACACTCACTGAATTATATTTTGATGATGCTAGGAAAGTCTTTGTTCCATTTCTAAATCACTGATGGAATATGCCTCTTAATACTAGCTAGATGTCTCTTTAACTCTTCACACTTGAAACACTCATGATGGATCATCAATTAGTGTTTTTATTTCTCAGTTATTTTTGCTTGTGGAGTTGATGCTGCTCATACTTTTGCCATTATTGTTATTATTATTATTAAAGTAAGCTTCTGCTACAGGAATGAAATTCTGTGATCAAAAAGTCTCTACAAGAATATCTAATGAATTCAGCTGATGACTGAGAGTATGTGAGCTTTAGATATGTCAAAGACAATGTTTCTTGACTCTCCTGATTCATTCAGTGACAGATGTTACATTCAAGGAGGAGAGGGATGTTAGAAATAAGCATTTATTTATTCATTCCGCAGTCTCCTGCAGCAAAAAACTACAGTAGTGAGAGTGCTCACCCACACTGAGCAGCTTAGAAATGCCAATTTATCATTAAAAAGAAAGCTGATTGTTCTGTTAACATGGAAACCTTTCAGAGCACAACAAAGGAAAAAATAATCTACCTTCAGGGTCTTGCCGGCTACACAGTATGACATGTACAATAGCACATTATCACAAGCTTTATTTATTCCAACGTGAAGGTCGGGATGGCATACATTTTTCATGCAAGCCTAGAACTCATGCTGGCCCTTTTCAAAGAGCTGATTGGGGCCCAGTACATAAGATTTCTCTATAAATAAAACTAGCATTTATTGGCAAAGAGGTGAATTTCATCCTGAATGTAGATGTTACTTCTAGACGAATGATGCTCCCACCTCTCCGGTCTCTTCCTGGAATAACAGCTGCCACAGGAGGGTGTCACCAATAAAATTACATCAGTGCAAGGTCAATTATAATTCTCTCACTCTCCTCAGTCTTTGAAGAGCCAGCAAGGGACAGTCACACAGCTTTAATATTCTGTAGTTCCTTCCCTTTGTATATTTTGGGATATCAGAGTTCCACTTCCATAGAGATTCTGTAAAATTTGTGGTCTTTGGGGGGAGGCAGTGGCAGGAAGTAGGTGATGGAGAAGGGTGCATTTGAAAGAAAGCCTTACCAACCTCATCATTCCTTTTTTTTTCCTAACAATCCTTTTTCTAACATTTTTTTTTTAAGAGTTGAACAAATGTTTGGCAGAGAGAAAAGTCTTAAAATCTTACATCTCAGCGCTTGCAGGAACCCTTCCTTTGCTAGCCAGTCTTGCTTTCACCCTCATTTGAAGGTCTGAAACAGTGCTGCTGATGGCATGGCACGTGAGTTGTGAGTGCCCACGTGGTTTCCACTATAGCTCTGAGCCGTGGACAGCCGCTGTTATCTAATCTGCTTCTTCCAACACTTGTGGGAAATCTGTCATTATTGATCTGTTTCGACCATTATACTACCTATAAGATATGTTAGTTGTTGATAATGACAACTGACTGCGATCTTCTCCTTTGCACTTCCTTTCCACTTCTTCTCTGACTTCCTTCGCCAGCCATGAATGTGTAGTGGTATCCTTTTGTGTGTATCCCCAGGGGATAATCTGCTGGGGAAATGTGAATACGTTCCCAAAGCAACAGCTTCCTGGTTGTATTTTAAAAATGTAACCGCCTTTAATCCTGGGCTTTTCAAAATTAGGCACTTGATGCCTCTCCACAGGAAAGTAACATCTTTAAATATGCCATTAGGAGTGTGATTTTGTTGTGGTTTAGGAATGGTACTCCTCAATGTAGTGTTCCCACTGAAACCACAAACCACATGCTGCTCACTTGTTGCCCCCTCTTCCCCTCCCCATCTCCACTGCAGCAGATAGGAGAGGAGAATTGGAGGCACAAAAGGCAAAGATCAGAGATTGAGATAAGAAAAAATTACTGGAAGCAAGGTAACAAAACAGACAGTAACAGCAACAATATTAATAACAAAAGTCTACAAAAAAGAGAGTGAAGAGCTCAACCCAACTGCAGTCACTCACTGTGACTGTTTCCTCCAGCTCGGGACCAGCGTTACCCCAGCGCTCTGTACACCCTGCCTGCTCAACCCAAAGCAACACTTTCTGACCAGGAGAGTTCCTTTACCCCGCCCTCAGCAAGGACGTGAGGTGATACAGAATAACCCATGTGTTCTAGTAGCCGTGCAGAAAATTAACCCTGTCCTTGCTGGAACCAGGATTGATCTTTTACAGAAAATCCTGGAACATCCCTTTGTATACCTGATTATTTCTTTCCATTATTTTTGGAGGGCACATACCATGGATGTCTCCTGTTATCTATGTAGCTTTATTCTTCAAAAATATTCTGTTATTTGGTCTGTTGCTTTATGTATTCATTATTCCACCATTTGCTCTGTAGATTTATATATTCATTAAAGGTCTGTGAAACATGCTATCAAAATGTCAAGCACCTTGCAGCTCTGATTCACGTCTGCTCGGTATTCAGGAATTAGCTCCAGCAAACCTTCTGTGAACTTTTAATTGCAGCTGGTACAAACTTTATGCTCTCCCTGCCTGACTGCAAACATCTTTTGATACTGTTCTGTGATGCAATTTGAGAGCTGAAACTTGTCTTTCTATAGAAAATCAACACTCTTCTTTCCATTTCCCTGACTGGATGAAAGTGCTGTCAGTGCCTCAGAGGATCAATTAGAAACTATTTTACTTGTATGACTATAGGAAGATAATCAGCTTTTTCTCCAATGGGGAAAAGATATTAAAAGACTAATTTATGTTAGTCCTTCTTTCTTTTAACCAGAGCTAAGAACTAGTGGAGCTCTATTTTCAGTCTCTCAGTACGCCCACATGCAGTCAGTGCGGTATGACAGCATGGCCACAAAAGGTCCATCCCTCAGATCATCAGTCTAAACAGTGCCCCACAATTGATTTGTAGTAATAACCCTAAACCCTGTCTGACCTCAATACTCAAGCAACAGAACATCACTGACTGGGTGTGACTATGTGAGATACCAGCTTTTGTGTACGAGTGCACAATTCCATGTGCCTGGTCCCTTAGCACGGCTTTTATCTTTTCAACCTCAGTGTATGCAGTCATCTACATCCAACTTTTGAGTGGAAAAAAAAAGAAAGAAAGGTCCTGTACACCAAATCTTAGCTCTTCTGACTGAAGCACAGTGATTTTTGAACAACACAATGTCTTAAGGAATGAATAAGACCTCTGTGGGAATGTCTATTAATTGGAAATTAGGAAACCACAGAGACCCATGAGGCACACATGGAACTTGTGATAGAGTATAAACATCCCTGAGTTATGCAGCCACCCAGAAAGCATAAATGAAGGGTTTAATTATCCTCTGCTGTGAGCAAGCAGATTATTAGAAATAGCTGTTCAAAAGCTCTATCCCAGGCAAAAAAAGTAACAGCTGGTTCCTCAGAGAGACTTCTGTGGTACACACTAAGGAAAGCTTTGGAAACAGACTGTCAGCAATGGAAAGTAGAAAACAAACCAGGAAAGCAAAACTTCTACAGATTTAACACAGGGTTTTCACAATAAAACAGTAACACAAAGTGCAGTAGAGGACATTACAGACTTTTAGAAAAGATGCGGTCTCCATGTAGAGAAGAATGTCAGAGCTATATATACAACTACTCGTCACGTATATCAATACTATGAATTCCTGAGTTACAATGAATTAGCAGAGATTTTGGCAGGCAAGGTGCCTGCTCCATCAGAAGTGGCTTGTGTGAACATTAGTTGTGTCTGGTGGTCTCTTGTGTCAGAACAAGCTCTCCTGTACAGTATGGAGTTTCTGCACAGTATAGAGTTTCTACTCTCAGTGCAATAGCATTTCTTTTCCCATAATTTCTAAAACAGTTTAAAATACTGATAACCTAATGCACTTGTATGTTGGTTGAAAGGAAATTAGGACCATGGGAAAGAAAGATGCAAATGGAACTCCTCTAAAGGAGGAGTGGTAATGAAAGTACATATGGCTCTTCAGGCTGGAACAGCAAAAGAGCACCTGGAGTGCTCCTCTCCTCCTTGAAATCAGGAGGAGGGGAGACAAATGACGAAAAATTGTGTTTATGAAGCTAATGTCCAGTTCTGCTTTGAGCAGATATGAAGAGTGAACTCTAATAAATAAATTACTGCAAAATAACATATAGAAATGCTCCTGTAATGAAAAATAGTCTTTGAAAAAGTAAAGAATTTCCCAATTCACAACAATACTGAGTCAGCCTCTTATTGTAGTTTCTCAAATGCAGTGGGAATACAGAAACTGAAGGTCAAATTACATAGCTTTTCGGCCTATAAATCTTTCATTTTGTTAGTATACAAGCAGAAATTTAAAATCTAAGGCTCATCAGACCTAGTAGTCAAGACTGCTGGTTTGAAAAGGTCATCTTCTTACATGCAAAGCATTTAGAGTGAAATCCAAGCCTTGGCAACTCTCCTTTGGTCTCTTTTATTTCAGATGCACATATTTATTAGGAAAAACACTTTTCAATGAGGAAGGAATTGAACTGGAAATGTAGCTTTATGAATAAAAGCCTTACATATCCTTGCTATAAGATTTTTCTTTTGCATTTCAGGTTTTAGACTGAAAACTATTTCTTTTTCTTCTCCAAAGAGTTGTATTTATTTCACCTATGCCACTTTATGGCACTTTCTTCAAAGGTAGCTTCTATATTGGAAAGAATCTTCATGCAGACAGTTTAAATTCTAACCCAATTTACTTGGTCCTTTTGATTTATTTTTTGATTGCCTTCAGGTACCTGACCCATTCCAATTAGCTACTACAGATGATAAAAATAATCATGTTATTAGCTAGAAGCCACAGCTACCATGGTACCATCATTTAGTATGCTACAAGAAATTCAGGCAGAAATGAAAAGCTTTAGAGAAGTTTGAAACATACAAAAATTATTGGAAATATGAGATTAACTCCCAGATCTACAAAATCTCTTTTATAGCTGAATTTTATAGCGTCTGAGTACCAGGATGTCCTAGAGAGTAGACCAGAATTTGGACAGCAGATGTGCTATTGTATTTCATACTTATCAGCAAAAAAGCCTAGAACAAAAAAACCCTACAGCTAAAAGCAGAGAGTCAGACAAGTTAGAGTACTTTTGAACAACCATGTGCCACCTAAGCATACTGAAATGTCCCTGTATTACTTCTACTATTATAAAAAAACCTCAAAAGGTTAAGAACTCATTTGTGTGTGATATTTCTACAAAACACATCTTTATATTCAAAAGTAAATTTGTCAGACATTAAAGTTTAATTCTTTATATATTTCCATTTAATTTGGGGAATGGTTTGGAAAAGGAGATAGGTATATCCTCTCCCTCAGACAGGGAGGCTACGTATCAGGCAGAATGTTGCCCTCTCAGACAGTGAATATCACTCTGTTTCAGGGTCAGCTATTAAAAGAATTGTACTATGGAAAAATTTGGAAGCGTCATAGCCTTTTTGTTTTTGTTATCTTTGGAAGGAGTCACTTCTGAAGGCTTTTCATTTACAATTGAAAACGTGAGTGAAACAGTGAAAAAAGTTTTAAACAGTGTCAAACACTTTGGATACTGAGGAAAATCATTCTAGTTTGACTACACAACAGATAAAAACCAATTTTCACCAACTAGAAATATCAACTCTTCTCAAAGCCTTCTATGCAGCAGAAAAAAAGTGTGAGTTAGAAAGTCATGGTAATGCCACTGAACTGGGGTCTGAGTTGGAATTTGAGTCTGTCAAGGAGCTCCCAGTGCTGCTGGAGAATTGCTGCTTCTCACTGGAAGTACATGCCTGTTTAAAAATACAGGGGGTCATAAAGGAGATGCTTTTCAAAGTTCTTAGGCTATTCAATTTTCCCCTCTATATCTAAGTTGAAAGTGCCTCCTCTTGTTTGGTTTATGGGAAGTATAAGTGTATGTATTAAGCTATCAGTTCTGCTTCAATTTAATTCCTTTTTCTAGTCATGATACATATCAAGACATAACAAGCATTCCTCAAAAAAGTAAGAACCAAATCCATCATCCTCTGAGGAAAACTGCTTGACATTTGTGACATTTAAATCCCATTCTTAAATGTAGTCAGGGTATGTGGTGAGACGTGATGGCTCTCAGTCGAGCAACACAGGATATCGCAGAAACACTGTCTGTAAAGGATGGTGCAGGGGTGCTCTATATTTCACACAATGTGTCTTAAATTGCTGACGGTCACATTTTGCACTGGTGAAAAATGATGAACTCTTCCCTTTGTTTTTTCTTTTTAATCAGTAATAGCACAGAACACAGTCACATAAGGGTGTTTCTCTTTTGCACAGACAAAAGATGATGCTGTTTTCCACTTTTCAGAGATCTTCTGGAGGAACCTGTAATGAAATAAATTAGAATTTATATATTTTGCTATAGGTTTGGGGCTGCAGTTGCTACAGCCTTACTTCACCCTAACAGTGCAATATTTAAAATTACTTCATTTTTAGCAGTTTTCTGAAAAGTCTGAACTTCTAACTACAATAGGAGTCTATGGCAGGTGTGTTAAAACAATTAATTCTGACTTGTGTGCAAAGAGAGAGTGAAGGAGGCAGCTCTGTGACTGAGAGATGGAAGAGATTACATTGGTGACATAAGTTTGAAAATGGTACATGGAAATTTTCAATTCTCTTGTCCAAGAACGTGTGCTATGACTGCTTGACCACCTTAGATAAATGCCTCTCTTTCTTGACAGGCTTAAAAGCTCAATCAGTTGCTGTGAACTCTAAGAAGAAATATCAGAGATCTATGCAGATGTTTTTACTATTTACAATCTTAGATTTAATTACAGTAAAGTACTGTTGAAGCTTGTCTTTTCTTCATCTGTCTCCTTACAGTTTTAAAACCATTTCATTGGTATTCCTGGAAAATAAACTTGTATTTAGAAAACTCTTTATATCAAAGCTGAATGCATTTGATTATAAAGAAAAAAGAATGACATTAAAATAGTCAATTGTACTTCTAGGTTTTATAGTATACATAATATTTATCATACTGTTGTAATAGTATGTTGTCACACTATACATAATGTTGTCAATAGTAATTATTTTGTTTTGGTAATAAAAGCTGCTTCCTGCCTTTTCTATGCTAACATTAATTCTTCCATCTCAGGACTATCAAACCATCAAGTCTGTATACGTGATATACCTCTTCTGTAGCATTTGTGTTTTTATAGCAGCTTTATAGGATTTTTCTTTAATAAAACCCTATGAAACTTATTGCAGAAAAAGAGCTATTTAGATAGATGCTTTTACAGCTGTTTCATAGCTCTTTGTGCTTTCTTAGCATACACATGCTTTATTTGGTATTTTACAATAATCTGAAAGCATCTTGTCAAAGAAAAATGGGGTTTTTTCTATCATTACATATGTCCTGGTCACTCTTCTTGCTATTGTTTGGGTTGATGTTTCAAGCTGCACTGGGTTAAGTTCCAGTAGTAGTTAATAAATATTTAATTCTTTAATGTAGGGAGGTGAAGTCAGAAAAATCTATGGCACAAGATCATGTGAATTATTGGTAAAGACACTTCAGATCTCTCTGAAGACATAGTGGAACTAATGAGTTACTAATATTTCTACTAATGTTTCTAAGACATATGCTTAAAGCCCTACCTATGTCACAGATCAATACTTTAGAGTAACAAGAAAAAGGAGGAAAGCATTTTAATAATGAGACCAAAAATCAATTGTTTTCTGTCAGACTTGATCTGTATCATTAAGACCAACTGAAATGCTCCAAAATGTTGGCAGAATATCTTTGAACAGAAACCAAAACCAAAATAAAACATTACAGTAAATAGAATTTGAAATGGGAAGATGACAAAGTCATTACTGATTGCCATATTAAAGTAGAGGAAAGACCTTTATTTTTAGCTTCCTTTAGTTTGAGCTTTCATCCATAGATACACTTTTTAGTGGTTGCTCAGCTGCCATTTAGGTATGTTAGTCACTAAATAAAAATGGTTATATCTCTCTCCATTGTATCAAAAGGAAAAAGGAAAACAACAACAAAAGAACCCTAACTTAGTTTTAAAATTTAGTTTGGATTTGTAATGATAAAGGAGGAAATGACATTCATTTTGTAGAATATGGCAACTAATGTAGGGATCTTTAAGTAGACTTTCAGACCTACATTAAGGAAGGTGTGTAGACTGAGGAAATCTACATTGTATTGAGATAAGAGATAAGAGTGTGAGCATAAAATTTAGGTGTCTTAATCTTTCAGTTAAATTTTAGCTATGCTGTTTTACACAGGTTATTAATCTTGAAGCTGAATGGAGATCATTTGAGACAGTCATGGAAAAAGTCTCTGGTTCATTTAAGGATGGGTAAATAAAAGACTGCATGAGATTCTTATGTTGATCTTTCTGAGCCTGAACTTGGTAATTTTTGGTTGTCATGAAATTTGTTTGCTTCAATTTTTTCTGTGACAAAGAGAAGAGAAAAGTAAGAAAAAGTGCTTGTGTATTGATAGTACTGGCTTTCAGACTACATATGAGGCTTTAAGACTACAGCTACCAAAAGGCTATACACATTAGTAACCATCTAGACTAATGAGCTGAATTTATTGGGGACCATTTTCTATGTTATTAAACTCTTATTTTCTAATCAGAGCAGCCTTGTAGCTGCCTAATGAGAGTAATACTTACCCATGTTAACCCCTGAATAACACTCAGGAGGTGTTTGGACCAGGGCTGGCTGCCTTAGGCCAAACCACCACAGGATATATTTTAACAATTTAGAATTCTTAACTGATTGCTTCAGGGTCTAGGAAGATATCTTTGTACTCTTCAGTTTATTACTATAGACAAGCTTATATGTTTCTCTAGCAACGTGTTTATAGAAATGCATAAAATCATTAGTGTTCCTATCCTGTAGCCGAAGACATGTATTTGGATACAGTAAGACAAGCACACCAACAGATATTTCAGATATCTCTTTAAAGAAAATGAGCAAGATTGATACCCTATCTAGATGTACAAGATTAGATAATGTAGAATAATGCTGCAGATGAGGATCAAAGCTATATAGAGAACAGAGATTTGAAGGAAAGATCTTGGAAAATATCCAGTGGTCAGTTACTTCACCAAAGTCAGGATAGCACTGCTATGATCCACTTCTCTCCATAGCCCTAAACTGATGAGAAATAGAAGGGAAGATTCCTAATATGTGCATAACTTTGAACTGAAACTTTCTTTTAAAATATCCAGTAATTTCAGGAATTTAATTTATAAAATTTTTCACATTGATAATTTTTTTCATCCTCATGTCTCCTCATTTGATTGGTTTGAATTATCTTTTTAAATGTTTTTTAATACTTTATTTTTCAAGTTGTACTTAGTTGGAAGGATAACATACTTAGCAATGTCTATTTCTGTTCTCCTGAAGTAAAGTAATTAAAACTTGCTGCACTTTCATCTTGTATGTTTAGTAGATATCTGTCAACATTCCCTACCTAGATTTTCTTTTCCTCTCCTGCATAGTTTAAGTGTATATTTGCACTTCTGCAGGAATTTGAGCGAGTCCTGAATGCTAAGAGGAGAAAGTGTCTGTCACAAAATCAGGGTAACACACAGTTGAAGTTGGAAGGGATGTCTGGAGGTCTTTTTGTCCACAACCCCTTCTCAAGAAGGTCACCTAAGGCCATTTCTTTAGGACCACATCTAGATGGTTTTTAAATAACTCCAATGGAAATGTCTCCACTATCTTCCTGGGCAACTTGTGCCTCAGAGCACATATGGGTACTTGGGGTAGTTCTTCCCTAGGTGCAGGCCTTCACAGTTCCCTTTGTTGAACTTCATGAGGTTCTTGGCAGCCCATTTCACCAGCCTGTCAAGGTCCCTCCAGACAGTAGCACAGCCTTCTGGTGTATCAGCCATTCCTCCCAATTGGGCATTTGAAAAGTTGCACTCTGCCCCATCATCCAGATCATTAATGAAGAATGTTAAACAGGACTAGCTCCAGTATTGATCGTTGGGGTACACCACTAGTCACTGGCCTCCAGCTAGACTTTATGCCACTCTTCATGACCTCTGGGGCCAGCTATTCAGGCAGTTTTCAATCCACCTCACAGTCTGCTCATCCCTCCAGGACTTCGCCCTGGAGAAGACACGCTGACTACTTCCAATGACTTTCTCATTCTTAATGTGCCTGGAAATAGTTTCCAGAATTACCTTCCCAGGCATCAAGGCTGACCAGCTTCTAGTTCCTCAGGTCTTATCTCTTGCCCTTCTGGAAGATGTTGGGGACATTTTTTTTCCTCCAGTCTTCAGGCACTTCTCTCAGCCACCATGATCAATGCCCCATTTCTCAAATATTCCCTGACCTGATCTTCCATTAAGGGTCCAGTTTTCTAGCTCTAACTTTCCACCCTGGGATTCCTGAAGGCCAGTCGTCCTAATAAAGACTGAAACAAAGAAGGTATTCAGTACTTCCATCTCTTCTTTGTCCTGAGTCCTGAGTGTAACAAGGCCCCCAACTCACTGAGCAATGAGTCCACATTTCCTAGTCTTCCTTTTGTCTCTTGTGCTTTTCAGGTTTCTTAATTCCAAATGGTGAAGGCTCCATCTATAGGGTCCTTTGCACTATCATAAATTTCATCTTAGGAAAGGGTTAGCATGCAGGAATGTAGCTTGGGATACCAGAGTGCCAGCTATAACACAGCCCTGGAGTCCTATTTCTTGCATTGTGACTGCAATTTTCAGATCCTGCTGCAGCAGGGTCATATCCTGCACAAGGACAGATTGTGGTGTTGGAAATGGTTACATGTCCTGCTGTCTGAGGGCCAGGGTAAGGTGACAGACCTGTGCAAGAGCTGGCAAAGATAACTGGCCTCACCTCAGCATACACAGGCCCTGGTCTGGCCCTCTTGTGAGGCTCAGCACCATCATGGATAGTGGCAGGCTTAGTGCAGGCCCAGGCCAACAAGCTCTGCGGGCAGCAGGTCCTGGACATGTCTGTCTTCTCTACACTAGTTAGGGGTGTTTCTTGGCTGAGGTCAGACAGGACATACAGTTGGGAGGGTTTACCCACAACCTGTAGCTTGTCCTGGATAACTCCTGTATTATAAACACAGTGGTTGATGAGTAGCACATACTTGAAAAGAATAGAAGGAGAGGAGCTGAAAACAAAATGTTTCAAAGCATTTTGCTTTGGCAAGCCTGGTGTACCCTGAGGCTGGTGATGTCAATACACAGGTTTCTACAACCTGGTTTTGAACAGAATTTATTTTATTTTTGTTCATGACAAAAAAAGAGATCACTGTTATGGTAGTTAATGTAAAGTTTGTGTGTTGAATTTTTTTGTTTCAGTGAGCTTGGTCTGGTAGTTAGCGAAATAGCAGTCTTTGTTAAAATTCTAATAACTAATCAGTGTATTCAGTGTGACATTTGTTAGTCATAACCTCAGGTCAAGTAAGTAGTTCTGGCAACACTAAGTTGATTGGAATGATAGTTTGTATTCGCTAAGAATATCCCTGATACTCATGCTGGTAAGGTATGTGGCACCACTTGCAAAAATCATTTGCTAGAGCAGGTGTTATTTTTCACATAATGTATAACACAGGGGTTTTTTTAAGGTAATAAAAAAGTAAATTAAACCTTGGAGTGGAAGGGAACACAGGCTTTAAATTACTGGGAAAATAATTCTTAATAGCTTTGTTAACTTAAACAGTAGATTCGGTTCACAAAATCTAAAACTTAAAAGATTTACATATGACCCCACTAGTACTTTATTTTTGTCTTTATGAAAAAAAAATCAAAAAAATAATCTAACCATCTGTTCCAACTGTTCCAAGTAACAGCATTTATTAGGTAAAGACTTCTTGATTCATTAAGATAGGGACACTGCAGACACTTTCAATGATTATTACTCATCTTTCTTTTAAAATAAGGTAGTCAATGATGTGATCTTCAAATTTAAAGTTTTAATTTTCTGCCACTTTTTACTGAAGAGCAAGTTACATGTAAAAAATGAGAGTCAGGCTCTTATAATTTTTTTCCCAAAAATATCTCCCAAGGAAAGTAGAAAATGTGGACAGGGATTTTCCTTAGTCATAATAATTGTGTCTTGCCATTTGGCTCCACAGTTTGACTTCAGAAGAAAAAATATTACCTGGTTCAACCACCACCTCTGGGAAAAAATATTGATTTTTCATTAAATTGGAAGTATTTAATGCTGAAAATTGACAAAAAAAATATTTAGCTTGGTTTTAGGAGAATTGTGTACTGAGACATTGATTAGAGTGCAAGGATGTGCTTCAGGAGTTTTGTATCAAGAAACGATTTAACATTCCAACTCCAAAACCTCCTGTACTTAGTTCCTGAAACTGTAGAATTTATATCTGTCCTTCTTGTAAAGCAGTAGTGAAAAAATAATGCAAAAAGAGTGGTAAGGATTGCAAAAACCTGTTAAATTATAAGTCTCTTAAGACTGAACTTCAAGTTAATTCTATTTGTGAGTTTAAAGAGTTTTATGAATAGATTTTTAAAAGTAAATTTATTGGTATTAAAATTAACTGCTGAATTGCAGGTTGTGCTAACTCAATTGCCTGAAGATTATGAAATTTCTTTTCCTTGAAAGCAATGTATATAATCTGACAACAAAAATGCCTAAAATTTGCAATTTTCCCTAAATTATCAAAAAAAAAGTTTCTCCATATTGTTGTGATGCAGTCCTCAGCCTTTCTGCCATAACACCTCCAAATTTACATTTTGTGACCATATCCTGTTCTGAAGCAATATTATCAAAGTGGAAGAAGAAAACATAAAACTGATTTTGAAAAAAGGTACCTTGTGACACAGAGAGCAATTCCTATTGATGTTTGAGCAACTCTTCAAAATGTGACCACACAATCTTTTTTTGTAATAGTAATTGTTTAAATGCTACACACAAGGTGAAGATTTCATTGAGGTTTAAAAAAAAAAACCCAAATAAAGCCAACATTGGCTATTAGGATCTCATATTTTCTGATATCTCTGGGGGAATACTTTAGAATTCTTTCCAGAAAATCCACAAAGTCTTTATTTTCCATGTTAATTACATCTTAGCAGTTTTGTGAACAAAGGACAAAGTATGTGCTAAGTTTTATCCAGTGTTGCAGAGAAATTTACACAATAAGGAAACTTTATAGGGGCTTCGTTTGCTAGTTTGATGACAAACTTGCTATATGTAGATTTGTGTTTACTTCACAAAAAATACTGGTCTGCAAATAATGTAGTACCTCTACAGAATAAATATTCTCAGACTTGCAACAAATATTTTCATTTTCATTTAAAATGCACATTTGAATGATGGCCTGCTGCCTTTAAATATTAAGAACAAATTTTTGTGGCATAACATCCACTAACCTTTCTCTAAAACATAACATGCTCATTTTCACGTTCTCCACAAAAACCTCTCAAAACAGAAATTTCAGCCATGTTCCAGAAAGCCATCTTTCAACCTAGAGCAAGCACATACAAACACCTGCTCTTCCACATTGCAAAAGTCTCAGATGCAAGAAAAGAGGCTCTCGCGTGAATCGAATGATTACTCAGCAATGCCTGCTGGTGTCTTGAGCAAACACATTAGTCTCTTGCTTAAAACAGATGCAGGTCACGTTCTCTGGGCCAACATGTGCAGACAAGACTGTTGAATTGCCATCTGTGCTTAATCTGTCACTAAAGAGCAAACAAGGGTGTTCCAGCCTTTCAAAGGAAATGCTGACTGGTAGGAACATGTGCAGCATTAAAAAGCCCTCCAGTCACAGAATTTTCTTCGCTTATGCCTTCTGTTTGATTGCTTTCTTAATTAATTATTTGGCCAAGATAGCTATCTTAATCAGTATAGGCATTTATTTAAAAGATTAATTGCTAAAAAAGAAGTAAAAAAAATTCCTCTTGAAGATTTTTTTTTCAGTATATTACAGCAGTTATGTAATTTTTGGACATGTCTGTCCTAATTAGCCATCTTCTTAAAGAAATCCTGGGTTTTTTAAACATGATTCTCTGCAAGTACGTGCTTAGGGATGTAAAAATGTACAAGAAGTACTTTCAAGCTACTTTAATATATTATCTAAGAAGTTTTTTTTAGAGACAATTCACACTGAAGCATGTTTCCAGGAGAAATGTTCTGCCAAAACCATTAGTTTGCCAGTGGGTTTTTTAGTCCTCTTTTCTCAGCAGAGATACTTCTGTGGATTAAAAGTAGACTTTACCTTGGCAAAATCTTTCTCTTCTCTGAAACTCTCCTACATATATACTAATTCATGCAGCTCCCTCTATCTTATTGCCATCACCAAAGAAAGGATGTAATTTCACAAACCATGTATTATGACTCAGCTACTGCAGCAACTAGAAAAACATATCAAATTACTTTCCCTCTAGAGGCAAGACATCACTTTGATAATTAGGCAAGACGGCAGAAAAAGTTGGTGGAAAGATCAAGACAAATCTGCATGCATTTTAAATAATGTGGATGACATGTATATCTGTATGAAGTGACAGAGTTTCACTGATATAAATGGCACCCTTATTAATATAGCCTCAAAATTAAGTTTGATGTTTGGGGTTTTTGTAATTTATCTAGCAAACTACTTAGCTGCCTGCTATCGTGGGCTGGGTGCTGAGGGCAGGGAGAGGAGATAAAATATAGCCAGGCACTTTAGCTCCCCAGGCAGTTAGAGGCACTTCCTTCCCATGAAGCCACTCAAAGAGTAGAATAATTTTGTTGCACCTTCCATTATGCTGAAAACCTACAGCAAACTGATCGATTTGTTAGCCTTTAAAAAGTCTGCATAAGCGTGATTACCTATGGAAGAAGAGATGTTATGAAGAGAAAAACTTCTGAGGAGAATGGTTTATTGTTTTTACTCTGTGCTTGAAGTCCTCATGAATCTTCCATGATCTCAGACATTTTCTGGCCAAGCACGCCCTTTGTCTGAAAGTTACTGTTATATTTTGATTTGTCACTGCCTCCTCAGATAATTGATTATAAGTAGGTTTTCTTCCACATTTAAGAGCAAAGATATCTCTAGCCTTTAATTTGCTGAGCCTAAAAGGGAGAAAATTCAGCCCTAGAATGGTAAAACCATTTTTTTGGTATCAAAATTTGCCAAATTCAGGGGCATATTGCACCAGTTTAAGGCACTTTCATAAACAAATCTCTCTATTTTTCAGGCTATGGGCATAAAATAATCCCGGTACTTCATGAATTCAGGATTGTTTTGTGCTCTCAAGCTCTATTCCATAGAGGTAATGAAATTTTAAAAAGTCACTGTGTGGATTTTTTTTTTTTTTCAATCTCCAAAGCATTTCTAAAGTAGCTTTTATGCACCCTTTGTGGTGTATCCAGAAAACATGGCAGTGGAATACAATGGTCATTTTGAGCAGTCTTTTGGGGTATATGAGGTAACTTGACCCTGGTCTTACCACTTACAGATAATTCATTTTCCCCAAAGTCATGCTAACAGAAATGAAAAATTATTTGGAAACAAAACCAGAGCAGGTTCTGTTTTGCTTTTACCAGAATCTCCCCTCTGTCACCATTGTTATTTTCTAAACAATGACAATTTGTCATTGTGAACCTGAACTACACTTCAATTTTGACAAACTGTGTTTTCAAGCGGGAAAATGCTCTGTTGGACTCTGACTAGCTCTGCATACTAGAGCTGAGCAGATGGAAAGCTACTTGTACTACTCCCACCAGCAGTGAGATTCAGGAGGTTGATGCTTTTCACTGGCTTCAAATTTTTCTCCTCCCACTCCCAACCCTCAATCCTCTTTGGGGCTGAAACCAGCCTTTTCTCCTGTTTTTCAGTTCTTGCTTCTCAGCTTCTCAGTGTTAAAAATACTCCCGACGTGAAATAAGAGCTGGGATGACCCCTGGATAAATGGACATTTTTATTTACAGTGTGCATCCAGACTTTTCAAAACAATTTATGAATGGATTAAACACACCGGCATATCTGGTAGCCTCAAGTAAAAGACTGTTATTTTGTCTGTAGAACAATCAAAGTTTAAGATAGTTTGGCAACTCACTTATCACCATTCAGAGTGCCAGGACTGGAGCGGAGACTGAAATTCAGGTTTTACATGGTTGAGGGCAGATTATTCATGCTTTCTTGAACTATTTTGTCTCTTAAGTATTAAGGCTATTAAACTATTTAGGACTTGTCTTAAAATGACTATCCCTTCCGTTCCCAAATAATGTAGTGCTTAAGTGCCCAGGTGCCATTTGTCAGGGAAATCGAAAGGATATTTTGAGCTTAATCTGTTCTTTTCAGGCTGCAGTCGCTTGGTGCTAAAAGCTCTGCTGAACAGAGAAGGGTTTCAGTGCCAGGAATGAAAGCTTGGATCTGACAAAAAAGCTACAATCACAAATAAAACATTTTTCTGCAACGGGCTTGCCACTTTCGCCGTGACAAATACTTGTTAAACTGGCAGTGATGAAATGCCTCTGCTCCCGTTTCGCACCTTCCTGAATGCACTGGAACCGTGCCGCAGCTGGAAAAGCCCCGCGGCCTGGCTGGAAGGGAGAGGCAGAGAGGCGGTGCTGCCGGAGCTGGCACAAGAAGCAGGAGCCATCTCTTTCCCAGCGCCGCGTCCGCCTTCCTGCGTTCCCGGGCGCGCAGCGCCGCCGGCCGGGAGCAGCCCCGGCTCGCCAGCCCTTTGCAAAGGACCCGGGAGCAACGCTTCCTGAAAGGCAAGAGCAAAATGCAGGGGCTGGAAATTACTCATATACGGAAGGAATAAAAGAACAAAACCAAAACCCAACAGCACAACACCACAACAACCTCCCCCCCAAATCTGCCATGTTTAGTTTGGCTAATGCACCCTGTCTTGTTGTGTCATTATGCTGGCTCTGTAATTACTTAAGGATTTCAAGCCAAATGTTTCTCATTGAAAAGCATTTTAAAAGATAAGTAGGCAGTTCAAGCCACAGTTCTGAAGAAACGGTGCAGTACTGGGATCTCAAATTTATCACAGCTGGGTATCATAGCCTGTCTGGTCCTCCAACTGAAACCATCATAACTCATGGCTCTGTACAGCCTGTTCTTACCTAGACTAAAAAAACTTTCTGTGGGCATCTGAAGTAGTGGATAGGTAAACACTGCATCCTGCTGATATTTCCATAATGCATATTTCCATAGTCTATCAAAATGTTACAGTAATTTAAACTCCATAATGCCTCAGAAACCACCTTTTGCTTCTGGGGCTAAAGCCAGCCATGCTGTAGATGAGGCATGGAGCTGAGCTCAGTGTGACCTAAAGAATCTATTTTATACTTTCAGGGCTGAAGCTCATTTTTCTTTCCTTTTGTGTCTGCACCATGTTCTTAAAGCCCTGGAGGGGACAGCTTCTGATGTTGTAGATGTCTAAAGATGTGGGATGCTTCCCATCTCAGGTTTAGGTATGGAAACTTTGGCACAGACCAAAGTTGTTTATTTCATCCTGGTATCCTGTTGTGTTCTTAGAATATGTTTTTATTCAGGTGTAATTTCATGGGGAACAATTATTTCATGTGTGTGCAGGTTTTTTGGTAGTTCACTTGCTTGTAATTTTAAGCATTGCCTATTATCAGTTGTAATTGTCGCTACAGTACCCTGTCTTCATGTGTTTGTAACTGAGCATGGACCAAAGTTTTCCATGTTGGGTACATTCTTCAGTTTTAATTTTTGGAACATTTATAACCAAATTTATTTTAGCTGTTTCTGAGAATAAGACTATGAAAAGATGTCATGTCCCTGTCAAAAACCCTTGTACTCCTTCTTTGTCAACTTCCTGCACTTCATCTAAAGAGCAGGAACTTGATGTTGAGCTGAAATATGGCTTTTATTTTAGGATGCACCTCTTCTGTTGTGAATGAAAAAAAAAAAATCACTATGTTTTCTTCCATTTATGAATCTTTAAAGAAAGCACAATTTAATTATGCCTATAGGAGGCTTGCAAAGGTTTTACCATTTGGCTGAAGTTTCTACTTGCTCTGAGTACACAAATGATATCCACAGGGACACATGTACCAGCCCATAATCCAGGGCAGAGTTGGAAGGAGTTCAAGTGGATTTGGACAGTTCTGATCTGTTGCAGGCTGAGTTGAGGCTGTGAACTAAATTCAGAATAGGAAGCTTAATATTGTGCTGCTACCAAGGAGAAAATTTGAACCAGGAGGAGAGAAAAAGTGGCTCAAACAAGGGAAGGAAAGACATACAGATAGCAACAAGGTCTCTGAAGCTGCATTTGGACTTGAGACCAACTGACACAGCATAGCTTAATTCTATATAGCTCGCATCCCTTCCCACCCTAAATAAGATGGCCTCATCCAGACTGCCAGCTTTGAATGTTCTCCAACCCTTGTTAACTCCAGGTTTTGCTTAGAAAAGCACAAGTTCATTCAGGCCAAAATGGTACCAAACACCATATTGCTGATATACCTAGCTGCACCACAGTGCTTTGTGCATTTTACTTTTTTCATGTAGTAATTTAATTGCAATCTTTGTAAATAACTATATCACTTTCAGATTCTGAATACTCATCTCCTAAACATCTGTCAAAGCAAGGTGCCCAAATCTCTAGTCTCATATAGCAATAACAGGAGTCAGAGAGAATGATAATCAGTCTGGGGCTTTGCAGTCCCAGGTTATATTTCATGGATTTTGAAGAATGATTCTTGGTTTTTTGTAATGATATCAATACATAATAGAATATAAATCCTGCAGATATCTCATTTGCAAAAAAACGCCAAACCAAACCCAAATTTATATTGTTTGGATTTCTTTTAAGCATATCCTTAACATTGCAATTTCTTAAATCTGTGTGGCATAATTTGCTAACTATTACAAGCACTGTTTAATGTTTACATTTCAGATGTATATTCTAAGCCACACTTCCCATTTAAACTATAATTCCTGCAGGAATTTTATTGCTTTTTGAAAAGTTCATTCATGATAAGTAGTAAGGTAAATGAAAGGGAGCAGTACCATGCTATCATTAATGGTTTGGAGCTGTCTTTTTAGTGGAATCGCACATTTAGTAAAGTAGTGATTATCAACTAATCTGTGTTGCCAAAGGACAAAAATACAGACAAGTTAAAGTGCTTACAGAATCACAAAATGGCTGAGGCTGACATCCCTTTGGAGATTGTTGAGACAAACTCTAATGCTCAAAGCAAGGTCTACTAGAACAAGTTGCCCAGGACTGTGCCCAATCAGGTCTTGCAGATCCAGAGATGGAGATTCTACAATCTCTCTTTGCATTTGTCTCAGTGTTTGACCACCCGCACTGAGGTGGTCAGTATTTCTCATATTTACATGAAATTGCTTGCATTTCAATTTGTGCCCATTGCTCCTGGTCACCTCTCGCACACCACTAAGAATCTCCAGCTCTGTCTTCTGTACTGCCCCCACGGGATGTTCACATACATTCATAAGGTCTCCCTCAACCTTCTCTTCCCTTTAGCAAAATCCTGAACTAGTGACTGTAAGTTCTTCTCAACTTATATTTGGTCACTCTTTGCGTGTAATACCTAAAATGAAACACTGATCAGCCTGATCTCTTGTCTCTGGCACATAAGACCATGGAAAGGAAGAGACCATGTTGCTGTGCTGCTTGTATGATCCACTCCCAGACAGAAGGAGTAGAAAGTCATAACTAGTTCTGTCAATGTCCCATTGAATAAATGAAGAATAGGTCTCTCTTCTCAAGCCCCACTATCAGGGTAGAAGGAATAGTAAAAATAGTCTTGTTTCTTCATTAGTGTGCGATAGAGAATATTGCCAGATCTGTGGACTGTCATTAATGGCATTCATAGCATTTACTAAATTGAGTATATATTATATACAGTAAAAATATTAGTGATTTAGATTTTTATGTAATGAGCTCTTTTAGTGTAAACACCAAGCTGATCTTTATGCATCACCAGATGTCATCAGAAATACTTATTAAGACACTAGTTCACAATAAATTCATGTTTCAGGAAGTATGTATTTGGGGAGACATTAAGAAATGTTATTTGGGAGGCTTATGAAATCTCCTTCTGGTGATGTGCCACATATTTGAAAGTATTTAGACATCAACTTGAAATTATTAGATACTGGTGGTCTGGAGAACTTAAATACAAATTGTAGTTTGATAAATAAGATTAATTCAAAATGTTGCCATAAAATTAGGGTTGCTTCATGCTCTTATCAGTGAAAGTACGTTAGAGCAAACTATTTTTCTATATTAGCCAGCATTAAAAAAAAAAAAAAGGGAGGGGGAAGGGAGAGGAAGAAGCTGTTATTTTCTCTCAGCTATGGTTTTTTTACTAGAAATCCCTATGTCTAACTTACACCCACTTGGGATACCATTATATACCATATATATGGTACAATTATACCATTATAGATCCCTTTAACAGAATTTGCCCAGACTCTTTGCTATTGAAAGAACATTTTCTACTTTCTATCTTTTTCCTTTCTCCAATTCACAGCAGTAAATTAAAAATCCACAAATTTTTCCTTATGCACTTAAGATAAAATAATATTCCTGAACAGCTCTCCTCTAACAACTGTAGTGTTTTAGACAAAAATTCAATATTTAAACCATAGTCTGCCATATTATTGAGCAGTACCACAGAGCTGCTTTTCCCAATTCTATCACAAAAGCAGATGAAAGAGATGAAAAATTCCGATATTCAAAGCTTGGGATTTAAACAGTTTTATTGCCAGATTACAAGCACTTCTGAAAGATTAATTATATATATACATATATATATATATAATGGCAGAATTAAGTTTGAAGAAAAGCATTTCAAGGTTATAACTGAACTTATATTCAGAATCTTTTAAAGCAGTCCCCTGCATGGCAACATGTGAGCAGTACAGCATCAGGGTTCCAAGAAGATAATATGCAACTTGTAGACTGTAAATGGAGAAAATACACTGTAATAATTTGAACTCATTCGACTGTATACTAGAATAAATATTTTGTATTAACTGTGGTGCATTACATTCTCATCTTTTCTAGTGCGATAACAAAACAGAGAAAGGGAATAAGCAATTCCAGCTTCACAGGGCCTTGGTATTTCAATGATCAAAGAATCCTTGAGTAAAGAAGCCAAATTTCTTTTCCTGAATTTTCAGTGCTAATTGATGTTGCTTTAAATATAAATTCAGCCATTACACAAAAAAGTAAATAAATTAGACAAATATTTTCTTATCCATAAAAGAAAATAAAGATGTTTACCTTAATCTTTCAATTTTAAAACCAACAAGTAAACTTGAATAGAAAGAGTCTCAATGAGAATGTGAAATGCTTGAGAACTACATTTGAAATGCCTTTGAGGAAGCTGTTTTTCGGTCTTGTGATACTGCAGTTTTTGTTAACCTTCCAACATTTAGAATAGAATAGTGTAGAATATCTACATTAGGGACCTGCAATGATCATCTAGTTTGACTGCCTGACCATTTCAGGGCTGACGAAAAGAAAAGACATGTTGTTAAGAACATTGTCCAAATGCTTCTTAAAAATGCTAGTAGGCCTGGAGCATTGACCACCTCTCTAGGAAGCCTCTTTCAGTGTTTCACTGTCGTGTCAGTAAAGACATGCTTCCTAATGTCTAGGATAAACCACCCTGAACATATTTTAACTGTTACCATGCACCCTGTTACTGGATACCTGGGAAAAGAGACCAGCACCTCCCCCTCCACTTCCCCTCCTTGGGAAACTGTGGAATGCAATGAGACAGCCCCACAGCCTCCTCTTCTCTGAACTAAACAAGCCCAAAGACCTCAGCCTTCCAGCCCATTCATCAACTTTGTTGCCCTCCTCTGGATGCATCCGAGGATTTCACATCCTTCTCAAATTGTGAGACCCAAAAATGCACAGGATGCTCAAGGTGAGGCTGCACCAGCTGAGTACAGCAGGACAATCTCCTCTTTTGCCCAGCTGGTCATGCAGTGTTTGATGCCCCCCAGGATGTGTTTTGGCCTCAGGGCTGTGAAGGCCCACTGCTGACCTGTGTCAGGCCTGCTGCTGACCAGCACCCCCATATCCCTTCCTGCAGGGCTGCTCTCCTGCCACTTGTCTCCTGTTTATACTTGTGTCCAGCATCACTCTTCCTAGTTGCAAAATCTGGCATTTGTTCTTGTTAAATTTCGTCCCATTAATGTTTGCCCAATGTTGCAATCTATCAAGATCCCTTTTGATAAGCCAAAGTTTTATGAAGCTTTTGTTGTCTTTCAAAGACAGAAATATACCAAAAGGAGATACTATAATGAGGCTATAAACCTTACACTTATTCAAATTGTTTTCTTCAAGATTGGTGAATTTGAAGTCATTCTTATAGGCAATAAAAATATAGAAAATTACATTGATTTAGGAATATAGTTACGTGGTTTTCAATTAAGCAAGGGTTTGATAAGTCTAATATGAATGAGCAGTTTCTGCTTGTTAGTCTATGACATATCAAACCTTTTCTTGCTTTTCTCCCTCTTGCTTTCTCTCTCTCTTCATTACCCTATCCTGTTACAGTCCATGATATCATCTTGTGGATTATATCAAGATATGGGAGCTAAAAATGACGCTTTCTGCCAAATAAGAGATTTGCATCCTGCTAAATATTCAAGTTCCGGTTGTTTAAGAGGGTTTCTATTAATTAGTAGTGAAGAAGAGTGTGAAGGAGGAAGAACAAAATGTATTAAAGCATTATGAGATTTAAAGGTGAACTTCAGGAAGAGCATTTAGGATTTTTAAATAATTAGAAATAATAAGAAAAGGGCCCAAAGAAGAAAAAAAGATCCACAGATCTAAATGGCCACTTAATTTTACCTAAAATATTCAAGAAACTTAAATATGTACCTTTATATATACAACTATATACTAATATATAATTGTTTCCACAGAAAACCTATCAACATCTATAGCAACATTGTATTTAATATTGATTTTATTTATATTATTTAGTGATTGGTTTCACTAGAAACATGAAAAATTGAATACTAGTATAACTAACTGAGTTTTAAACCTTCTCTCAACTTAGACCAAAGTTAGAAAAGGTTTATGGCACCTTATTTTAACTTTGGCTACAAATCTAAAATTCAGATCCACAGCCTTTCCCACTTACATTTTTCCCTTGTTCCCAGTTTAAATCCCTAGCCCACATCAGCATAATTCTCTCTTAAGCATTGCTTTTCAAGCCAAGAGTTTTTGACTATTGGAAATACTAGCATATTTGTGATGGTTTCTCTGGCTATAATTTCAGCCACTATAAAAAGTGAGGCTAGGTCATATCACCAAGTCTTATTGACATGGTGCAAAGAGAAAATGGTATGAGCATTTGTGACAGGTCCAGGTGCATGGTCTGTAACCCCAATGGGATTTTTCATTCTTTTTCTCCTGTTTTTCAGATGCATGTAATTTGCTTACATGTATATATGCAAAAACACATTTTAGTCATCAATAAACAGGTTGTAATGTCTGATTATATCAAAAAGTATATTTATCTAACAAGTACTCTTTCTTTTTTCTAATGTTCAAATAAAGCCTCCATTCTAATGTGTGCTGAAATATATGTTAGGATTTTTTTATTTTAATCATCTAATTAGGCCTTCTTTTTTCAGTATAACATAGTAATGTTCTTAAAAACCTTCCTGAATGGGATACATGTACCAGAGGGAACAGAGAGTCTCTAAAAATAAATCTCTGGGGTAGCACTTTTGACCACTTTGGCATATGCAATGCTAACTTTTTTCTTTTTCTGGTTCATATTCTGCCAGGCCTCTCAGTGTATGTGAATTATTAGACAGTAGGAAACAAGATTAGAAGTATATATATATATATTTATTCAGGGACCTGAATGTCGAGAGGTTCCCTGCTCTTAATAGGTGATAATTTTACAAGTCAGACGCTTTCCTTGTGCTGTCACCCTGGTTTAGGTTTCACAGTAGATATCGTCTTGGCACTTGCAGTCTTGGTGGACGGGCTGTGTGCTCTCCTCTTCCTCTTCTGTTGATGTGCCTTCAACCTACTGGGCTGTGGAAGGCAAAGGGGCCATGAGAGAGAAATCCTCACCTTCAGTGCTGTAGTAACCACTTTCTCCAGGCACCTCCACTGTCGCTTCATTTTGGTCTATCTGCTCGTACTCGTGCTGGTCCATGATGTACTGGCTGGTGTTGTGGGGTGTGCACATCCCTGGCAGGCAGTACCCTGCCATGTTCATGGGTCGGAGTCGTGCTCTTGCCTCTCGCCATGTTGCTGCTGGCACGTGCATGGTTGTGACCCAGCAGTGCTTCTTAGCATTCCAGAACAGTGCTCTGTTTTGATCACTGCCATTCTGATGACCCTCCTGGTCTTGGTGGAGGGGCTCAGTGCAATGTGGTGGTTGTTGTTGTTTCCAATTCCTCTTCCAGTTGTGCCCCTGCCAGTGCACCTTCCCAGACTGCTTCTGCTGTGGTCCCTGCAGAGGACCCCTGCACTGGCCATCCTGTCTCCCACAGTCATTTGAGGAAGATGCACAGGAGTCATGCTCCATGAGGTCCTTCTCTCTCTCCTGTTGTCCTTGCTCATTGTCTCTCTTAACATGTTTTCTGCCCTTGCGCTTCCATTGCTTCTTTTTTCTCCTGCCCCTGCCAACCCTGTTGCTATACAGGAGCACGATGAGCATGCCATCTGCCTGCATTTGCTTCCACTGTCCTTGTCTCTTGCCCCTGCCCTCACCTTGCCATGCCTTCTTGTGCTGCCCAGCAGTGACAGCAGCCGGCGGCGTGGGACGGCTGGGGGGACTGTGCCGGGGTTGGCTTCCCCTCCAGCTGAGGCCTGGTCCTGCAGCAATGGCAGCACCCCTGGCCCTGTGTGGAGTGTTTAGCTGGGAAGCCTGTGAGGCAGCCTTGTACCTTGCCCTCCCCATGCTGACCCCTTGCAGTCCTGCAGAGGCTCTTCGCATGGGCATAATGTGACAGACCGCCTTGCCACCCTGCCTGGAGGAGCCAGCAGCGCGTGGCGGTGACATGGGGCTGGTGACAAGGGCACCGTTCATCAGTCAGCAGGGGGCTCTCTCCCGTGTGGGCCCTGCAGGCCCAGGCCAGGCCTGGCTGTGACAAATCCGGTTGCCAGCCCTGGTCCGTGCTTCCTTCCACATACCTCGTGGGACTGAGGGAAAGTTGTCCTGGGCACCCAGCAAAGAAAGTCGTGGAGGGACTAAATAGCTGTCACAAGCTGACACAGAAATTCAGCACCTTCAAAAAGCCTTTCTCACTCTCCTAACTCAAAACTCTGCATCCAGCCCTGTTGAAATAAATTACCACCTTCTCAGTGTGAAAGGTGGAAAGACAAGGCCTATCTCAATATTAATTTTCTATACATAGTATATTTGCATAACACCAGGTGCTATTTGTAGCATCTTTTGGCTTCTTGTGGTACAGAATAAAAAGTAATAAATCACAGGATCACTGAATGGTTTGGCCTGGAAGAGACCTTAAAGATCATCTAGTTCCAAACCTCCTGCCATGGACAGGCACACCTCCCACTAGACCAACCTGCTCAAAAGCCCCATCCAACCTGGCCTCGAACATTCCCGCCAGGAATGGGAACAAAAATAAGAAACACAGTAGAATATAAAAAAAACCCCAACAACTTGTTTGCAATATTCTGTACAAAAAAGAGCTCTTATTCTTTTTATAATTTATTTTTATTTTTTAAGTTGATTTAAAAAAACCAAACAAAACCCAAAACCAAAACCAAAACCAAACAAACAACCCCCCAACCAAAACCAAAAATATCCACAAAATGTTCCTTTGTTTTTATCATCAAAGAATATTGTATTCCTTCAGCTTTTCTTACAGAGGAAAGGAAAAAATTATGCATAGAGTTAAGTTTACCAAACAAATAAAGACAAGTCACATCTACCCTTAATGTTAGGCTTTGGTATGATATCAAGTGCCACTATTTATCAACACACGATGGCAGTAGCGATCCATGAAATGATTAACTGATGCTGTACATTAGTGAAACAAGATCAGTTTTAGGCCTTTTTTTTCTAAAGCTACGTCTTTCTAAGCCTTTGCTTGTGAATATTGACAGTTTCAAGCCCAGCTCCACAGAGAAATGAAAGAAAAAAAAAGAAAAGGAAAAAAGAGCAAGGTTCATAGTCTTTTCTTAATCCAGGTGACCCTAGATGTTATCCCAGATTGTGATCCCAAACTCCACCTATGAAGTGGTAATCTGGTGCTTCCATTAACCATGATGACTTTTTTTGAAAGCTTTGTCTGGCTTATCATGTAGGTTCTGTAGTCATTCTTTGTCTCCTGATCAGACTGTAGTGCTTTGGGGACCTTCTCAAATCAAAGACTTCTTTAGCAGCCCATTTAGCTAATAATGTTCCCTTATCTATGATCAATTTTGAGTGAGGTATCAAAGGCACTTACTAGAGAGACATATTGACTAAGCAAATACAACTTCTTCCAAACTGCATTGCCACTTCATTTTCAATGTGTCAAGAAAAAATCTTTTAGACATGGAGCTTAATACTCACAATTATCAGTTTGATTTGATTTGATGTCATTACTTCTCTCCTTGTTGAACACTGACAACTTCTGCAGACTTTCTGCAGAATATGGCTTCATGAATTTCCTTTCAGATGAGATCTTTAAAAGAAACTTAACATCAACTCCCCGTAATGTAAAGCAATTAAATGGTTGAGATTCACATGGGTCTCCCAAGCCGAGTCTGTGGCTGAAGGAATATTTGTACTGGCCAAAAGATTGTGCTGCTGAGACAACCCTGTGTTCTTCCCAGTTCCAGAACCCAGCAGCAGAAATTGCTGCACCACTCCAAAAAGCCCAAGTTAACAGGATTTACTGAGGTCTCAAGGGTAAGATAGCTCCACTGTTTCAGACACCTTATACTCTCCCAGCACTGTTCAGTTCCCCAGGCCAAGAAATTATTTACAAGTTATCAATGTCTCCTGTGACAGTCCTAGCAGACATTGTCAAAAGATGTCAAGCACACAAGTGCTGCACTGAACAACCTATAAAATGTAATAGCAATCTTTTTTTTTAAATTCAGTACTGGTTTGCTTTTATGATTCACTAACAGAAATTTTCTAAGAGCATTGACTTCCCAGCAGAGTGCAACTGGCAGAATTACCCCTGAAGAGACAGGGCTCTGCCCACTTCCATGACTTTGCTATGTGTCTGGTCAGGAATGGCAGAAAGCAGTGGCAGATCGGCCCATATATGTCTCTAACATATAACCTTGGCATTATTAGTGCTAACCTCTGAACTGTTTTCTGAAGTGGGAAGAGCAGCAACTATATTACCTCTGATAACACACTAATGCTATAAGGGGAAGCACACACAAAACAAAAAAAGGAGAATATGTACACAAAACGTGTGAAAACTCTGGCTAGATTTCCACAACTGAATAAGGTCTGCATTAGATTAGTATAGGTGACCGCTATACAAGGGAGGGAGCTCTGGTCTGTGTTTTTAGAGGTTCCTTCCAAGGCAAAGTTTAGAGAGATTATATTCCATTCAGTATTTCTTGACTTCTGGAGCACAAAACTTATTTATCTACAATATACCCTTTTCTCACTATCCTTGATCTGAGAACAGCTTGCAAAACAGTCTTCACATTGCAGGTGTGTACCATAGAATATGCTTGGGGACCAGACATCTGAACATCCACATTCTTTTGTATAATTGGGGTGCACCATGCTCATTATGATTAGCAAGATTTGTCCTCTCCAACAGAAATGCATCTTCCGTGAAACAGATATGGTATGGGCAGCAAATCCGCCATCATGGCATGGAGCCTGACCTCTGTACGAGAGCTCAGGGACTAATTCAGCCTATTGCAGTAACTGTGCAAGGGGCTTTAGTGCTCTCCCTCACTTTCCCCTCAACCTTTGAATTTTTATCTTTCCCAGAAAACATATGTTCTACTGGGAACATTAGAGGTGGTGAAGGCATAAGAGGTGATGTGTGAATGGAAAGGAAAGGTTAGAATCTCTTGAACATAAAACTAAATGCAGCTAGGGTCTAAGACTTTTGGAATTTTGCTGCTCTCCCTCTGCCTTTCAGCAAGAGAGGAAAGAACAAGAATAATCTGTCTCTGCTCTGAACCCTGTTTACTACTTCTGTTGCTTCATCATATCACTCCATATCCTGTCCTTACCTCACCTCACCTCCTTCCTCCCAGCTCAAACAACTCTGATTTTAGTCTGTCTGATGTTGTTCCATGTGTGTTCCCTTCTAGAAAGTGGTGGTGAGGGTGAAGAGTGAGGTCTCTGTGAACAGTTTCTATTGCCTGGCCCAAAAGAAATTTATCATTTACATTTTAAATGAGTATATATGTTCAGTTAGATGAAAGGGAACTTAGATATTGAATAAATATCAGAGTGTCTAAGTGAATTTGTTATGTTTAAAAGGTTGGGTTTTTTCTTTTTGCCAGAGTGTTTCATCAAACCTTTTTCACTGAAGAAGCACAGGTGTTATTTGCTGCTTGTCACCATAGAACAGAATGAGCAAGCACATATGTTGTATCTAGTGGATCTTTCCTGGGGGCTTTCTCCCTAGGAAAATGTATTAAATCTCCTCCACAAAAGGAAAAGAGTTATTCAAACTATCTAAAGAGAGGAAATTTTCTAATCTTTAACCAGAAAAACTTTTAAACAGTAAAGAAGAAAAGCTCAGTGAAATTGTTTAAAATAATTGGAAATTGAGCTCCACAATTTTAACTTGTGACTTTGGCCTCTGAATTCTGGTCCTTAGTGTATTGAACTGCAAAATTTTGTGTGACTGTGTAAATATGACAAGGAGGGGGGTCAATTTTCTATGCAAAATAAAATTTAGTATTTCTCAAACAGGCTATTTTACATGAAATTTTTATTACCAGGTAATCTGTCAGCCAAGTTTATCAAAGATACAGAAAACAGCTTCAGGCCTCATCAGCATTACAAAGATAAATTATTGCTGCAAAAGTACAAATAGTTCATGTGAGGGTGATTTGATACAAATTTAAGCTCTATATTTCATTATCAATTCAAGGAAAGATTCTGTTATCTGAGGAAAACATGTTTTTTTGAATATTGCTAGTACTTTTCCGAAATGAAGGGACCTTTAAGGAAAGAAGGAGAAAAATTGATGTATTTCCAAGAGAAACATATTTAATTAAAAATCAATTAATATTCAATTGTGTACACATATTTTATTATTTCTTTATTTACCATGTAATAATTCGACTTTAATATATTTTTTAAAATTTAAAATCTATACATTAGATATAAACAATTCAGCAATAAAATTTTCAGCATTGTTTTTGTAATAAAGTATTTTTCTTGATATTGCTAAATAGCTAGCAGTTGGGTAGATAATGGATTTGTCTTTTCGCATTTCATAATGCTCTAGGTATCTCAATAATTAATTCCATTATTAACTGAAATTTTTCCCAAATTAATGATATTTGTAAAAATTCATCTTGGTTAGTGTAGCAGTGAGTTAATAATTTGTCTTTAGAGATTCTTATAGCACATGACAATCTTGGCTGCTGTCAGAGCTTAGATGAGGTTACCAACTGGCAAACGGGGTAGACACATGTATGCATAAGGTGTTTTGCTCAGGTTGATGGGATTACCATCCAGTCTGATGTCTTCAAGAGCCCTACGTACATAAGTAAAATCTCTCATTTTGCAGAAAGTATCTTCATGCATCTCTTGAATATTGTTGTTCTAAAAGAAAACAAAACAAACAAAAAAGAAGCTATCAGAATAGTTACCTGAAAGTAAGTTTTAATTCTTTGAAAAACCATTTATGGATACATTTTCAGTGCCTAGGGAGATACTTCTTTGAAATCAAGGGACTAGATTGTGTTAGTGAGTCATCAACAGAGAAATCTTCCAAGCAGGGGGAAAATTTCTTGGCCAGTGCAAAGCTTCAGTACTAAGTAACTCAAACCATGTAACAGAGACAGGCTTTGCAGGAGGGACCTGGTAGAAGTGTAGAGCATTTTCTTTACCAGGTTATGTTGAAGAGCCTTATTAAGACAAATTGGAATTTGTCTTAATCCTGACAGCTTGATATGCCTCAACTTGCAAAGGCACAAATCTGCAATTTGATCCATGACAATTTCTTTCCCCAGGCTCTCTCACATTAGTTTAACTCACATCTGTATATATACTGGGAAAATTGGATGGTTTGGGTTTCATTCCTTTGATTTAAATTTTTCTTATATGCCTTATATTCACTGAGCTTCCATTCTTGAAGTGAACCATTTTCAAAAATGAATTGCTAGAATACAATATTGTCAGGAAACTAAAAAGGTCATCTCCTAAAATGAGGGCTGTCTGAAAATTCTTCCCTTCATTCCTTTGTTAGTCAGAAACTGGTGTAGAAAAAGTCCAGCTCACTAGCTTTTTTCTGTAACACATAGCACTGAATATTTAATTTACAGGCACAAACAAGTGAAAAAACAAGTCAGCTAGCAGGAAGAGAGTTTCTGTAGATTTACTTATTGAAAGCTAGAGGTTAAATTATGTGAAGTACATTAGATTGCTTACTGAAGGGGTTTTTTTCTGTAATATGCGATAAATAAATACATCTGATAGTTAAAACTGTGATTTGGTACAAGAGGAGATAAAGGGAAAGAAGCAGATCTGGATAAGGTTAAAAGGAAGAATTCAGAAAGGAACTATTAGACAGTAAGAAATAGAAAACAACAATATTACTGAAAGATAATGGACAGGATGTTCCAACATAGTCAAATGGAAAAATTTGGCTGAAAAATGTTAGCTGGAATTTACCTTTATTAAAATAATGACATGCATTGAGTATAGATACAATCAATATGTAAAATAACTTCCTCTGGATATTCTAAAACATTCATGTTGGAACATTTATATGAGCAGTGTGAGGGATTTGTCATTGAGTCTCTTAGACTAATGTTGCTCTTGATAGCTGTGAACATAACTTTAACTTGCGCTAATAATAAGTCTAGAATTTGATTTTTGAAAAATAATGCATTACGAATTCTGAAAATTAATGCTTACCTGAGCTAAATTTTACTTCTTTGAAAGACTGCATTCACTAGTTAATTTTATGTTTCCCATAGCTTGTTTAGTCAAGTAAGAATACTTTTGGATAAACTGAAGAAACACTACAGTAGTTGTCCTTCCAAGTTTTACTTACTACTTGAGCATGATATAAGGAATCATTACTTTCGTAGCCTACCTGAAGATGAAGAGCTTGGAGGCTTTCAGGGAGCGGCAATGGAATGTGGTCCAAGTTATTGTCAGTGATGTAAAGATGCTGCAGTTCATCCAGATTCTAGAGGAAGATGGAAAAAAGCAGAGGAAAATGACAGACATATTTGAAAATCTCTAGCAAGTTTGAAACCTATCACTGCAGTAAGCACAGCTGGATAGCAACACATTTTGTTACAGCATGATATGGTGAAGAGGCAGAAGTTCAAAGACAGTAATGAACTTTGATTTGCACAGGCTGAGAATGTTGCTCTTAAGGGTTAGGTGTTTAAATTAAAATGAAGGGGAAAATGAAGACTAAATTATTAGAGATGCAATTTCAATGATATTGTTTTAAAGAGAAAATACTGCCTTTTGTGGTCATTATACAGAAAGTCTTCCTGTTCTCTCTGTTTCCTTTCTTTTGTGATAAGCCTACTCAATTTTGCCAAAGAGTATTGGTGTTGAAGCAAATTTGAACTGCCTAAGGAACACCTGAGCTAAAAATACATTTCTCATTCAATTTCAAAAATAAATAATTTTTCCTTGACTTAGTGGAAGAATGACTGTTAAGAGAGCTTGCAGATACCATAGCTAGGCTGCTCACAATTTTCTGAAAGGCCATAGTGATCAGGAGAGGTGCCTGAGGACTGGAGGTAAGCCAGTGTCACCCCACATCTTCAAAAAGGGCAAGAAAGAGGATCCAGGGAACTACTAGCCAGTCAGCCTCACCTCAATGCCTGGAAAGGTGATGGAGCACCTCATTTTGGAGGCTATCTCTATCCACATGGATGACAAGAAGGTGATCAGAAGTAGCCAGCATGGATTTACTAAAGGTAAATCACGCTTGATTAACCTGATTGCTTTCTAAAATGAAACAACTACCAGGATGGATAAGGGGAGAACATTGTATATTATCTACCTTGATTTCAGGAAGGCTTTCTCATAACATACTGATAGGCAAACTCAGGAAGTGGGAACTGGATGAGTGGACAGTGAGGTGGATTGAGAACATGCTGAATGACAGATCCCAGAAGGTCATAATCAATGGCATAGGGTTAGTGGGAGGCCTGCCACTAATGCTCTCCCCCAAGGCTCAGTACTGGGCTCAGTATTGTTTAACTTATTCATCAATGACTTGGATGAAGGGATAGGTGCCCCCTCAGCAAGTTCACTCATGAAACAAAGCTGGGAAGAGTGGCCAATAATCCAGAGTGCTGTGCAGCCCTTCAAAAGGACCTGAACAGGTTGGAGAAATGGGCAGAGAGGAACCATCTGAAATTCAACAAAGGGAAGTGTAGGGTCCTGCACCTGGTAAAGAATGACTCCACACACCAGCACAGGCTGGGGGCATATCTGCTGAAAAGCTGTTGTGCATGGAAGGACCTGGGGGTCCTGGTGGACAACGAGTTTTCCATGAGCCAGCAGTGCTCTTGTGGCCAAGAAGGCCAATGGTATCCTGGGGTGCATTAGGAAGAGCATTGCCAGCAGGTCGAGGGAGGTGATTCTGCCCCTCTGCTCAGCCCTGGTGAGGCACATCTGGAGTGCTGTGTCCACTTCTGGGCTCCTCAGGACAAGAGAGACATGGAGCTCCTGGAGCAGGTCCAGTGGAGGGCTGCAAAGATGATTAAGGGACTGGAGCATCTCTCCTATGAGAATAGGCTACATGTTTGACCACAACCTCTAGAGAAAAGAAGAAAATATTTTCCTAACAAATCCAGACTTACTTTAAATGCCTCATTACGTATTCCTTTGCGACCAAGCCTGTTCTTACTAACATCAATGAATGTTAAGGTAGATGGTAACTCAGGGAGTTGCCTTATCCTATTGTCACGGAGCACCAGCTCCTGAAGTTGGGGCAATCTTCGGAAGGCATCCTTGTGGATCTCTGATATAAAGTTGGCAGTCAAATCAATCCTCTTTAAATGGTCTGGTAGAGAAATAAGATATAATAAATACATTAAAATTTATTTCCTGAGATTAGCAAAAAAAAGGCAAATGGATTATTTAAATTACAGGTGAAATGTCTTGAATCATCTTCATTCCTGGCCCATTACGTGACAGTGTTCTCTGTATATAATGCAATAATCCATATTTGAACAGTTCTCCTAAAAGAGGGGAGATATCTTCTTATCCTGTTTAGAACTGCCTGTGTCATTCTTTATACAACATTCAGTGAAAGACTTCAAAGGTAAGAATTTTAAGATTCCTGTGTGTTCTGTGAATCTTTTAAATTTTTATCTTTTGAAAAATAACACTTAAAAGGAAATAAACATATTCTCTACTACCTGGTTCCACATTTCTTTATTTCAACATTTTCCTATATGTAAGAAATTTGATGTATTGGCTTTTTAATAAAATACACTCAAGTACTTCTTCTAATTAAAAAAACCCACAAAATCAAATTGGATATCTGGGGGCTTTTTTTACCTTTCTAAAGACGATTGCAAGTAACAGCAAAAAGTTCAATGATCATTGTTATTTCTAATAATTCAAAAATTCAACAAAGAATCTGCATCTAGCATATTGACCTTTATGCTTCAAAGTAGCAAGCCATATGTGCATTTATGTGTAAAATTCTATCATCATCATAGTTATAAAATATATCACTATGTTTTAGATTAGTATGAGTCAGAAATAATAGAAATTAAAGCTAATTGCAACATTACTACTATCCATACTTAGGTTAGCAAAGTCATTTCTGCTGATCTTCCTGATTCTGTTGTAGCGTGAATAGAAATGAGTGGTTTTCTTAGGCAGTGGTGGAACAGCATCAAGCTCACGATCGTCACAGTAGACTGTGGTCCCTAGGCATGTACACAAGAGGCAAGTGGGAAGACCTATCAAGGAATTTAAAAGAACACACTTTGTTAGAAAGGAAATGTACAAAATTATTTACAAATTGCTATAATCAAATGCTCACTTAAGCACCTAATGATCAGATTTTGTCTATAGTAAAGTTAACTCCCATTCTGTTTTGACCACCACATCACATAATTGCAAAAATAAAGTTATTAAATTCTTTTAAAATGAATTTATTTTTCTCGCTATGCCTAGAAGAACAAATAACTTGTTCTAATACAGTGTTTCTCAGATTATGGCAATAGAATATTTGGTGACAGCAACCAGCCAAAAGTTGATTTCCCCTTAAGCTAGCAGGTGAATACTTCCATCTAGATGGAGGTAGAAGAGCTGATGACTGAAACTTTTGATTCCTGTATTGTTTTGTAAATAGTACTTCTGAATATTTCATAAGGAAATTAGAATTTTCCTACAGAGGTGTGGAGAAGAACCTTTGTATCCTTTGCATGTTGTTTAATTATATTTTCTGATTCAGAAATTCAACGTCATGAAAAATGGTGTCTGAGTTAAGGTAACTTGGAGAACATGTTAACAAAGCATTTGGTTACTACCAGAATTTTGTGAAAATGAAAAAGTCATTTTGATTTCAATAATAAAGCTGCATGAATACTGCCAATTCAGAAGTTTCTTTTGATAGTACTGTTCAAATTTGGTGAGACTTGGTATGAGAGACTGAAATGTTATTGGTAACGGCTTACATATTGTTATGAAGGGCTTTTTGCCCATTATGGCAAAACTGTATAAAGAAGCTGCAACCACCAAAGCCCACCCCTTCCTGATTATGCCTCCTAACTGGAACTTTGGACTGTGAGTTAAGCCCCCTAAGGGAACTTGAAATAAAATAAAGGTGACACTATTGTTCAATTATCTCAGGTCTAGGGTGAAGTAAACAAGGCTGAGGGAGAAGAATGTATCCTCAAGAAAGCCAAACGCAGCAGCTGTCCAGAAAATCAGCTCTGGCTGTATTTGGAGTTGGGGAGAAGGCACAAACTCACACCAACCAAGGAGGAAATAGGTGAGATTTTGGGTGTGTGACATAACCTCTGGTCGGAGGGAGTGAACACCCATCGTCCTTTACAGAAACTGGCTCAGCTGTAAAACTCCACCACCACAGGAAGGCCACACACACACAGGACATTCACATGAGAGGCAGCTGAGGAGGTGTCACAAACCATTAAAGACTCCAAAAGCAACCCCCAGACTCATTCCTGAGGCCTTGCACCAGATGACTGCATGTTATGCAAAGTGATGCAACTGATCCATAGTCTGGTGCAAGAGACAATGTCAAACCTGCCCCGTGAGGGGAGGTACCTGAGCATTTCCCCCTGGCCCATACGTATATTAATCCAGTGAGCTCTATGTTTTGCAGGACCCACACCACCAAGACAAGAAGAAGAGGATAAACAGGACACTGTGGGACTCCATGGAGTGGTGATATTTTCTACATAATCTGTCTCTCTGTCACTCTCTTTTTCACCCCTCCCTCTCCATTCACTGTTAAATAAAATTCATACTTATGACTTTGGCATATTGTCTCATTTGCACCTTAATTCAGGCAGAGGCCTCTCTCTAACAATTTTAATAACCAGATCGTAACACTTGTGACACTGACTATTTGATACATCTTTTCCTTGATTATGAGTATAAATCAACATATCTGTTTATCAGCTTTTAATCACACAGAGATACTTTTCTATTTCATGTTTTCCTCCCCCTGCCAGTAGACAGCTGCTTGCTTGCTTGCTTGCTTGCTTATTTTTAGAATAGTAGCAAAATTCAGGAGTATGAAAATGTTTCTCTTGCAGATTTGTTTTTCCTCCAGATCAGTTGTGGCTACATGACAGATGTGCCTTCTTTATCTGAGTCAATGACCAGTGGGTAATTGAGGTGACTTTTCAGGCAAGATTGAACAATCAATAACCAGAGTACTCTTATTTTTATGTGAGAATCTCTACCATCCAGGAATATAATTTCTGGAGAGAGCAGAATTTTTTCATGCTTTCCCTAACTTTCCCCACAGGACAGTTTAAATTGGCTACAGAGAGTAAGCCTGACACAGGGGAAAAAAATATACACACCTTGAACTATTTCAGCAAATCTAGGCCTAAATGAATGTAGTGTTAAGGATGGCTGACATTTTTTCGTAATATTGTAACATAGTACCATAGTACACGGAAAGGGTTTCCCTTTCCGTCTTATTTTAGATCTTGGAGGAGTGGTGTTTGTCACCTATGGCTGGTGTACACTGAAAAAGAACAGAGGCAGGGGAAGGATTCAAAAAGATATCAAGACAGATGAACTTGGCTAAATGTTCCTGAGTCTTGCAATCTTCTATTCAGGCCAATAACAGCAACATCTAACAGGAAAATATGTTGCTAAAAAAAGGATGCAAAAGCAATCTGATTTGACATGTTACAGTCTTAGCCTCCCATGCATGTCTTTAGTTGATGCACTAGTTGATTTGCATCCAGTACCCAAAAATGTTGACAGGTTCAGAATTCATCATACATAATATTTACAGGACATTTTGTAACATCCTGTAGTTTTCCAAATTGAAAAAAAAAGAAGTTGGGTTTTGTTTGGGTTTTTTTTTTTCTGGAATCTTCTAGGAAATTCTCATTCTATTTTTATTTGTTTTGACAGTGTATTTTTTTGCCTGGTCAAGGCTAACTTGTACTATGTACAAAAATAAGACTATGAATTATTAACTACACTGAACACACAATTTTGGAAGCAGGAGCTCTGGGGTTTATGTTTGGGTGGGTTTTTTTCATTTCATTTGTCTTCTATGGCATTCAGCTGTAGTGTTAGACATAGTAAAAAGCAGGATTTTCCTGTCAGTGTATGTTGACCACCATACAACACAAAGATCCATCACAGTAATGGATAACTCTAGTGAGCTTTACCTACAAAAGTTTAGAAAGCTTCTGACAAATGCCGATTATTAGCATTGCAAAGTTTGTGTGGGAGAGGGACAGATTATGTTTTGCAATTTTAATTCCCCTGCAAGATGTATAAAGTTCTTATTTCACTATAGATAGACATAAGAACTAAAAATCATCTTCACTTAAAATTTCTGGAGTAGCTTCTTTTCTTTAACTTTCACAGTTTCTAGTTTCTAGTTCAAAAATTCTTCAACATTTGAATTTTACTTTGTATGAATACATTTATAAAAACCACATCACAAATCATTATAAAATATAGATGATAATGATTTTGAAATCTAAGGCAAAAAAACAATTACTGGTGGAATTTGCCAACCCATCAGCAGATTTTTAAGTTGTAAATCTTCATTGGCACAGTTGCTTTCATAGTGAAAAAGTTTGGAAACATTTTGACTAGGCACCCATCTGAGTTCAGAGCATTCAACACAGGCAAGTTATATATTTCTTCAGTATGAGAAGTACAGAAATTATGTGCTTCCTCTTCAGTCAAAAAGGTAGACATTCATAAGCAAATAAGTGGGCTTACTTGAAATCAAAACTACACACAAAAACATCATTTCTCTTTCCTACTAACCATCTTGAGTTTGGGGTCCAAGAACACCAGACCCCTGTGCTGAAGACCCATCAGTTATTTTTGGTGTTGATGCTTCATCCTCAGTTTCTTCTGTCAGTGGTGCCAAAGAATAACTCTCTTGAATTACAGAAGGTAGTTCCGTCCCAGTTTCTGTCTAGGGAACATTAAGAGGAAATGTTATTGTTTACTTCCACTGGCAACTGTTTCTCTTCCAGTTATTCATATTCTCCCACTAGAGGTCACATATTTTCTAAAGTTTAGCACTTGAGCTACATTTTATCCAGCAGCTATAATGAATTCTGATGATATATAAACAATTCATGAAAATCCAAGATACTTATTCACTTTTTATCAAAGTGTTTTGAACGGTTTTTTGTATGTGCACATGCATATACTTCATTAATGGGAATTCATACTAACAAAATTACTTTTCTACATTTATTTAAAGGTAAATTACCTTTGTGATAAAAATTGATAAACTGTGTGTGACAAATGAAAATTTGCTGTGAAATATCAAAAAGATGCAAGCCATTTAGTATGAAATTGTAAATTGTACCAGCATAAATCCATATAAATATAGCTGTCCAGGCTCTGTTTTAAGAACACTAAAGTGCTTTAAAAATCTTATTATTAAAGAATTCTGAACTCTGACTTCCCATAATACTTGCTAATATATTGGCAGATTTATTGTCTTTTTTTTTTTCTAAATCTGAATACCAAAACACTCTGGTTACGTTCATTAATCAGTAGCTATATTATGTAGTATGAAAAAATTATATACAAAAATATTAAATAACATCTTATGTTAAAAAACCCTATAAACTTTGGAAGATCCTTGCAAGGAACTAGAAAACTTGTTTTTTTGTCCTTCACTCAATATAATTAGTCAAATCAGTAAATTTTGTCATGTTAACTTTAATTCTAAAGATGCATTCTGTTGATTTTCCTATATGACAATTTCAGGATAAAAATTAAGATGTAGCAATTTTCTTGTATCAAATTACCACTCATAAAAAGCGTATTGCAGACTTGCCAGGCTTCTTGCAGAGGGCGCTGTGTTAGCAAAGTAGTTTTCTGTAATTACGCAGACATTGAGAATCCACTCTAGTTGTGTGACCTTAGTTAGTTGCTTTCCTGCTGTATCTTCATATCCCCATGTGTAATAATATTGTTTAACTGTGCAAGAGCCCCTTTTGAAATGCTCTCTTTTTTTTTTAAATCCAAGACAATGAATTAGTGTCCTTATAGGGTTTTGCATATCTGAGGTGCTGTTTAAAGTTTAGGTAATATACCTAACCCTGTGGGTGCTGCACTCCTGTGCAGCAGTTAACACTCCTTACTTGTTTCTAAGGCATGGACAAATGTAGGCATTTTGTCACAGTATCATCATTCCAAGCGCAAAGGTACTTCAATTTTCCTCCACTGCAGCTTTCTAGCACAACACCACCATAAAACTATTGAATCGTGAGTCTTTCACCTGACCAAGCATCTTTTTTTGAGATCACCCCTCAGCTACTTCTGTTTTTGCTCTCTCCATGGAGTACCTGTTGTTGGAGTCAACTACAGTAGTGGCCATAAATTCTAATTGTAAAAGACAGGTGGAAAGCAATAGCATCCAGACTGGCCAAATGGTTAGGATTTTTTAAATTTGATTTTGTGTGTAGGCTATAGAAGTTAAAGGAACTAACACCCCTGAGATCTGGGTTCCAAGCACAAGGAAAGCTGTTGCTATATTCTGATCCCTATTTGAATCTCTTTTTATGTGTATATATAACTCAGATGTGACCAGCAGCTCAAGGGAGGTGATTCTGCCCCTCTACGCTGCTCTTGTGAGACCCCACCTGCAGTACTACATCCAGCTCTGGGGTCTCCAGCACAAGGAGGACATGGGTCTGTGGGAGCAAGTCCAGAGGAGGGCCAAGAATATGAAGACAGCCGGAGAGAGTTGGAATAGTTCAGCCCAGAGAAGAGAAGGCTCTGGGAAGACCTAATAGTAGCTCTTCAGTACCTAAAGGGGGCTACAGGAAAGTTGGAGAGAGACTTTTTACAAGGACATATAGTGATAGGACAAGGGGGAATGGCTTGAAGCAGAAAGTTTTAGCTATAATGAAATTCTTTACTGTGAGCGTCATGAGGCATTGAAAATGATTGCCCAGAGAAGTTGTGGATTCCCCATCCCTGGAAGTGTTTAAGGCCAAGTTTTATGGGGCTTTGAGCAATCTAGTCTACATGAAAGTGTCCCTGCTCATGACAGGGGGTTTGGAACTAGGTAATGTTTAATGTCCCTTCCAATGCAAACCATTCTATGATTCTATGATCTGTGAAAATTTTGGAAAAAAACACTTTATAACTCAGACTATCTGGATCTTGCAGCGTAGCTATATATAATTACAAAGAGTATTAAGCATTATGATCCTGGACTGCCTGAGAAGATCTAAATAACTACCTAAAATCTAACTTTTTGCATACAAATAATTTGGTTTAAGTGATGTAATGGCAATAGGTTATTATATTCTGCATCAATTAGTTTCACTGAAGACACTGAAGACCTATAAGCACTTTGAACCTCACAGGCTCAAATTTTGACTAACACTTTACGTTCTTTGTATATTCTTTAGTTGCATTCTAATAAACCACAGATACTATTGCTAATTAGAGTTTATGAATAAAGATGACCTTCAGCTGAACTGTGAGTAACTTGAGTTGATGTAAGTAAGAGTAAGGATGTACCTTGTTATTCGGTACAGACAAGTACACAATGTTACCATCTGCAGCACTGACAGTAGACAGCTTAACCAGGAATGGACTTGGGGACAAATCAAAAGAAGACTTTGGGAACAAAGGAAATGGGACAGCTGTTCTCCGAATGGAGGAAGCCTAGAGGGAGAGATGCATTCCAGACTTTCATTGACCCAGGTTAGTACTGCACTAAAGTTCTTGCACATGCTGTCTAATTCTTCATCAGTTTTCTGGAAATCAGATGAGTACTTCTCCTGAAATTTGAAATTAAATCCAGAGATTTTGAAATCTGTTAATGACTTCATATGCATCTTTTGTGGCAGTTTTATTGAAAATAAAATTCTGGAGTAGAGTATTTTCAAGATAGACTTTGTAAATAGGTTTCAGACCTAAGATGATTTTTCTTTCACTTCTTATGGGATTTGGGTTATCTAAAATGACTGCGACCTCTCTAAATATTTGAGGGCATACCTTATGGAACTTACTGTCTTGGGATTTGTGATGTACTTTGTGCTTTCTGAGGCATTTTTTGTTGATTAATCACTGTAATTGTTGAGTACCAAACAGAGGTGTTAACCTCTAGTACTTCTGTTTCTACACTGTTATCTCTCTCTTGCTGTAGGATCTTATCTAGATTTGTAGATGTACAGTTGAAAGTCTGCCAGCAGTTTTCTTGCCAAGGCACTAAATCTGGTGTTTAGGGAAACTGTTCCAAGTAGTTAGCATTATCTATTCAGTCTCCTGCACCAGTCGTGACTGTCAAAAAAAAATTATTAAAGTTAATTTAATTATATTGCCATTTTTATACTGTTAACAGAGTAGGAGTTCACTGATATATGTGTTTTACATACCAGACCCAGAGCATGAACAGTATTTTCTTGCTGTACATAGCTTGGACTTGAACCAGTAACCTAAAGGTAAAAGCCTGTTTCACATTATTGGTCATCTGATCCATGCAGCTTTCTATCTTTTACGTATTTGATATATCACGCAAGATTCTAACAAGACAAAGATGTTTCTTGGACTATATACTGTACAGAATAATCCCTCATCTTCCAGATGTTTGTTTATTTTTGGCAACCTGCATTTTATTTAAAAAAAAATTGAAACAGAAACGATTATATATCACTTAATGGCATTATTTTCCATAGGGTTTTTTGGAGGGCAGTGGGGGCCTTGGATTAGAAGGGGAGTGGAGTTGTATTTCCTTTGCTACTTTAAGAAATATGCTTTATGAAAAATCACAAAGCAGGATGAATATTGTAGAGAAATGGAAGAAAGTAAGTTTCTCTTTGCCAATAGTTGCAAGACTTCAAATAATAATTTACCTTCCAAGATAGAGTTAATACATTGCATAAGAAAAAACTGAAAGGGTATCACATCACCTATGTTTAGTCATCTAACTATGTGGTTGTTACCCTACTCTGTCTTTCAATCAAGACATTTAGAGAATACCAGTTCAGAATATTAGTCGCAGAACATGTCAAGGGACTGTGATATCTTTCCCAAGATTGCATGGAGTATCTATTTTATCCTCATCCTATATTTATCCAATGTGACTCTGTTTTCAAATGAAACTGCTCCGTGTGGCTGGCCAATTTAGAGGCACTTTCAGACCAGGAAGGTGCAAAAGTCAAGAACACAGAAATCATATCAGTGAGTGATGAAATGCAATCAGTAAACTCCAACTCACAACCTGCCATCCATAGGCTGGGCACTTTTTCACAGTCAGTACAGAATGGGCCAAAACTTCTAAAGAGCAGCCACAGCCATTGGCTACAGAAACTCCTTTTAGGGTGGGCTCTGCAGGTATCTATCTCTCACCACTGACAGTAAAGGAAGCGAGACAAATGAAAGACTAGAAACAGCTCAGGAGACTATTTTACACATATATTTTATGTGTACATCTTTCAGGATCAAAGCTGATGTATTACATGTGATAAATTTAAATCCACAGGAGAATCTGAAGTGTGGTCAGTATTTCACTGCAAAAAATATACTTAAAACATAAATAAAAATTCAAAACTTAAAAAGAGGCATTATAAACTTAATGAGACATTTGTTCTACACACTAACCCATCACAAGGAACTAGTTTCCCCCATAGCTGTTCTGAAACTACCAAAGGCTTACAAGAAAATGTCTAATTATGGTAGAAATTCAGAGAATTGCAGAATGGTTTGGGTTGGATGGGACGATACAAATCATGTTCCAACCTCCTTGCCACAGGCAAGGGAGGTTTGTTTTCCTTTCCAAAAGTGGCTTATATTTGTTTCTTCTTGAATTTTACATTGAAAGACTTTTTTTCTCCTATTGTTCTATCTTAAAAAAGAAATCGGTCTGTTAGTCACTGCATGCTAATGCAATAATTACTTGTATTGCAAATTATACAGCTAAGATAAATTGTCATTTTCTTATATAGAGCTGCATAAATAAGTTGTCTGGAGAAATTAATGTAGGAAAACTTGGTGAGATCTTGAGGAAGTGGAAGGTTATATTTGGTTATAAAATTTCTAATTAAACTGATTTTACCTACTCACACTTTCAGATTTTAAACACTTGCTCATTTACACCCACATACTCCTAACGTCCCTAATTGTGTATGCTCAAATTCTGGTCAGAATCACCTGGATTCCACACGGATGACAAGGGACAGAAGCTACCGAGTCCTTTTAGTGCCTCTGGGGTTCTTCCTGACAGACTGAAAACTAATATTTGGACAGGTTTTTATCTCCTTTGAGTTTCACCACCTGTTATGGGGCAGTCTTTTTTTCCTCAGAGTCTTGAATACTTCAGCATCCATTAATTTTTTGCTAGGTTGCTGCTCATTGCCTCCTTTTACTCATTGAAAATATGATTTCCTGGTGGCGCTGGTGGAAAGAAATGGTATATGTTGTATCTTACAACTTATTTCCTGTCTGCTGGTGGGAGGATGGAGGGTCTTCACCGAGAAGTTATCTGTGCTGCAATGTTAGAGGGTGCAGGAACTTTGATTTTCACATAAACATCATGTTCGTCAGTTTTACTCCTGGAAGCACTGTTCTGGAAGTGGTGCAATCGAGTACACTGTCCTTCATTACCAGTGCAGGCCATTCTTTCAACCCTTTAAGCCAATTTTTAAAAAATTTCTTTTGCCTTTTCTCTGGGTTTTACACACATATAAATGCATAAATTTCCGCTCATATTTCAGTGAGACCAACCTTAATATTTAAGGTACAGGGGTCTGGAGTGGAAGCCCATTTCTCTAGAAACTAATGTCTGTGGTTTCTCCCTTGGAAAATACAGGTAGATTCTGAGGTTCTTATAAGGACCCTTTTTTGCACCTTGACCTCAGAGTATCCTAAATCTTCTTGTTTCAAAACGGAACTATCTATGTCATCTCTGATTTTAGCTGAGTAAAAATATTTATGCTGCACTGTGTTGCTACAGAGATTTTATTTACTAATTCTGTTGTCAGATAATGAAGGATTTCAACATGAATAGAGTTAATATGTATTTCCAAGAGTACAAATGAAGTCATAGGTTCATTCCAACACTGTATTTGAAAGTACAGATTTTATTCCTAACATTCTGCCTTGAAGGCTATGTAATATCTAAGTTAGCCTACAGCAGATGCTTTTTTTTTTTTAAAGCAAGACATAAATTTAATAAAAAGCTGCTTTACTCCATTTCAGTTTAGGTGACAACAGAGGTGCTGGTTCTCCATTCATTCAAACAAGAGGGCTGAGATGTATGTTGCTGGCCTGAGGAGGCTGGTACCCCAAACACCTCTGTTCCAGAAAACATCCTCATCATCAAATGGGGGCCAGAGGAGAGTTTGGATGAGATTTTGAAACAAAGCTGGAACACATCTAAAGAGGCAAAACCCATGGCAGAAGAAGGGAAAAAAAGGCACAGGAAACCTTATTTTGTAGCTGAATATGAAAGAAACCGAGACCCAGGGCTTTTTCCAAAGAGTTATTAATGTCCCATGCATTAGGTAATCACTAATTAGGAACAAAGATAGAAATGATTCAGAGAAGAACCACAGCACTTCCCCCTCTGAGCTTTGTATCAAACCACGCTCTGGATTCTGTTTTGATTGGCTCTAAAATTATTCTAATCTTAAACGATTTTTAAGTGGGGCAGAAGTGCACATGTTATTTAGCTTCAGTGTTCAAAAAAAAAAACAAAACTCATGGGTACCATTTAAAAATTTCGGAAATTTTTCTAAAGTATCTGTATCTTTCTTTCATATCCCATCAGTAAGGATAATACATATCATTCCAGAAGAAGCCATAAAACTGAAAGTCTGGGGGAAATAAAAGTGTAAGGGTCCAGGAAAATTGAAATAGCAAGCAAAGTAAAAGTAGATGTAAACTCACTGGAGTTTCAGCTGTCACTTCTTTCACAGATATTTCAGACATTGTGGATGATTTTGTGTACGCACACAAACTTGTGAGCGAATATGTGTGTGGAACTCAAGTTCTGAGCTTTGTGCAGGCACACAAATGTCCTATTATCAGTTTGATTCAAATTCAACAAGCTAATGTTAATCAAAATGCATCAAATATTTCACAGGATTTCACAGTGCTTCTTTCTGAATATTTTGTGGATTGTACCTTACAGCTCACCTCTTTTGCCTAAACAGACTCAGAACAAGTTTTTTAACTCCCTTGTTTTTCTGCTTATTCAGTGCCAGGATAACAATTGTTAATTAAGTGCTCCTCTGCTTTTCAGCCTCATTGACAGTTTATCTTAACAATGAAAATATTTTTCTAATGCTCTCACTTCTTAGTGAAAGAAGCTAATGCTTTCACTTCTTATTTTAGTAACTCAGCTTTTCCTACCTAAAGGAAAATTGACTGATTATGTTTAAGAGGCACTGTAATAAAATTGCAGTGCCATTTTATTAGGCATTAGTAGCTGATGTACATAAGAATCTCAGTTCATAATTTGTTTTTCTCACCCATTTTCCAAATAAAGTTTTACTTTTGAAGACGGAAAAAGTGAGAAGCTCACACAAGAATGCCTTTGAGAGTCTGGCTTGTTTGTATTCATTTTGAAGAAGGAAATCTGTCTTTGCATATGTTTTCAGAACAGTTGGGAGTCCAGATCTTGACTTGGGCTTCTGGACCCTATCACGATATAAATATTAATTGAAAACACTAATGAACTTACTGTTTCAGAAAAATGTTTTCAAGCCAATGAAGTGTGTGTGTATATACACGCATACATACTACACGAGAAAAAATTCTTGCAGAGAGTGAGAAGTAGAAAAGTCATGAACTTGGACTCAGTCACTCTTAGTTAACTATATTAAGATGACATTTTGGTACTAAGCTTGAGACAGATGCCTAGGGTTTAACAAAAGTTATTTGAGGACAATAGGTGTATGGGGTCAGGCTGGGATGGATTTAACTTTCCCCATGGCATCCCTCATAGTGCTGTGCTTGGTGGTTTAGGCTGCAAAGGTGTTGATAACACACCAGTGTTTGGCTGCTGCTGAGCAACGCTGGCACAGCACCAAGGCTGTCTTTCCAATATTGCCCCCTCACCAGTAGGCCAGGGGTGGCCAAGATCTCAGGAGGAGACACCGCCAGGACAGGTGACCCAAGGTGAGCAGAGGGACATTCCATACGGCATCTGCTCAGCAATGAAAGGTCAGAGAAAGGAGGCAGTGAGGGTAGAGGGGTGGGCTTTATTATTAAGGTGTTTTTCTTCAGGAACATCAGCTACACATACTCAAGTCCTACTTCCCTGGAAGTGTTTGGACCTCACCTGTTGATGAGAAGTAGGGAATAAATCTTTTGCTTTCCTTTCCTTGTGCAGCAACCTTTGATTTTCTTCATTAAACTGCCTATATGTCAACTCACAAGTTTTTAACCTTAATTTCTTCCCCTGTACCTCTGAGGAAGGGGACTGAGAAAAGCATCTCGATGGTCACCTGGCAGCCAGTCAAGGTCAACCCACTTCAGTAGATATTCCAAGAGAATGATCCATACTTGTCTTGAAGGATGGTCTTGGGATGCAAAGCCTAATTTTAACCAGATAGAATGAGTGGAAAGAATCCCTCTCTAGAGGGACCCTTTAGGTCTCTCCTCATTTTGATGGTTACACTTTGAACAAGTGATTACTGTATCTAATGTGTCTAGAAGAGGACATGCTGACATAAGTGCTTAACTCCTTGGGATGCACAGGTGATTAATTCACATTGAAATTAATGGCAGGAGCACACAAAAGGCATCTGAAGTCCTAGAACTGGTCACTCTCCTGGATCTTCTGCAGATCAGTTGGACACACAACCTCGCTAATGTTTGCATTTTGCCAGTAAGTTTAAAAATGCATTAAACAGAGTGATTTCTATTTGCATATAACTGAATTTTACAATCTTAAACTGAAGACAGCAACGATAGAAAACGCTACTTTAGTTTTTTCTCCACTATTTCAGAAGTCTGAAGTCATGATTCAGAGCTCTCTAAAAGGAAATTCAGACCTTAAAGGGTTACTGTACACAGGCTAGATCTGTTGAAGGCCGGCTGTTTGACTGGATCTCTGTGGTATTGCTCATCATGTAAGCTATGCATAATAAAACCTAACCTGTGACCTTGAATAAATATTAAGTTTTACACATAGACCCACTTGTGTTGTTCACATCTTTATGATAACAAGATTGCAAGCAGGAAAGTCAAAACCACAACCAAGAAATCAAATGTATTCTGTTTAAAACTTGAGTGACATCAGTAATATTCAGTGACTAAAATATAACTTGCAAGACTGACATTCCTATCAAATAGTACACTGAAATGTCTGTAAAAGCTGCTTGATTTCTACAGCACTGACCACTGATATCTCCTGGGATATGGGAAACTGTGAATGCTTAGGATTACCTTGGGTGGTACATGGTATGAGAAATGTAAGCAAAAATAAAAGATTTTTGGCTAAACATCTAGGAAAAAACGGTTCTCACAGGTTCCATCCATATGCAAAGCAAAATTCTGTTTAACTGCTATGATGGATGAACTTCACCTGAAGAATTTTAAGAAGGCTGTCTGAAGAGCTCAGAAATGGAAGATAATCCTGCTCTGGAAAAGAAGCTTACCAGATAGTATGAATAGCTTTTCCAAACTCTGCCTATTCCACGTTTTCTTAAAAAATACAACTTGTGTTGGGACCTCTTCTACCTTTTGTTGTTGGGTGCAACATCAATCATCCTGAATTTCCTTTCAGCTTGAAACAAACACAGAAGTCTGGCATGGTCTCTATCCTTCACTCAGAAACTTGGAAAAGGGCCACCCCACATTTTGGTGTCGTAGGACCTCACATAGAGAGCACAGCACAGGAGAATCCCAACTACCATTCAATGCATTACTAGGAAATCTGTTCTTTGAATGAGAAAAACTCAGTGATGAGGTACATGCAAAATAGCTTCTCCCATTTCTGGGAAGGAAGTCGTTTCTGTAGGAATAATAAAGACTTCATTTTTAAGACCAAAGAGAGAGAGAAATTGTAATTTATTAATCAACGTGAAATAGATAGAGCACAGCAACTAAAATTGGTGGTGACCTTATCAGAAAAGAAAGCTGAAGCACGGGTAAGGAGAACTTTGAGTCTGTGTGGCACAAAGGAAGCAGGCCAACAGCAAAGTAAGTTCTTTACAATAAAATTCTTCTCAGTCCCTCTTAGATTGAAAATTTATTTCCTACAAACTATAAGGTTCTGATCTTAGCACTAACTTTGAGTTTATTTTAATCTCTTCAGTTCTCCGGTTTTGGTATACATTTATTATTAAATTGTCTCTGTCCTTTGATTTCAAAGCAGTTATCTAATTTCAATCTCACATTGAGGAAAGACTAGCTCCTGTCCCTCCTGCTGTAAACATGAATCTTTCAAATAAATGTATTTTCATGAATTATGTATTGTTGTGTGAAAAAATACTAAAATATTGTGTATAAAAACGAGAAGATCATATTATTATTTAAATGTTATATTTTTCACTCAGTTTCTCTCTCATACAATCCTGAATCGCAGAGTGGATATATTAAATTCAGAGAAAATGTGCCCATCTCTAATCATCAAGGTGAGAATAAAATTAATGTAGCCTTTTAGTAATTCTAGAGAAATAAAGGAATGGAGGAGGGGAAGGAAGCTTTTAAGTCAACAAGTAGAGTCCCTTGCTTCTACAGGCAATATATCTTACTAACTCATCCTGTATCAGAATTTCAACACTTTTTCTTCTGTAAATTTTGTTACTTTCCTGTTTTTAATTTCAAGTGTTTCTTTTTTCTTCCTTCTGCCACTTTCCTAACAGCAATAGAAAACATTAACATTTACAGCCTGAAATACTTGTCTTGAACATAAACCTAAGAAAACAGCATTTTACAACCCCATTTAACAGGAAGTGCTGGAAGTCCTGTGTCAGATGCCTCTGTGTGTCATCCAGACAGATATATCACAGTGACAATCTCCAATGGAATTTGAGGCAATGCATGGAGACCTGAGAAAAGCATGGTACCTTTCACCTACTCTTAAAGATTGCTACAGATAACCCCCAAAATGATCAGAATATATTTTGGTGGTGTTTGTAGGTTAGGAAAAATGTGAATGAAGTGCAAAGGCAATAGAAACCACATGAGTAGATTTGTCTGAGAAATGTTTTCATGACCAACAGAAACAGATCAGTAGCTACTGCATTTGTGCACTTTGGAAAGACAGAATAAATTAAGTGTTAATTACCTTTATGTGGTCAGACTGCTTGTTTTCATCATAGGCAAATGGATGAGGCAGGTCTCCAAGTGTTGTGTCATAGAACTCAGAATCATAAATTATGGTATCAGTGATAGGTGCAGCTCCAACAGACACAAAGATAAAAAATCCCAGGAAAACATTTACAAAGGCCTGCATTCTGCTTTCTTTCCTGAAAGAGAAGAAAATGGACAGATTGTAGGTAATCTGGTATGCACAAGGAATCTATGACAATTTAATGTCACAACTACAGTACTTATATATATAACACTATATTTTGATTAATAACTCATATTTATTCATGGTGACTCAGTGGTTTGCTTCATGAAGAGTCCTTGGATCTGAGAATTCCTGCAGACTGCTTTGGCCATATTAACATTCACACAATTTAGAAAAGACCTACTGAATTATATTGGTATAAATATAAACTGACCTCGAAGAGAAAGTATCTGAATGGTGTTTTTCCCCTTTCATGTAACTTCACCTATTTCCACTGCACCATTAGATAAGTACTAGAGAAAAGGTAAATTATTATATTATTTGTATCTATATACAAATAAAATATCTTTTGAAGTGTACAATGATGTAATTTTATATTTCTCCTCTATCATAAAAAACAACAAAAAACTCAAACAAACAAAGAAACAAATAAAAAACCTAAAACTATCAGAAAGCATTAGAAACTCTTTCTTTTTTGTCACTGGATGAGCAGAATCAAAACACTTTTCACCGATTAGTTGTTTAGTCAGAATATAATTTTAATTGGTGTGGCATATTTGGACCATACTTTTGCAAGGATTTGGGGAGCGAAATAAAAAGTAATACATGCCCTCCATAGCCCCATAAGAAACACTACTCTGAATTCCTTCATTATTCAATCTGCACCATTTTTAAAGTAGTGAGAAATGGTAGTGTAGTATAATCACCTGTTCTCCCTGGAGAATAGGTTTGTAAAATTGAATTATCATCCATTTAAAGTTCTAGAATTTTGTAAAATAGTAGAAAATTTACACTAGGCTTGAACACTAGTGTTTATGCATTCCCTTTTCCTTGTAGGTGATGCATTCACTACTCACATATAAGATGCCTGACACATTCAGCATTCTTTACTTACACTTTTATTTAGATACAGCTCACATTTATTTCACCAAAAGAACAGTGATAATGAACAATGCATAAGTCTAATAAATTTTACTCCTTATGTGATGCCATAATACATACATTTAAATATTTAATTTCAAAACTGTAGCTACTTATAACAAAATATAAGAAATATGAGATAATTTTTTGAATGTATGTGCTGACCAACAAGTTGAATTTTAGCTTCATGAAAAGAGGTCTTTATGAAGTAGGTTTAGGCATCAGGATGTGACTTTCCTCTGGGGATGGTCAGTAAGACAAGGCGCTCATTTTTCTCTCATTTGCTTTATTCAGAAAGATTTCAGCTGCTCCTTGGAGAAGCTAGAGCTACTGGGGCTTCTCTCTGAGAAAGTTTAGATGAATTACACCTTTCAGTATTAGCTGCAAATATTACTAAAAGTATTCTGCTTTATTAAAAAAATGAAATAAAGTAAAATAAAATAAAAACACAATAAATCTCTGAAATAAGCTAGTATGCTAGAGCTTGCGGGTTTTGTCTGTTTTTATGATTTTTGCTGCCTATTTTTGACAGGATTGGTTTTGGTCTTGCTTTTGCTTTCCATGTCATTTATCCCAGATTATTCAGCTATAAAGGATGTTATCTATCAACCCAAAAAGTAGTACTAGCATATCTGGTGTAATTTTTCCTCTGAATAAACAATTCTTAAATAAAAAATTGTTCATTGTGCAAAATTATTTTCATGTCATATTGTCCAGAAATAAAAGATTTTAAAATGTATAAGGCTTGACAAGTATTAATTTTTGCAAATATGTATATATATATATAGACAAAACCAGCAAATATATGTGAAAACAAAAAAAAGTTTGCCCGTGGCTATATGATCTGCACTAACTTGCAGAGTTTGCATGTCTCTATTTCCCTTATATGTAATATACTGGAATGCACTGTAGTGATATTGGCATCTGCAGTAGCTTTAAGAGCAAATATTTTGATGAAGATTATGTGCACCTCTCACAGGAAGGAACTAAGACATATCCAGGGAAAAATAAATAGTCTCCACAATCTGAAAGCCTTTGAATCAGTATTAAGCATGATAAAAAGTAAAACAAGTACTAGGATTTCCAGAGATAAAAATTCAGCTAAGAGAGGAGTACCAAACCTTACCTTTAGCTTCCACTGTCTCAAATGGGATGGAGTTACTCGGAATGCAGAGCCAGTGGTTTTAGACCCCGACCAATGGCAGTGGCATCCTGGGGCTGTGGGAGGTAGTACAGCTTCTACTCTCAGCTGAAGACCTCAGCCCAGGGAGCTTCTCAGGCTCCAAACACCTTTATATATGATTTTGCTGAACTGAAATTTTGGAAGGTCAAACAAACATTTGTTGGAAGGAAATGGCATTTATTTAATGTCACAGTTTTTATGTCCCTTCCCCTCAAATTTCTTGTTGCTCTTACCAATATACCAATAACACTCTCAGTTGCATTCTGGAAACAACTTTTTGTTGTGTGACCTGACAATCTAGAAATCCAATTTTGTCAGTGTCCAAAATCAAGTCTTAAGTAAATTGGGTTATATATTAATATGTTTCCTATCTGTAACATTTATATTTTGTGACTTATTATATGTGATAATGTTTAATGAATTTCCATCTACTACAGGTATTATTTGGTATGTATTCAGAGGTAATTTTTCCTCCCTTTACTTTCCTTTAAGTACTTATAAGGCAATGACCATAAAATATACTATTTTTAGTATGTTTTCCTTCCGAGAGGAAATGCCACTTTCTTAATAGACATGAACCTCTATCATATGCTGCAAATGATGCTCTATTACACCAGAAATAAATTTTACTATATTAGCATAAGTCAAGCTCTTTCTTTTCCTAATTGATTGTGTTTTCTTTATTATCAGTTCCTACTTAATCATGTACTTTATATTACCAGTATTTGTACAACATGCAAGCATTCCTCTGAATGTTTTAATCATTTCTTCAACTCCTCCATGAAATATGCCTTCTAATATTGTCGAAGTCCAATATTAACAGCTAAGAAACAACAGAACCTATTCCAAATCTATAGAGGGATATAAGATTAAGGTACAAAGTTCCAATGTACTAAGGAAATTTTATTCCCTTGCTTTACGTAACTTCCACAGCAATTTTTTTTTTCCAATAAGGTCATCCTGGAAGGCCAAATTTGCATGAGTAACTGAAAGCACATCAAGAATTTTAAGTCACATGTCAATAATTTGAATGTCCAACATCAAATTTCTAGAGCTAGCCTAGGGAATCCTAGAGGTTTGACAGGATTTGGCAGATAGGTCAAAGGGTAGAAGAGCAACAGCTGTGCTAGCAGATAGGTAGAGCTGAGGATATTGTGGAATATACCAAATGGCACAAGGTATCATGTGCTATTTTGGCAATTGAGTCAAGTCTGCAGTGACTTATGGTATTATGGCCACTCCTGGATGACAGACTTCTAAGTAAGGTTCAGCATGAATTCCTTCTATGAAAGTAGGGGTCTTGAATCACAAATCAGGTATTTTTAATCTCCTTATTCACTGTCCCTTCCCATTGCAAAAGCATTTTCTTCCATGAAGAATCAGGGACAGTGAAAACACCACACTGATCCTTCCCATTGCAAAAGCATCTTCTTCCATAAAGAATAAGTACAGTGAAAACACCACAATGTTGTGTCCTGTTATTCTTTTTCTTCAGGTCAATAGCCTTGGTTTACTCCTTAATTTAGTGATCTAGTTGCTTGCAATGCCTTTGTATGCTTCTTCCTGATAACAAAGTAAACACCTGTATCTTCTGCAGCAAAATTCATCATTTCACCTTCTTCCTGCTACTGGTAATTGTTATGCTATTTCATTTGCAAGTTATTAACATTATTTCACTTTTAAGTATAGTATTTCCAGCTGTGCTTGGTAACTTGAGATTTGCCTTGCTAAATCCTCATTCCCAAACCGCCTCCTTCATTTACAAAACATTCTCTCAAGACAAGTCCAGTATTCATTGCTTTCACTTGAACAAAAGATCCTGATTTTTTATTCTTTATTGAAGAAAAATTCTTTTCTATGACAAATTATTCATATCACTATTAATGTTTTTATTCATACTTACACAACTAAATAGTTTAAACATACTGAGACCTAGGGCATGAAACCTTTTATCTTTTGCTCTGTAATTTTGCTTTTTTGTTCTATAAAACCAATGAAGTTCAAACAATTTTGTGTCTGGATCTTAATCTTGATTTTAGTGATATACTCTATTTTTGTCAGATTACAATATATTTTGCTGGCCTTGTTTTCCAGAACCACAAACCAAGTAAAATTAATTGGAGGCAAATGTTAACTTACAAACATTGGAATTCTACTTTTTGTAAGAGTTAGAGAAACTTATCTGAAAAAGAATATATTTTATAAAAAGAATTTTACAAGCTTATGAGCATGCTGTTTTGTATAGCACACAAATAAGAAAACGGTTTGTTTCAGTTTATGATTTAAAGAACCAGAATTTGGAGATTGAGTGGTGTATCTGTAGGGTACATGCCTTAGTTGATGCTGAAATTCATGTTTGGCATTTTGTTTGAGTGTGGGTGACAGAAGTCCTGACACTAGCAATCCTAGACTAGCTCGAAACCCAAGAGACCTAACTAAAAAAAAGATAAAAGAAAAGAAACACTGCTTAGAGGCCTTGTGGTATTGCTGAGCAAAAAACCAAGCATTTAAAAAAAGCTCACAGAAAATTTATGTTTGAGTTAAAAACTGATTCAGATCACTGCTTGTACTTTCTGAATCCTGTTATCACAGAAGATAATGAAATTCCTGAGACTGACTAAAGGACATTTGGGAGTGAGCTTTTCATGTCCTCTAATTAGTCCTTTCACTGACACTTGTTTTTTTCCAGATTCTCTGGCCTTGTGCAGTTTAAGTTACTGTCTTGTGAACTTCCTCAGTTGTCTTTAAATCTTGCTGTCTGACTTAACTGGACTTGATTAAAAGCTCACTGAAGCTAATGGAGAGTTCCATCACATTCAGTGGTTTTTGGGGCACTACTTAAGCTAGAAACATATCCAGCTGTGACCATTGCCTAACACATTCCTAGCTAAAATGCATTCCCACTGCATAATTCCTGGCAGTAGTAAATGAATTAATTTATTCCCCTGTTTCTTGAGAGGGCTTTGTTTCCATTTCGGTTCTCTCAGTCCTTGGAGGTGCAATGACTCCTAACTGTGTCCTTGAACTCAGTGCCAAAGCCTCAGGGATGTCCAATTCTTGTTTTTCCAAAACCTTGATTATGAAGCACTGAGTCTTTGAATCAGACTGTCAGCATTCAGTTGTTATAAATATAATTTTTTCTTTTCTTTCTTTTGCTTTGGTCCTCACAGATTCATCCCCAGGAACTTATGATATGAAAAAATATGTGGGAAAAATGTGCTAGCTTTGCCATAAAATGAAAAATCCTGTTGGACTGTCAGAAAGAATTTGGGTGTAGTACCAATTTTCCCTCTTGTCATCTTCTCAGTCTGTCAGCCTGAACAGAAGTAGAGGCCTTCAGTCTATGCATCAGCTCTGCAAAGTTCTACTACTGATTTTTAACAAGGAGAGCAAGATGTATCCAGCTTTGAAAGGAGTGACAGGGGAATCCCAAAATAATACATTCATTTTCTTTTTCCACCTCAGCACCTGGCTAAAAGATTCTCCTGGTCTGAAACTATAGAGTAAAAGCAATAAAGCAAAGTAAATGAAGATGTTGATGTATTTTCATATAGAAGAACAGTAAGAAAATAAAAGATCGCCTTCTCCTGGGCCAGGGACCAGTCCTGCATAAGGGGAGGTAGTACATGAGTGTTCCACTAATGGTGGCAGTAAGTTCAGCTGTTGGGCTATGCAGTCTCTTAAAAAGTTACATTCAATTCCTTCCATATTCTGTGACCAGAAATTCATCTGTCAGATGAACACAATGGGGTCACTCATATTGTGTGACAGACACAATTGTGTTTTGATCAGAAGTGGGAGGTCCCTGAGTGTTCAGTTCTTAAGAGATGCCATGCCTCATGAGCTAGTTAATGTTAGTATGAGGAAGCAAATAAATATTTAGTTTTCTTTGAGTTTACTGTGTACAAATGACTGCGAGGTAGATGTAAGTAATTCTAAATTATTTGGAAAGACATGTATTATTGTGAATTAAAAAAAAATATTTTAGGATTTAAATATTACTTTTCAAACAATACTCTTTTATCTACACATATGTACCTCAACCAAATCCAAATAGATTTGTTTTAGTTTTCTAAGTAAAAGTAGAATTTAGTGCTTCAAATTATACCCACTGAATATTACTATGAATTTTACTATGGTGCATAACAAAGAGCGTTCCCTTTTTGCACCTGGATAAACCTTCTTTGGCATCCTACTCCTCCCAGACCTTTAACATAAGAATCCTCCAACATTTTCATGGATGTTACATACTGTACCAGTGTGTCTGTTTCATGTCCAAATAAAAAAATAACCCATCTTGGTTTTGGTCTGGGATTTTATTGTTTCCTGATTCATTATTTATTATTTACTTTCCAATTTTACATATGTGGTCAGAATTATACTGAACAAAGGGAAAACACAGTGTGAAATCCTGGAATCCTTGAAGTTGCTATAATCAGTTTCAGGGCTAAAATTCAGGCCAGTATTTTAGACTGTTTCCTTCTGCTGTACTGAACACTCTTGACTGTTTGTTTGTTTGTTCTAAAGGCATAGTGAGAGGATGGAGAGGTAGGAAGATGCTTTGATAGATCCCTTGCCTGCCTCAGCATCACTTGAATTTCATGAATTGCTGGATTGTGGAACCTCATTCACCCTAGAGCCCTGGGAAAGGAGAGCATCATATGAACCTCACTGGGACTAGGGAACAAAGGCTGGATAACAGAAAAATAAATATCTCAGAGAGAAGGAGAAAGGAAGGAAATCATGTGTCTGCAGAAGGGATTAGCATTTCCATTTTGCTCATCAAAGTTAAAAGAAGTACAAAAGAAGGATTTAGAGTGCTCCAACTGTTCCATCCTCTGTGCAAATCACCATAAACAGCAGGGAAAAGAGAGTTAAACAGAAAATGTGAGATAGCTACAATGTTTTTGCTAGCAAAGTCTTGTTTAGATTTAATTATTTCTGTATAAACAGTGAATGCAAGTAATAAAAAGAAACTTTTAAATGAGTCATAGAAATAACTACCCATTACGTACGGATCTACTCAAGTGTTTTATTTCTCATGTTTGCTTGATTTTTGGTAATTGATGGCAGATTCCCTCTCAATTCACATATCCTTAAAAGCTGTTATTATTTACAGTTAGCTTTATTGTCGTCTCTTACTTCCACAGTTGATGTAGGCAGATTAAGTCAAATCTTGTAGTATAAAACTTTTTTCCTGACATTCAAATATTTATTGTTGGGTTTTTTTGGTACTGCCTGTCCATCTGGTTGTTTTTGGCTTTTTGGGGTTTTGGTTGTTTTTTTTTGGTTGGTCAGGCGTTTTTAAATCTTTCAGAAAAAAACCCCATGCCTATTTAAAATCTGTCAGATGTATGCTGAATCTGACTAGTACTGCTTACTAACAGTAAAATCTCAGAATATTTTCGTGCAGTCTGGTCTACCAGACTATGATGATTTTCTAAGTGAGCACCCAGAATATTGTTTTCTTGCATATGTAGTGACCATGTCCATACAGTCTCTGATACACCATTGCATTCTGTACACTTGGAATTTCTTAGTTGTTAAGAAAAAGCACTAGCTTTAACAGACACCATGCACATTCACAGCAAAATCAAACAATCCATAGTTACAGCACCAGGAATGGATGGCTCCAAATTTTCTTTCAGAAAGAGATATATAAAACCTTCAATATCTGCTTCTGAAATTACTAAACTTTGTAGAAAACTATAAGCAAGATCCAAAACCTATTACTTTAAATCAGCTTAAGCCAGGCTTACTGGCATGACTCTTCTGTAAAACTCAAATATCCTCCTTAAAATACATTTCCAATTTTACATCTCTTACGTTTGTATCATAAGACCAGAAGTTAAATCCATGATGGCATGCTATTCACTCTTTCTGTATGTTATAAATTTTAAAGCAGATTAAAAGCTTGTCAGATTGTTACTATACATTATGTACAAATACACCATATTGTTAGCTTAGAAAAGCACTTTGGAAATCAGAGAACTCTGATTACTCAAGCTCTGCTAAAACAGGTCTGAAACACCCTTTATAATAAATTATGTTTCTTGTACTTCTTCTTTTTATTTGATTTAAAAGTATCAAGAAAATATATTTTTTGTAAGGATACTTAGTAATTTTGGTTTGGAAATATCTGGCAGGTAATACTGAAATATAATCCAAATTGAGGTTGGTGCCTAAGACAAAAATTTTCCTTGTTCCATGTAAACATGCATATGAGAGAAGGAGAGAAGTTTTTTTCTGAAGATTTTGGTGGAGAAATCATAATGGGTCAGGTTTTTTTCTACCTTGTTAACTAGTCCTTTCTCACTTTTGAAATTACTTGGGTTGCAACACACGTGGGTTTTTCTATCAGGTACGTGCATGCACACAGGTCTGAGCAGGTTATGCTGTAGCTCATTAATGGAGGCAGTTTCAGGAATTCCCACTGAGGCCAAAGGCAGGAGTCAGAACTCCAGATTTACACATTTGGGTTATATTCCACTCACATTAGACAGACTGTCATTCTTCTAAAACCAAACGTATAGTTTGCTGTTTAAGGGGTATAATTTACATCAGTTTTGAGAAGAAACAGGGAAAGAAATCTCTCTTCTTTCTTTAATCATGGTTGAATAAGATAGCACTGCTGACTATGCAAGCATGTGGTGTTGCAGAATGGTTTTTATTAGCATACAGAGCTATTGTCTGCTGTTCCAGCCCAGCCTGCGGACTCATGGAGTTAGACCCTTTCAGGAAAATGCAGCTCCTGGCCCCCGAGATGGAAAATTTCAGTGTGTTTTTGTTTAACTAAACAAGTGTAGTTCAGAGCTGGGTTATCATATTTATCTCGAAAAGATGAATGATATTTTGCTTGGGATTGAAAAATAAACCAGAAACAAAGTTCAATAAGACGAGGATTTGGAATTCACTAGAGTGCAGGCTTTGTGTTGTATGTTAATATATCCATTTATTCAGATGAAATGGTGAACACTATTATACAACACTTATTTAATGGATAGAGACTATAAAAGATTTTATGTAGCATAATGTCCTCAATATCCTGAGTAAATCTGAAATTGAGATAATGCATTAAAGTTATTTTTCTCATTAGCATAAATTTTTCCCAGTTTTCTATGAAGTTTGAATATGAAATTGTATGTGTGCTCTCAGGTTTGCATTTTGTATTACATATATTGCAGTAGTTTATACCCTCTATAAGTTTCCAAAATGTTAAAAAGTGTTCATAAAGAAGATAGTATGATTATTTGCATTTGAAGGCCTTCAACTAATATTACATTTGTAATTTAAAGGTGTTCTCTGCTTTCATTGAATTTGTTACAAAATGCATGGATATTAACTTCTTGTAGTATCTTTAATTTTAAACCTGTACAACTCACTAGCAAGTAATTCTCATATACAATGCTCCAAAAATGATATAAGTGCTCCAAACTACAGAATATAATTTGGGAATTATTAGCACAGTGTATAAACCGGTCATATTCAGATTTTGCTCAGGCACCAGTGTGTCAGGCATGCAGTAAGTATTCATGTTCTCAATAATATCAGTTGCATTCTTCAATGGCAAATATGCATTGTCTCCTTTTGATTGTTTCTTTTAGCAGTAGCTGAGGTAGTGCCTCTGGGGGTATTGATCTCAAGGGAAGCTCTACTGACCTTAATTTATACTGTTGTGATCTAGTATTTTGGAAATATATTAATTTGCTTAATCTCTTATGGAATCAATAATTGAATAGAAAAGTGTCTTTTCCTGGAATAAAAATATTAAAAAAGGAAAAATATTCTTTTTAAAGCTGGGATAAAAAGAGTAAGATATCTCGCTTTTTCACCCCCAACTATTTTTTACAGATATTTTCAAACAAAAAGTGGGTTTTCATAGTAAAAGGTATTTTAATATTAAAGAATAAAAAACTGTAATCCCATTACAAAAGCCAGAAATAAAGTAGTTTTTGTATGTATTTTATAAAATATATAAATAAAAAATATTTTATAAAATATTAAAATGATTACTGCAAATTTAGGGTTTTCAAATATGAAGATCTGACAGGCAGATTCTTTCATATTTAATTTAAGAACATGCACTGTAAAATAAAGCTGCAAATGATCTGCCACTGCTGAATCTCTGATCACCAGTGCAACTGACTATCTATAATTGATTCTCTTCCCATTACTCTAACAACATCGTTGTTATTTTTTGAAATTATTTGTGTTTTCGTGGAGTAAACTGTTAGGTTTTCTTTTAGCACAATTTTTTTTTCCCCATAAGAGTCGCCATTCTATAGGATGTTTTGTTTTCTGTTAACAGCAGTTTCTGACTTTGAAATATTTGATATTCAAAAAAAAACGGCCATGGTCCAGTGTTGCTCCTCAGTGGCAGAGACAGCACCAAGAGTTTTGGACAAGCTGTAGAGGAGGGGAGTAATTTCACCGTCATGGCCCATGAGGGATCTCAGGGCACCAGGGAGAGGGAGGACGGGGAAGGAAGGAGGTCCACCCGCTCTAGTAGGTACACCAGCTTTGGCAGCCCTCCTTACTGCTCCTTCTAGCAAAAGATAGCCTTCACAGGTTTGTTCATGTGGCAAAGACTACCCTGCTTCACGGATGCATGCAGGTAGCTTGAGTGATACAACGGCTGAATGGGGCAGAGATCAGACTGCAACCCAAGGTGTGCTTCCAGGCAGGGCTAGGAGACATAGTATGTGTTCTGTTAGATGGTCCAGCCCTGACTACAACACAGGATTTCACACTCTATCCAACTTTTAGATGCACTCAGTGGATGCATGGGAGGTGGGTGCTGTGGTCATGGACAAAAGTGAACGAGCCAGTTGCACTGAGACAGACACAGCTGGACTGTTCCAGGGCTAACCACAGCCTGACTCCAGGACCTCTGGCACTGTACATAAGAGACACATCACCCCAAAGCCAATAGCTTTGTTTATTTGGTTTGAATTTCTGATTTAAACTGTTTCTTTTCTGAGTAGACTTGGGAACACGTCCCTTTGAGACACTAATGCACAAAGAATGTGAGAATCTTGGTTTTTCACACAGGCTTTAAGGAAAAATATTAATTTGCATTAGCTCTTACAATGACTATGGATTTATCTATTACTTATAGAATAATGTGACTGTTAACAAGAATGAAAAATATTTTAACCAGACTTTCATTTACATAAATTAAATATTCAGAAAACTTCTTTAAAAATTTGTAGAAAATATCAACACAGACAGCAGTTCAGCAAAAGTACAGGTTGCTACTAGCATGACAATAGAGGAAATTATCACTGGTTGATAAGTGGCATGTGAATTTTATGTGCCAGACAGTCATATTTTTTAAATGCAAGTATCCAAGAAAAATACTTAAGCACAGAGTATTAACTTATTTGTGGTTGAATTGAAGTATTAAAACATTGCTTTTCAGCTCTATTTGAAATATAGGTGGTGTTTTCCACAAGTGTTTTTCTAATTCATACAACACACACACACACACACACACACACACACACACACACACAGACTAGTAGCTTCAATGGGTCTCATTCAAATGTGATCAAATGGCCTTTAAACTTTTGATTTGTGGGACTGTCTTTTAGGGGATTTCTTTGTTTTGCTTCATTGCCTACGCAATGTGTCATTGACCCTCATTGCTTAAAATTAAACTGTAATCAGCATTTACTCAGCTCACCATCTGCACCAAGTTACCATGTGGTCTCTGCTCTGCAATCTCTGTTATCTCTATGTTGCCATTAACAGAAACAGGATCAGAAAAGGCTGATGAAAGGCCTTTTATCTAGCACAGACATACAGGTAAAATACAGGTTAAAAGCTTCATTGAGTGAAATTTCACTATCAGACATCATCCAGAAGAGACAAACAGAGCAAAAACTGAGCACCTGATCTAAGCAAGTGTTGGGAAAATACCCGAGGACTGGATGATAGACAGAAGGGAAAAGGAAATTGCTAGGGTTCCAGGAAGCTGCAAATATAGTGTGTTTCAGTGCTATTTCAAGATTGCTTATGTGCTGTTTTCACACAAAGCTGTGCTGATGACTGTGTGAAGGAATCATTCAGGGGGAAGTTTCAGCTTGTGCAAGTTTCCTGAAGTCAGGAAACCCAGATTAATCCAGATTCATCCAGCTTTAGACTGAAGGAGTAACTCCAGCTTTGGTGCAGAGGAAAATTCTCCATCCAGGCACAAGAGAAACAGTGTTAAATTTCATTGTATAAATGGTGTTTTCTTTTTGTTTCTTCCTTTGATGAGCAATGCAGTGATTATAGTGCTGTTTGCCCAGATGCCCACAGTTATTTTGCTGATTCCTTTTTGGTAGTCAGTTGGTCCACAGTAAGTAACTGGGGAAAAAAATGATCTGCTAGGACCATGACGAAAGGCCTTCTGTCAGCCGTGTATAAATTCAGGTGGAAACTTAAAAGTTTTTTAACTGTAAAACCAATAGAGCAATTGTCCTATATGGTGAAAAGACTTTTGTAGTTTTAGTGTAAAATCACAGAACTGTATTAATTACATCATCTAATAACACATAAGGAGACTTTTGCTCCAAATGAACAGGTTGTACATGAAGATCAGAAGGTTGAGTTTCATCATTTGGGAAAGGCAGGAAGTGGAAATACCCAGCTATAGCTTGATGTGGTCAAAATGGTAAGCAAGAAGGAGTATTTGAAACTGCACCTTTTTAATGTATGAAGTGTATCTGAATGTCCATGAGTGAGAAGGACCAAAAAAAAAAAGAATTGTTGTCCTTGAAACAAGAAGGAAGATATTCTAATAACTGAGCTTTATAAAAATACTGACAAGAGCCATGTAGGAATAACAATTCAGTCATGTGGAACTGCACAGCATATAGCGACAAACTTCAGACCACAGAAGAATGCAGGGTCCAAAAGAAGAGTAGGTGAGTTATTAATATCAGTAAGAAAGATACATAGATGGCACTGTGGAGAATTACAGAAGAAAAAGAGTAATCTCTATTTTTCCTATTCAAAATTCCATTTTCTTTAATATAGTCTTCAAGAGGAGATCGAGGAATCCCTACCACAGAGGTTAAAGATCAAATAATGTGAATCAATAACCTTGCCTAAGGAAAATGAGCAATGGGAGATCAGCAGGGAGTGGAAGAGATTGAGGGAAGGACTAAGAGCTACTGAAGAATGACCTGAGGTGTAAGAGGACATCCAGTTACTGAAGTTGCTGCTAAACCCATGAATAAGATGCTGAAGCACCACTTTTTCACACAATCATTTCCTGGAAGGAAAACAGACATTTCAGTTTATCTCTGTTATGCAGAGGTGTAAGTGTCCATCTTGTTTGTAATTTCTAGTATTTGTAGATTGTCCTTGCCTTAGTAAATTCTGAGGGACACAACTGCAGCTGGTGAAAATCATTAGATTTTCCTGTCAGAGTGCAGATTAATTGAAAGTCGAGACCTGAACATTTTATGGTGGTTTAATGATAGCTAATACATGAGCATGATAGGCCACAACTAAATATAAATTAGAGAACAGTGCAGTGTGACTTGTAAAACAGCATTACTGAACTAAAGCCATCTCTGAGGTAAATCACTTGGAGCCTGTGGTGAACTTAGTCTGCTGGCAAAAGTCCTTGCTTTCATTTACACCTCTGAAAACCCATTAACAAAGGCAGATTCCAGCCCACGTGCTACGTTAAATAGAATTCAAGGGCAGTGAGTAAGTCCGACATTTCTGCCATTAAAAAGAATCCTGCTGCGGGGACCGGTCAGTTCCGGTTGCTACTCTACAGTGCCAGTCACTGTCACTGGATCAGCTGCTACAGAGAAAAGGCTGTTCCTGGAGGACTTACTGCCATAGCATTTCAAATGGTTTCATTTCATTATGTCTGGAATTTTATATCATTGAATAAAGATAATAAAAGGGAGCAGAGGAGAACTCCATAATATATTGTCTGAGAAGAATAACCGGAGGCAACAAAAACTTTCCGTTTGGCAGTTAGTTTTTTCCCTTTTACTCCATGAAACATGAGAACTTTTATTACATAAAACTGTGCTTTCTTGTGAATTTTTCCTTTAGGTTTGCCAATGAGAGATGATGATTTAATTCTTTCCAGATATTCAGTTGATTTAATATAATTTCTTTCATGTGGAACAAAACGGGATAAATGGGCACAGCTCCTAGAATATCTATGCTTTTCACAAATCCTTGAGGGTACATTTCATGGAATCACAACATATTTTTGGCACTCAATTCTTGAAATAATTACATGGTGTTTGATTATAAGGCTGTTTATTGAAGGTATTATGGTGTTTGTCCTGTGTGTTTAACCTGTTTTTTTTCCTTCGTTTTAATGGACTGAGATGTATGCTTGAATCAGAAATACTATTTAAAACAGACATATTTGAATAAGAAGCCCCCTTGTCCAGGTTCTCTAGACACAGCTGTTACTATTTCAGACCCAGAAGCTTTCATGTACCTCATTCTCATTTCATTTCTCTTGGATTATTTCCAAAATAGCTGGAAGCATTGATTATGGTTAAAAGCTTCATTTTTCTGTAACTAAAACCAGTTTCAAGAAAGACTTCATTTCATAGTATCTTTTATTCACTCTTGTGCCTCTTCCTCTACCCTGTGTCTTATACGTGCATGCAGTATGCTTCTTTTGTGTGCTACATATATTTAATTGGAAAAAAATATACTGAAATGAGCACATGTATCACTCAATCGTGAGCTATTAACACAAAGAACAACCTTGCCTCTGTGGAATTCTGGCAAGATGTGTCAGTGTGGAGAGGGAATGAATGATCCAAACCAACATTTTATTCCCTAATTAGATTGTGTATTGAAATAAAAATGTGTTGTGTTAAGATTGAGCCAAAAAACAATACTGTGGGAAGAGGCATTTGATATGAGAGCTATTGAGTATTTTCTTCTCCAAGCTTTCCCTCCTCTTCGTTCCTGAAACACACTTTCAAAATTTATATCCTTTTTTACTGTTCTATATATTGCTAAAGTAGAAAAAGGCTTAGGGAAATTCACACAGTTTGCCTTTTAGCTCTTCCTTTTTACCTTAATTTTTTAATAGGAAATCATAAAATCATCCTCACTGTCTGGGAACAACTGTTTCACTGACTTCATATTCCAGAATGAGGGAAAAACTGAATGTTGCTGCTATTGCTGTCATGGCCATTTCAAAAGAGTGCTGCTGTTCTCACTGTCGAATTGTTGACCAGAATCCTTTTGTGACCAATGTAACCCAATCCATATAACACGCAATTCACTTCTGCATTCCTAGAACCCCAGAGGATGCAAGGTCAGATGTTTATCTGCCTTTTAAAAAAAGCCTGAAAAATGTTTATCTTGAAAGATAACCTGTTCTCCAGTGGGGGAAAAAAAAATACTGCAAGTTGGATTTCTGATATTCTGAAATCTGAATTTAAATTTAAATTTGGTCCATATCAATCAACATTAAGTATTCAGTTGCCTACCTATCATGAGTTAGATGACTTTACAAAGCCATGCTATTTAGAAGGCCAAGGATTTTATGGTTAAGCGGTGTTTGGACTGTTCTTAGAATTTCTTTAAACATTTTTTGTATAACCATCCAATATTGACTTTGCTTCTTCAGTATGGACAACTTTTTTCTGGTGTTCCTAGAAAAAATAGGATTTCTTCATTGCATGATGTTAAATGGAGGCTAGCAAGAAGCAAAACTTTGCTTTGAGCTTGTAGTCCCTCCGAGCCGTGATTCAGCACCTGAAAGCATTTAAGGGGCCATAGCACTGCTGTAAAGCCCAACAAGTAAGCATGCCTCTGAAAATTAGTAGACCTTGGATCTTATATCAGCCAGTGTCTGATATGTCAGCTGATAAAACTAAGCATATAAGCTGATAAAACATGGAGAAGCATATGGCTTACAGGATAAAGCCTAAGCCCGCAAAGCCACTAGAGTTGATTTTCCAGCTGACATTACCTCTTCATGTGGTTTCCAACTAATGAAATTGATGGTTGTGGCATATTACCATATTCCTTCTGGAATTTATTCCAAAAGGCATGAAAGAAGCATGAAACAGAATGCAGCAATGCATGATCTGAAGAAAGCTCATGGGTGTTATTCACACGTCTGCACAGCTTCTTTGTGTTTGGCTATGTATTAATCACAGTACTTTAGTCAGCATTGTAGATATTGAACACTTACTGTCAGCTGTTGCTCTCCTGCCAGTTCCTGAAAGAAGTAACTCTAGACTAGGCTGAAGCATTAAAAGTCCCAGGTTTTAGGAAAGACCACAGTACTGCTATAAGAAGTATTGTGGACACATATTTTCCAAGCTTTCCGGCTCCCAGTTTACCTCCCTAAAAGCATCTGAGCATCTTGTGTCCCCTTCCCCCTTCTTTTACTCTCATGCAAAAGGATGCCCAATAAGGCCTCTCTCAAGCTTCCTTCTTTTCCAAAAGTTTTTCCTTCTTCCTCTTTTAACCCCTCATCACAAATTTTTTCTCTTCCCTTCCTGGTATCTTTTTCACATCTCTCATTCTCCCTCTTCTAGTATTTTAAATTAGTAACATGAAAAATGACAAATTAAATGTTCTTATTACTTGTTCAGATACTGGCCACAAGAAGAGCCTTTTTCTATATCTGTAAATACTGAGTAAAATTGCTACCAGCTAAGGATCCCACACAGATTTTTGAAAGCTGTAAGAATTCTCCTTAAACAGGAAGTTTTCCCACAGTAACAATACTATGAAGGGGCACCTTTTTAAAAGTGGAAAAGATCTTCAATATGGCTAAAGCTAATACACCTTTCTAAGTAAAGAATACCATCCACAGCCACTTAGACTGTGATCTATTAACTGATTTCTCATTTGTTCGTATCGTATCACTTCCTTTTCTGCACAGTTTGTGTCTGCTCCCAGTTCAGTAAGCGACAACATACCTCTATGATCTTGTGATGTGGAGGAGGAAGTACCACCTAATCCTGGTCAAGAGCTGTACAAGCTACCTTATTTGCTTTCAGCTTGTTTTTCAGCTGTAGAAAGGACTTCAGTATGTTTGACTCTAAAATCTTTGGACAAGGTAAAAGGCTTCAGCTTGGGGCTTAGTCTCTTGAAAGAATAGGAATTTACCTTCCCAGCAAGAAGGTAACTGGAGTCAACAGCTCCGGTGATTCCCAGTTCTTCAGACATTTTGCTGATTTGAAAACACTCTTAAAATTGTTGTATGTGTCACTAAACACAGAGAGAGCCGGACAATTTAGAAATATCAAGTGTTTGCACTTTAATGGGAGGTAAATATTCCATACAAAAAGTGTTTTCTAGCAGATCAGTGTGAAAAGGTTTATCTAAAATATTTCAAATTTTCTACTAATGATAAAGTAGGCTTGTTCTTGTTTATTTTCTTTTAAATGAGGCACATTAATTCCTCTGAAAATAGTTTCTGAAATAATGAAAACTTAATGCAGACTGTAGGAGTACTTAGTATATTCTCCCTGTAAACAAGAACAGCTTTCAAAGGAGAGGTGCTCTTTTTGGTTTCTTGGAGTTTTTAAACAAATTATTTGTTTACATGAGCTTTCAGCAGTACTTATAACTGCTGGGCTGTGCCAACAGTTATGTTTGAAATAGTTTCTGGAGATCTAGAAATGCTGACTAATGTCTGTTTAGACTTGATCACAATGATCAGTATGGAAAGAAATAATGCTGCAAACCAATCCATGTTGACTGTCTACTGTTTATCTCTGAGAAGGTAAACAAGAAGAGACAAATCCTTACACATTATCGGAAAACCCTGCAAATGTTACATCATCTAGTGCAATCAAAAGAGACAGTTTGAGGGGATAAAAGTGCTTCCATTTCTACATTCACAGCTTTCCACTGTTTCTTCTCTCTGAAGTCCCTCTGGTTTTATGCCTTAGCAGCAAACTGCCCAAGCTTCACGCATAGGTGTCTAAAGACCTGTGTCCCATCTGCACTGCTATGTTGAGCTGGCATGATTCAGCAGAGAGCTGCAGCTGGTCATTACACGGACTCAGTGACAAATGCCACTGAACCAGGTGAGGCTGAGTTTGTGAGGATGTTAAAATTCCGTTGCCAAAGCCATCGATTATAGAGGGTTTCAGCTTTCATTAAAAAGTCATGCAATTTTTAGTCCTATGCACATGGATAAATTATGATTTTTAAACCTTATGAATGCTTAAAATCCAATACTTTATTAAGAAGATTACCCCATGTTTAGGCTGGCTTTTTCTTTGTTGCTCCTTCTGTCTTGGCATTCCAATCTAAGAAGCCTGGCTTGTTTCCCCAGTCACAAGGGGCTGCCATAAAAATTTCCCCAGCCAATCCACGATTCTTCCTTTTCTTGCACCTCATTCAGCCTCCAGACTCCCTTGTAGGAAAGGAAGTGCAAAAACTGGAGAGTTTTTTCTCCAGGTAGTTCATGGATATTCAGATAGTTTAGTCTGTGTGATGCCTGCTTGAAGGAAATATGAAAAACAGTGAAGCAATTACTTTAGACATTTATTTATTCCCCATAGTGCATGCACCACCCACCCAATGGGGGCTGTTAGCAGAGATTGGTATAGATGAAGCTGTAGACTTGTCATCTGATCTCTTCTTAAGACACTTCAGGTTAAAGGCTGCTGTAAAAGAAAATTTCAGGGAGAAGTTCTGTATGGCTGCTGACAAGAAAACAAGTCTTGTACACCAAGGATTGGGGGTTTGGGGTTTTTTTTCTAAATTGGATAGAATTGTTATCAGGACTGTTCCAGTTTAAACCCAGCTGGCAACTAAGCACCATGCAGTTGCTCACTCACTTCCCCACCAGCGGGATGGATGGGGGAGAGAAGAGTAAAAGGGAGAACTTGTGGATTGAGATAAAGACAGTTCAATGGGAAAAGCAAAATCTCTGCACACAAGCAAAGCATTATGAGGAAACCCATGGGCAGGCAGGTGTTCAGCTATCTCCAGGAAAGCAAGACTCCATCACCTAATGGTGACTTGGGAAAACAAACATCATCACTCCAAATATCCTCCCCTTCCTTCTCCTTCACTCAGTTTCATATGCAGAACATGATGCCATATGATCTGGAATATCCCTCTGGTCAGTGGGGGTCACCTGTCCTGGCTGTGTCCCCTCCTAACTTTTTGAATACCCCCAGCCTCTTCACTGGTGACGTGTGGTGTGAAGCAGAAAAGGCCTTGATGCCATGTAAGCACTGCTCAGCAACAGCAAAAACATCCCTATATTATCAACACTGTTTCCAACACAAAACCAAAACACAGCCCATAGTAGCTACTGAGCAAATTAACTCCACCCAAGCCAAAACCAGCACAGGACTAATGTGTCAAGCAGAACACATCAGGTGGGCTTTTGGTCTTCAGTGAGTATTAGGATCCTTGAAGCTTGAAACAAATTTTAGGACATGGTGAATTTTCCCATCACTGTTGATCCTTGGCCAGATAGAGCTAGTTGTTGTCTCTCTCCCTGTTTGTCATCTGTACAAGTAGTTGCATATGCTTTTAAGTCTGGGAGTTTGTCCCAATTATGTCTTCATCTCCATCTATCTTGCACTGGATGATTTTCTGCTTTGCATATTTGTGATAAAATAGACTTCATTTAATTGTTGGGCCCTGTTTTTGCACTGATTCCTACCACGTAATTAAATGTCTTCATAAGCCTGAGCTGCTGGTTATTTGCTTCAGCTCCTCAGACACAAGACACCCAGGCTGTCATTCCTTCATCAAACACAGATGACCCATGTGAGAAGCAGCCCGGCAGCAACAGGACTTAGCCCACTCCATACCTCACAGTACTAATATCGGGAGAAATCCCAGTATGGAGCTAGTAGTAAACCAGCAGCAATAAAACCATGAGAGTGTCAGGAGGTAAGCAGAGGATGTCTAAATATGTGGAAAGCAGGCACCGCAGAAAGCCTTGAATCCCTGGGAGCACCTTTTTTTCCTGCACAAGCACTTTGCATAGACATTGATCACAATTTCAGTTGAAATAAGACCAAAAAACGGCGTCTGTATTGTAGAGTTTGCAAAAGTAGGAAAATACAGGCACAAGTCTTAGTAATGCTTTGAGGAGAATGGGAAGCATGGATAATATTGCAGCTGAAATAATTCTCAATGTTCCTCAATGACTAATAAATCTGCTACATTGATCCCACACAGAATGCAGATGTAAATAAAGAACAATGGAGAAAATAACGAAAGCATGGAAATCTTGGGTTGGGAACAGAGTACTGGCTTTTCTCCGTATTTGTTTATGTGATGGTCAGTCCAATATAAAAATATTTATGTTTATTTGAGGAAAAGTTAATTATTTTAATCTTCTTCTTTATATTGAAATGGAAAATAGACCCCACACCGTTTATATTTGGTATTTTAAATTGAATGTTAAAGAACTTACATCAAACCAAAATAAACACATAAATAACTAACATTTTAAAAGATCTAAAACACTGTGACCTTCAGAGAAAAAACCTTCATGCACAGTTTTCTCTTCCCAATTTGGTCAGTAATTCAGAAGCAGGGATTTGGGGACCCTGTGCCTGGCAGCTTTCTCAAAGACATTTTAGGTGCAACTCTAATTTATTCTGCTGCTAAGCAGTGTTGAGAACGGTTGCCATCAGGCTTTTTCATTGGAAGCAGTTCCAGTCATTAAAAGAAACAAATCTTAGGATTCACAAAACAGTGTGAAGCTTTAGTCTGGTGCTCAAAACAGCCTCCTTAGAGGAAAAAAAATCTACACTGCAATTCAATCTGTTTCTGATTCAGACAAGGACTTGAGCCTAGATCCTATAATACTATGAAGCCTATTCTCACTGCCAGGAGAGAGAATTGGTGATTATTTCAAGTCCTGTAACAAAGCAGAGCATCACAAGGAGATTACCTTCCTTGAAATAGGCTTCCTAGTTGTAGGAGCATGATTTCAGACAAATTCAAGGGTTTCTTTAACTGGTGAAGGGCACATCGTGCTACATGGACACCTTAGCAGCAAGGATACTAAATAAGACGCATGAGCACTGTTTCAATTTTTTTTCCTTTCCTTTCCTGTGGCTGAAAATATTTGCTTTTTCTTTTTCTGAATCCACTAACATTTAATAAAAAATAGTGATAGACCATTTTAATGAATAAGTAATTATTGAAAAACCTAGCTTAACTGAAAGCTGCTGAGTCCACATGTCACTTTCATTGCTCCAGCCCCTAATTAGGAACAGCTTTTGTTTGTGGAAGATGTGATTCTAGTTTCTTTGTGAATTTTCCTACAAAAAAAGGTTGGGGGTGGGAGAGAAAGCCTTGGAAAAGAGATTTCCAGATATACACTTTCTAGATGACAGCAGCATCGGGGGTTTGCAGGCGGGTGCTGGAGGAGGGAGGAGTGCTGTGAGCAGTGGGGCTGTTCTGCTGCAGTCAGGGCAACGCTTCCACCCGGGAAATCAAGGCGCTGCTGAACTACCCGGAAAGGGGAGACATCAGGGCAGACATTAGCACCACATCACAGAGATGTGTAAGCTAAAAAACACTGAAAAACAAGTCTAAATCAAGCTGCTAGTCAGATAGCTGGTCAAATGGATATAGAATCATAGAGTGGTTTACATTGGAACAGATCTTAAAGATCGTCTAGCTCCAACCACTCCATCGTGGGCAGGGACTCTTCCACTATACCAGGTTGCTCTGAGCCCCATCCAACCTGGCCTTGAACACTTCCAAGGATAGGGACCCCACAACTTCTCTGATGCCTTCTCTTTTCCAGGCTGAATAGCCCCAGCTCTCTCAGCCTGTCTTCATAAGAGAGGTATTCCAGCCCTCTGATCAACTTAGTGCCCCTCCTCTGGACTCATTCCAATGAAACATAAATTAAGACAAAAACAGTAAGAAGAATATTGAGGCTGTTGGCAGCAGTGCAGGGAGTATAAGAAACAACTGTATTGGGAAAGTTTATGAATTCATTAAAGTATAGATTGTTTGGAACTAGCACTGCTAGAGCAAGCTCAGGACTCAGAAGCAGTACTACTTCCAGTAATGGGGAATATAGTAAATTAGCTAGTGCTGGGAATTGCTTTCTATGCTTGACCTGAAATGGTTATTACTATTCCTGAGTATCACTACACAGATAGTGTGGTGCCATATAGAGCTTCATGTTTAAATGGGTAAGCAATTCTGAGTAAAAAAAGTGCAATTATGGAGGAGACTTTCAGTCAAGAGAAAGATATTAACTTACTGACTTCAACAGTGCCAAGGATTCTCAGCCACACGTGGCAGAAGAGGGATATCAGCTGTTTAACAACCAAGACTGAAATGTAGGTGTTACAGTAACCTGATTCCAGGTAGGTAATGAAATTAGCTTGATATCAGCAAATAGCTTTTCTAGGCTGGAATAATGAACAGCAAGTACTTGTAGCAAACATTGGAAACCATTTGGGTGCAGCAAGGGTGACTGAAAATTCCTTCAATTACACAGGATATGTGTTGGAGTTAGAAACTGCAAACATGCAAATTGGTTTTCTAGCTGTCTTCCAAATGTTTTCCTCGGTGTTTGTGTTTCTTCCTTCAAGTGTTATACAGCCTGCTGCAGTCACTGGCATCTGTGGATGATTGCTATGTTGGTGTTTTTCCTTAAAAATATTGAAAAATAATGGTAGAAATCTGGGGTATTGAGAAAGAAAGAGAAAATGTCGGAGAAGAATATGGAGCAACACACATGTGGCTAAATTTTTAATTATTCTGGCAGCAACTGAAAAGGACTTTTCTTCCTGCAGAGCCAGCAGTGTTATAAAACCCCACAGCCTTTTGGTAGATCCAGCATTCCAGCCTCCAATCATGCTGGCAGAGGTGTCAGTAATGTCTGGGTATTTTTCAGTTCTTGAGTCTCTCATTTTGCTTTAATACTTTTCTTTACAGAGCAACTGTCTGTACTCTGGACTGAGGTGATAGCACATCTGTGTTAACAACCTTAATTTCAAAATTAACTCATATGTAATATGGACTTCTGCAAAAAGCACTAGGTGTTTGTGATTTGGTTAGTGATTGACTGTGACTGCAGTGTGCTTATGGTGATGTGTTTTTCTCAGCTTCTCATACTTGAGAGTCTTTGTTTCTGTACATGGTATTCCATTCAAAACTATGCAATGTGTTCTGACGAGCAAGTAAAACAAATGGCTGTTTTATGATGGCAGCTGCACTTTCTGACAGGACAGCTGAGAGGTGCGTTCCTCCCTCCTTTCAGTGGAAGAGACCACAATTTTTTCTGAACCAGGAAATATCAGTGGGGAGTCAGAGCAATCTTGGACTAGGAAGAATTAACAGCAGATTTTCAAGCACAGTGATGCTTTTTACATTGTATTAGTGGATCTCAGCACTGGGAAAAAGACAATGTGTTTTACATATTCCTTTATAATCTTCTGGAACAATGAGTGAACTGACTGTGTAGTGGCTGAAAGCCTACATTGTTTAATTCCACACAATAATGCAATTTAGACCTGCTATTGTAGTCTGAAAGGAAATTTCACTAGCTTTCCCAGAATGTTTAACAATATTAAAAGTGTTGCTAATGGACATGTGCATGCAGTAAAGAAACTCAACCCCCAAAGAGCGTTGATTTATTTTGTGAAGATCACGGCAGCAACACAACTATTTTTTATTCTACTTCATAGAGCTGGTTCTGGGAGAGAGAATCAAGATGAGACAAATTAGCTTAAGTGAGGATACTAAAGGTTTTCTCTTTATTAAATAGTTCCCAGATGTGGAGTCGGTGGTTTGCATCAAAGGTGCGGAACACAGAGCACTTGGCAGCAGCAGCTCTTCAGCCCAATAGAAGTTTGTCCAAGGATGTATCATGAATTTTGCTCTTCACTCAGATTAGCTGGGATTTGACAGAGACAAATCTTGGGCATCAATCAGCATGTGTTCTAGGATCATTCCATAAGATAGTACTGACCCTTTGAAGAACTAATTTGTAAGGATTTCCACACTACACTGTATTGGAAAAATAACAGACCAGCTAGTGAAAATGACTGTTAAAAATTATTTCATCAGATCATGTGCTCCTGATTTCATCACTTAATGCTCCTGTCCAGAAAATGGAGTATCTTAATGCTCTAGCATCCCTTTGATTTGAATCATCCCTATGATTTTACATATCAGCCTTTCTCATATGTGAGCTTGACTTGTCTTTGAGGAAGGTTAAGTGTTTTCTGCTTCAATGTGTATATGATATCTAAAAGGGTCATAATATTTTACTGGATCTTCAAGATGCTTTGCTGCATGATTAGAACTGTAAAAATTATTAGTGATATACATATATGTCTGTGAATATTCACTTTGGAGTACATGTATGTGTTCTTTTTTTAAAGTAGAAATTAATTTCCAAGTACAAAAACATAATTGTTATTATAATTTAATTAGTAGTATTGTCACATATTTTTTTTCAAAAAAATAAATTACTATGCTATTATTGAGTAAAGAACTGAGCTAAACATGCATACATATTGCAGAGACTTTCTAAATCTGTATTTTTTCATATAGAGTGAACACAGAGGTACAGAAAATATTTTGCTAGAAGGGCAGGACTTTCTCAGCGATAATATAAAAAGAACAGCAAAAATAAAAATGGTTTTGTGATAGGATTCCTGAATAGGTTATTTCTATGCTGGGTTTCTATTTTAGGTTGTTTCCACAAGTTCTCTGGAGCAGAATAAGGCCTGATTTTCAGATAAAAGGGATTGACTGTTAGAAATTGCAGTCCTAGACACTTTTAAAAATCAACTTTCAAGAAAATACCTAATCTTCAAAGTAAAAATTATACCACATGCATAGTCTTTAAATGCTTGCTACTGAGGCCAGTCTTAAAATGTTAGCTATAGATGCAAGATATCAAAGAACAACTAATTGCTTCTACCTACAAATGCAAGACTAAAATAATGACTGATGGGTAGCCTGTTGTGCTTGCTAGAAGAAATAAGAATGTCATACTCTCTCAATGAATACTTGATTCTAATATTCAAGTCATTTACTGAAATGCCAATATTATAAAATAGGAAATAAACATCTAATCAATCAGATTTGGTAAAATCAACTAGATTTCATAAAAATCTGCCTGCTGATATCTTCCTTGTCAGTGAATTATTAATGTGTTGTGTTCTAAATATCTGGACTTCTCTAAAATCCAGTATTATTGTGTGCATGTATGTGAGTTAGCAGATAGCTAAATACTCCTCTGAGCTGATTGCATTTGCTTAAACTGGTACAATTCCTATGCAAATGTTTGACTAATTCAGTAAATAATTGGGAGGGGATATATCTCTTAATTTCTTAATTTTCTCTTTATAACTATTGTATTAACTAACCATTCAAATTTTTGTGAAGTACCTAATCCATGAAATATGTAGTAATTATTGATCTTGGTTGCATATCTATAGAAACTGAAATTAACCAAGTATTCAATGAGTATCCCAAAGTTGCAGATAGAAATGGTATCAAAACTAGAAATGGAATACTGAAGAATGAAACAGCAGAAAATTGGGTCTTTGTTAGAACAAGATTTCATCTCATGTTCTCTTGTCCCTGGAGTTGAGTTGTGAGGTCAGTGTATTCCAACTCTGAAATCCACCGAATGAATCCCTGCAATTGTATATATTCAGTATACTGCTTTAGATGCTAAGCCTCCAGTCTTCAAAGGACGACAGCAATTTATGGGTTATTTACAGGTCAAGTGGTTGTTCATGACTAATCACTGTCTTTAATGACAGTGGCAGTGCTGATAACTAGTAATCATGCAGCTCATGATTTTATTAGCATATGCATTTGGCCAAGTGCATTGTGTTAGTTACTATGTAACAAAATAAGGAACTATAATTTGTCTATAACAATGGTGTTAGCAGGGTAGGCATTGTCGCATTGGACAAGATGTAGGTGGCAAGACTATTCTTTGGAATGTCTGGGATCTAACACTGATGACTTTCAATATATTTCAATATATTTTCAATATATATTCCTACCCTAGGAATTCTAGGGTAAGGTGTTAAGCAAATGTTTTAGGTCCATATAAAATCCCTTCTGAAAGAAGAAGAACATTTTCAGCTGTAGGAAAGATGCAAGCAAAGAAAAAATTAAAGTCAAAGCTGCTACTTCTCAATTTATGAGTTAGAACAAGTTTCAGTCCAGCAAAACTTGTATTTTAGCAGTGTCACAGTACAAGAGTGACACTGCAATATTTTTATATGACAACAGCTTGAAGTAGTCGGAAACATATCATGATATCCAATGGAATTGGAGGTTGAATTTCATTTCCATCCAGACGAAGATATCGGAGGCGAGGGATGTTGCCATAATAACCATAGTCTTCTTCTAGGGCAATTGAAACTGGGCATATTTGAGTACCATTGACACCTGAAAAGGTAGATCAACATGTTAGGTAATTTCCATGGGAAAGGTTTATGAAGATAAAATTCATTTAGGAAACAAATAAAGCAGATTTCCACTGATAGTTGCATGGGAGCCAGTTGCTTTTGCTGACATTTTACAACTTTTTGATGGAGAAAAAAACCCATCTTAACAAAATGTGATCTAGGTCAGCGAATTAAATATTTACTGTGTTGCAATTATGAAAAAAGGCCACTAGATGCATAATTATAATGTTGGACAGAGAGGATATTAATTTAGACAACTACATGATAAGCACTGAGAAATCGCTATCTACCCACCAAGAGAGCAAGACAAGCTTAACGCTGAAGGGTTTTGAACATCTTATTTCAATAACAGTACATTAATTCTAGGCCAATATTATTCCCTAATGAATATCTTGCATTCAAAATGATAGCAGTATTGGATCAGAGGAACTTTTTGTATAGTGTTTGTAATTTTAGTATCTGTACTTTCCTGTTCTTTCACATTTTTCAGTAGAGTTGATTTTAATTGCAAGAATATAGCTTGTGCAATGGGATAGTTTTCTTCCTAATCTGAAAGCCAACAGATCCTTGAAATTCTGTATGCATCACACATAGTTTATTTCTGTTCAGATAAAATTTGAAGCTATGACTTAAATCATTACCCATATTTCTAAGTGTTGAATAACTTGGGTTCTTTAAATTGTCTCCTCTAGGCTACCTCTGCACTGCCACTTGGCTAAAATACCTTTCATATTTTATCTAGTTGTTGAATAGTCAGGCAGCTGCTGCCCTATTTCAGCCTCAAAATGGCCTCATTCTAGAATACACTGAAGTGGCGTTTGTTTACCAAAGATGTCAAATTCCTTTGCCCAAATTATGGTATTTTTTGATTGGCCTGAGGGCTTGAGGATCTTGTTGGCTGCAGATTAAGTGAAAAATATGAATGGAGAATATGTATGTAACGGATTTTTGAACACATTGTTTTAGTAACAAAGAAATATGAAAAAAATTATCCCTTTATATTTAGCAATGATAACATGCACAAATCTTCTGATTACAATCCCCAAAATCAGATAAATGTTATGATGTAAAAATAACAACATAATTTACTTTTTTTTTTCCCAAAAGAAAGTCCCCTGCTCTATTTTGAAAAACTGCCCAGATGTTTGCAACATCTTGGAAGTGGACTTAATCTTTGTCATGGAAACTGGAGAAATACATCCAGTTGGCCAAGGCCTGAAACTTTTGTTATATCCGTGATATCAAATTGTATTTGTCTATCTTGTGAAATTTGATTAATGCTGGCAAAGCCTTTGATATTCTTGGAAGAGACAAGCTACAACTTATTTTTATGTGTGAAGCTACAACATGGAAAGCTTGAGAGTTTTCATTATGAAACAGCTATTAAAAGTTTTAGGTGAAGCAATGCAACGTAGCAGAAAATATCTGCTTTTTCTGGTCATCACTACTGTTCATGGGAGACAAAATGGCTTCAAGTGTGCTCTAAATCCCTGTCTTCTCTGACCTAGAAACTATCTCACTGCTCTTATTTTCACTGGGTTGATTACTCCAGCCTTAAAGTGAGGCAGCAGTTATCTAACCACAGGCCACCTACTAAGAAGTTATTTCCTGATGATGTATGAAGTGTTTTGGGATTTTATTGTTCTCTTTCCATAAACAGTAAATCCTACCCAAGCTATTAGGGGAGTAAAAGCCTTTATCTCTTAGTCTTTTTCAATCTCTTCATGGTTATATTACTGATTTTTCTTTTAAACAGGAAGAAAAGGGCTCTCTATCCACAGGCACAATTCACCCTGCCTAAACTCATCCATGTAGAGGTAACATGACAGTCTAAGACTCTGTTTATAAACTCTAGGGAGAGATGGATGCTTCCAAAATGGGATATATATATCTCCTTAAGATGGGATGAGCTTTCCTCTGCAATTTTGTATCTCTTTCCATCAACGGAGTAGGAGGTCTGTACGACTATCACTAACTAGATTAAAAAATATAGGACAGTTAATTTAAAGATGAGTTCCGCAGCTTGTTAACAGAATTGTTATGTGGTATAATATTTAAAGATGAAACTCTGGAGCTGCTGTGAGGGAAAACTGCAAAAGAGGTTCTCATTAATGGCTATTACTATATGTCAGTGGAAGACCTGCAGAAGATCCTCTTTCTTTTCCAGTAAAACTTGTAATTTAGAAACAAAATTTAGGTACTTGACCCAAGGATTTCTGACTTTCTCTACATGTGGAATGATATTAGCTCAGACTCAACCTTCTGGTATTCTTCTAGGGGAACTTACTGTTTGCTCCCTTTTATCTGTCCTTTGATAATGCTGTAATACCACCTGCTCACCCTTGCTCACTTGCTACATCATTTCATACCTTCTCTTTTCTTCCTTTAAAACTTTTTTTTCCACTATTTAACAACTCCCCAGAGCATCACAAGTGTATCTTCTAGATAGATATATGTGTATTAAAAAGCCATGGAACAAGTGTGGTGCAAATCTGTTGGAGCTATAATTAATTTTGGTTTTAAGTTGATTTTACTTCCAACATTTGAATACTTTTTTCTCTGTGTATTGAGAACCTGTTAGAGCAGTGTCTCATAAAGGCTATGTCATTATCTCTTACCTCTTGAACAATTATGCTATGTGGTAGAATGTGCCTTACATAATACCTGGTTTTCATTTACTGTATCAGGTTACAAGTATTTTATACACAGTTACTAAGAATTCAGGTTGCTTTTGTTTGTTTGGTTTTTTTTTTTTGCTAAAATCAGTTTTGTACTTAATGTTTTTACCACTTTGCAAAATTGTCAACCTAAGGAATATAAGGTTTGTGGAAAACTATTGTGATTTATCTTCATGGGTACCCATGTGTCATTGGAAAGTGGGACTTGAGTTTTCACATACTACAAAAGTTGTTTTTCATGGTTTTAAGCTTTGTCAAACTTATTCAGGGAAGGAAGATAATTGGACAGCTCTTTAAATACTACTTTGGCAGAAAACCATTCTTAAACTGGACAGGCTGCATTCCATTGATTTCAATTTTGTGTCCACTCAAAGTGACAGGATAAAATCTGCACCTGAGGCCTTGCAGTGAAGCAATTAAAATAAATCCCTTTGTAACCAGGGGGCAATTAAATATGTTCAGAAACAACATCTGTCACAAGCCCTAACTGATTAACTGTTAGAATTCATGCAAGCCACTTAAATATGTGCCAGTTAAAATTTATTTTGCTTTACAAGACTTCATACATTGATTTTGCCAAATGCAGTGAATTAATGTAAATTATTAATAGGTATCTTTCTTTCTTAAGTCCTTGTTTCATTCAAAAGCCAAACCATTATTTTTAGTATATTTGTGAATCACAGTGGCACAAAAGAGTGGTAAGGGAGCATGTATTCAATTAAATCACCCTGAAGGAAATAAAATATAGAAACGTGGCTTACATCTGCACAGTGATGAATAAAAAGTCATCACTTTTATTTCGGTTTTTGGCATGAAACAAAGGAGCAGATATTTACTGAGCAGATATTTTAATTATATGAAGTATGTGATGTCCCTAACCACAAGATCACAGCTACACCTGGATGAATCTGGAAGCAGTGCTCAAAGTGGAACCATGGCAACCCAAGAGGCTTCTGTTGCCTTGGGTAAAAAACCTTGTCTCATTTACACTAAATGGAAAATATTTGAGGAGATAAATCTTAGTAGAACAAAGCATCTGTAGGATCAGTAAAACACTGAAAAATTTTTCTCAGAGAGGTGGTAGATGCCCCATCCCTGGTAAATTTCAGGTTTAGGCTGGATGGGGCTCTGAGAAACCTCATCCAGTTGAAAATGTCCCTACTTATTGGAGGAAGGTTGGAATAAATGAACTTTAAAAGTCCCTTCTCACCCAAATTATTCAATGATGCTATGGTTTTAATCACTTTATCTCAAAAAGCATTTTTATAGTTAAGTAGACATTTTTAAATAATTATGTTTTTGTAGGGTCCCACACTGGCAATACGCACTTACTTTTGATTTTGTTGTGATCAAGATGAAGGTGCTCGAGGTGAGCATTTATTGGTGGAATTTTAGTGAGCTGATTGTGAGACAGCTGTAGATCTAGAATAGATGAAACATTAAACCCATTTGGTGGGATACCATCATCAGATAATTTATTGTAGTTCAGCCTAAGGAAAGTCACTTTGGGTATTGCACTGAAGTAGTTTTCTGGTATAACTTCAATGGAGTTGTTGTCCAAAAACAACTGCAGTGTATTAGCTGGAATGCTTAAAGGCATTTTCTTGAGTGAGTTTTTTGCTATGTTGAGTTGCATAAGATTGTTGAGTCCTTGGAAGGTGTCACTTTGAAGAGCGCTGTCCAACAAACTGTTCTGGTGCAGATCTAACATAGTCAGGTTTTCCAAGTTGTTGAAGACTCCTTCTGGGATTCTGGAGATTTTGTTTCTAGCTAGCCTTAGCTGTTCCAGGCCCACTGGTAATGGGGCAGGCACCTCTTCCAATTCATTATCTTCAAGGAATAAATAAAGCAGTTTTTTCATCTTGCTCAGCACACCTCTCTCAATACCACTGTTTGTGATCTTATTCTTGTTCAGATTTATCCATCTCAGATGAGTGGCATTCACAAAAGGCTTCTCTGAAAGTGTTTCAATTAGATTGTTTTGAAGATAGAGGTACCAAATTCTTGCTGGAATTGCAGGTATTTCTTTAAGTCCTTTGTTATCACAGTATAATGCATTGGGAAAACTAGGAGGACAAAAGCACTCTTGTGGACACTCAGAAGTGTAGTGAGACCAATGGTCAGGATCCAGATCATCATAAACTTGCCTCACAGTTCGAGTCCACACAGAATTGACCAAGAATAAGAGCAAAAGACTTGTACAGACTTTTAGAATCATTGTGTTTGCCTTGGAAGGGGAAAAAAACAATTAGCTATTTCCCAACAAAACTCTCAAACAGCATACTAGATTAACAAAAGTTTTGCATGTAAAATAGCATTTCCTTTATAAACAGCCTAATTCTGTTCTCTAGGTTACTACTCATGGCATATTAAGGAAAAACTGAACAGTATTATAAGAGGTATAAAAAATTAAGTGCTATAGGTTGATGAATATTTCCCTGATTCAGCTTAGACTCCACAATGACTACCAGATTAACTATGTTCATGAAAGTGTCATTTCAAAGAACACGAAAACATGGATCATTTTTATGACATTAAATCAGTGCTTCTTATAAACTTCTTTCAGTTTTCCTGTACAGACCTATAATCTACATTATATAGTGAATAATCTTCAGAAAAGGTATAATTACAATGATGGCATATAAACTACTGTACTCAGTGTTCCTCCTTTTAAAATTAATCACACCCTCTTTTCTGTTTTTGCTCTCTCTTAAGTTATAATGGCATCTGGATCAGATTTTCCAGGGTCTTTTGTCTTCATTGAAAAGTGGAAGATCAAATAGTGTTTTAACAGCTGTTTGTTGGGCATGTTGTTAAAAAGCTTGGAGGGAATATGTTTGACTAATCCATTCCCCACCTCACTCACTCTCTCATATCCAAAGTTATGAATTTCCTTCCCTAAAGCAGACGAAACAAATGCCTGATCTCAATGACACAAAAAATAAATCCCAATGAAATTATATCAACAGAGAGTAAATCCTAAGGAAATAATTCACATATACTCAAGCGTCTTGTATCTATTTTACCTACTTAATTATTTGCTTTTTTTAACCTCTTCTACCATTAAATGATGAACAAAATCATCACTGATCACTTACTCCGAAAGAAAATATTTTTGTAGGACAAAACCAGTGCTTTACAAACTCTGTTATCTTGCTTACTGCCTGAGGAGGAATAACAAGCATTTTGCAATGCAGAGGCAAAGGACTGATAGCTGAAATTTCTGGTCAAAATTAGGTTAGTTTTGGCAAAACTCATATTTGAATAAAAAGTAAACTCTCTCATAGGATTAATGCACCAGTAAGGTTAAAAAGCTCAGTTAAGTTGCTGCATATGATATGTACTAATTTAATAATTTTCAACATTGTTTTTAGCAGCAACAAGTGTAGTATCCTATATCTCTTCCAGCCCCAGAAACTGCTATCTGGAAGCATTCCAAAAAAAAAAGGACAAATAAAGTATTTCCAAAGAATAACATCTCTATTTTACATAGTGAAATGGCAACCTTCTTGCTCTCTAAATATTCACAACCTTAATAACATTTTAAGAAACAAGTATAAAGCAATTTACCTTGTTAGTCAAGTTCCTGGAGCTATCTGAAGCCAGCTAGAAATCACTCTAAACTCACAGCTTTTGGCTGCTAACCACTGTGTTTGTTTCCTGTCCTCCTAAGAATTAGCAGCATATAAAACTGGAAGCACATACTAGTATTCCCAGATGTATTTCCATACACACCTTATTAGCTATTGCTTCTAATTTGACATTGCTTCAGAGTTTGGGCTTACCTCAGCTTTCTTGGATCTTCTTCTCTTTCTATTGGTCCCTGTTGTTAGACTGTAATAGCTTGAGTCAGGCTACAAGCCGTGTTCTAGGAATACAGCCTCATATATACGCATCAGTGGTTACAGCTTTTAACCCCTCAAATAGCTCAGGCACCTCAGCACCTAGGCAGGGAAAAAGGGAAATCCTGGCCTTAATATCAAGCAGCCACAGAGCTGAAGGCATTTGATTTTTTTATGCTCTATCAGATGAGGGAAACTGGTCTAGATGAAACAGGTAACCCAAAATGTACATTTATTTAAAATTTTTGTAAGAAGATACTTTACACGCAAGGCTCACTTACATCATAATTCATTCTCATAATACCTGAATTGGCCACAAAGAATTAAAACCAGTGCCATCTGTTTCTACGGAAATGTTTTATTTGATTTTTATTAAATGCAGATGCTGTCATGCCATTTAAAGACAAAATTCTTGATTAGGAGAAGAAGAGAGCAAAAGCATTTGCTAAGAATTTTTTAATAACATATTTTCAGTTCTTTAAAGATTAAACCTTATCTTTTCCTTTTTGTTCAGCGAGATATTTACATATATTTCTACAAAGTTATAATACTCTCCAGTGCCTCCTGCAATTTTCTTCCATCAGTTATCTAAAGTAAACTCTTTCCAACCAGCTTGCTCTCCAAAGATAGGCACATATTTCTCACATTAAGTATTTTGGATTATTTTTGTTTTCTTTTTCAGTCCAAACATAAAGCAACAATTTCATATCATGAAAACTATCCACATTCAAAGCCAGAACAATGACATAAATATTTAAAGGAAAAATCTAATGAAAATATTGAAAACATAAAATATATACTGGTACTTTTTATGAGTTATATTAGTTTTAAATATTAGTTGCATAATTATTTTAATTCAGTTTCATCCAATTGATTTTCACAATAAAACCTGTCACAACCTATTTAATAATTTTTATGCTTTGCTTCTTAAACTCAGAATGTCTCAAAAGAATTTAGAAGTAGAGAAGACAAAAAGTAGTCAAAAAAAAAGAAAGCAAACCGTAAATACATGGGCAGCTTTCACTGACTTCAGTAAGGCTAACATTAAACATAAATTTTTTTCATGAGTATATGTTTATACTGCCTTGTTTCTTATTTAGGAAAAAATGCATCCTTACCATTAGTAATTTTTGCATGGTTTAAGCATGTGCTTAAAAATAAAATAAGTGCTTAAGTGTTTAACTCTACCAGAACTCCAGGCCCTTCAACACTTCTTAAAGATCATTAGGGTTTTCTTATAAACCAGGTATAAAACAGATTCCTTCAGGCATACTAGGTAGAATATTTCAATAAATTAGATTAAATTAATTTACATCTATATCTAAAAATAAAGGTTTTAGTTTTAAGCAGATATACTAATTACAGAATGAAAATTTGAAAAAAATTCATTATGAGTGTCACTTTAAACATCTAGGACTTAAAATGTTTAAAACTTTGATCTTCTGCAGCAGACCTGGTACCCCACATTAGTGACAAGGATGCTTGTCAGCTGGAGTCCACTGAACAGAGATGAGAGGCAGAGGCACCACTGTGTGAGGTTTAAAATATTTGTGTGTCCTGTTGTGAGCGATTTAAGGAGGTTTCACCATGAAAAGTGTATCTATGATTCTTGTAAACACCAGGCAGTGCTAAATAAAACTGGTTTGCATTTGTGCTAAATCTTCACAAAGTGTGTAGAGAGAATATGGTGGCAAGGACTGTTCATCACTAAAAAATGAGCCGAGTCCATCATGGATGTTATACTGAAGGGTCTAAAATAGCGAGTCCTGATGGCAGATATCTGTTGTGACACACTTAAATGCATGTCACCAGATGTTTTCATTTAGCAACAACAAGAAAGATTGATTTGTCTTACGCTTCATGGTGGTCTGGATTTACCTGCTCTTTTTATCTGCTAATCACGTCCAGATATTCATTATGTTATCACAGAAGTCACTGGCAAAGGAACTTGCTGGTTACCTTGTGTCAGACAGTGGTACTATTTGTATGAAGTATTGTTCAGCAAGGGGTCACAGTCTGCCCTTTGTGGATTTGGAGGGCAACTATTTGATCCTTGTCAAACACATGTTTCCACCCCATTCAAAGAAGAAGTTCTTCACTAGGAGAAGAAAACAACAAAATACTTTCCCTAAGACTTTCTCAGTAATGTGAATTTTCATTTCTTCTGATGCAAAGAGCAGAAAAAAATGACAAGAAACATCCTCAAAATATGGAAGGGTGTGACAACTGTAATATGTATTCTCACATGCACTCAAAAATTTTTGAAATATGGCTGAAGGAACAAGTGTTTGCTTGAGCATCTATGCAGACTTTGCAGAAAGTCTGCTTGCCATGAAACCATCAAGATTATGCACAGATCATGCATTTGTTCTGTTCGGTCCTCCATCATCTGGTGTTACTATTTATTATTTAAAGGGTGCACTATATGGTGATAAAGTTTTACAGACCAATAAAAGACCACAGCCAAGATTTTCAAAAATGACTAATGGTATGGGAGACATTTTGGTTTGCGTATCCAACCTGAAACTCTTTCCAGGACCTCATTTTCAGTTAGAGGCAGCTAAGAGTTTTGTGTTAATGAGGTCATTTTTAACTTGAGAAGCTGAGCAATCAAAAGCAAATATCAGTGAAACACAAAGTGCTCCTGAGACCATGAACAATCTCCCAAAAAGTAACAATATGAAAGGTATTTGCATGACAATAAAAGGAAGTGGAAAAATTATTACAGTAAAAATAATGTGGATACCCACCCTGAATTTCGGAGACCTTTTAAGAGATACTGTTGAGAGTATTCTAATTTGAGAAAGATGTCTCAAGCTGTTAAGGATTTTTACTCCACGTCTCCTGTCAATCCACACTGTTAATCGAGAAAATTTGTATTAAAAAAATATTAAAAAGTGAGGAGAATCAACAACTGCAGGGGGTGGTAACATCTCCTTGACAGAAGTAATGTACATGCTTGAAACTAAAACAGCTCACAAGCTTAAGACTAGAGGAGTAAAAAAGATAGACTAGAAAGACCCATTGGGAAGAGAAGTGGACAACTGGGAGTGCTGTTAGGAGCTGTTGTTCTGTTTCAGCATCAGATTTGCTGACAGTGAAAAAATGCATTGCTTTCTTTCAGTAATGGCTGCCATATGTCTCAGATTTAATTTGAGGCAAGGTCTGTTAAACATCAAGCATGTGTATAGTTCATCACCAGCAAACCCAAGAGTATATTGCAGGCAGAACTTATTCATTAGCCTGGTGGATTGCTCCATTTAGCAAAGGCTGCAATCCAGGGTGCCTAAATTTGCGTACTACTTTACTAAAAGGCTACGTGTCTTGCTCCACAGGACAATCAGTTTATCTGAAACAGGCTCTTGAATTTTCTTCATGGTTACTAGAGAAAAGGTGGCACTTCAAAAGCTGAAGAAGAAAGTAAGTCCAGTGTGTGTACCCTTCATCATATACTCCAGCGGGAGCTGCAGACAAGTTAAGGGGGTGCTGACTTCAACTCGGGGTTCAGTGTGCCTCTTTCAGTTCTGACAACTGGCATGTACTGGTCTCTCTCTTTCTGCATTGCTGCTTGAAATAAAGAGTAGGAAGCTCTGAGTTTTACCCAGAGTCAGAAATACAAAATTTCTATTTCCAAACAGTTCTGTGATCACCAGACAGTGATATATCTCAATTAATAATATCTACTGCTCCTTTTCAAAAACAGCCACAAAAGGTCAGCAAGATCAAAGAGCCTAAAAGAAAGCAGATGACTGAGCCCCTCAGGCTAGTCCAAAGGACACTGCAGACAGATCAAAGGACCAGCCCAGATGTTCCAGACCCTGCTCCTAAGGATGTATTTTACTCTACATCATTTCTGGGGAAAAAAGAAAGAAAAACAAAACAAACGTAGGAGCAGAAATGCTGCACCGCTCCTAGAAGCCTAGAATCACCTGTCTAGGCCTCTCAGTGTAAGAAATTGCATTTCTTATTTAAATATGCATTTTTTGTGCATATGCAGGCAACTCAAGTATAGGAGTTTGCCTGGGGAGCTTTAAGTTTAGATTGGAATACATTGTTTAAAGAAACACTGGGGAACAGTTTGAGTGACTTAATTTGTTAAATGGAGATGTCACATGACCTCTTGCTTTGATAGGATTTAGGAAGATGAGATCCTATTCTAAAAGTCCAGAAACAAAAATCTAGCAGTTTACTTTCTGCACACCTCTACTCCCTTGTAAAAACCACAGTAAGAACTGAGTAGCTTAGTTTAAAGAGATCCTTGCAGAGAGACATATTTCAGAAAAGAATAACTATGGAAAAGGGCTCAGCTTTTATGGGAAATATACTAGTCTCCTGAATATGCTTCATTAGAGAATTTTTTGGCTCTCTGTTCCCTTTTTCCCTCTGTTTTGAACTCTTTACCACAGTGACACCATAAAAGTTCCATGGCACAGTGCCAATATATGGTATTTGTCTTGGCTTGCTAGGTTTACTTTACCTACTATGTAAATGTTGCTGTCAATATCTTACTTTAGTTTGTTTTCATGCTTTCAACAATTTCAACATTGAAACAAATCTATCCTACCCGGGGTAGGGACTCGATTTTTAAAATGCTAAATATATCTTAAATTAAATATCTAACTTGCATTTATCAATTACACATATATAGAGAGTTATTGGGCCCACATGTGGCTATTTAGATTATTTATATTTTACAGACAATTAATGGTAAATCAAAACATGAATTAATGATCTGATGCCCGTTCTATAAACCTGCAGTTTTGAAAAGTAGACCATCAAGGATTAAATATTCTGAGATAACAGCAGGATAATGAAAACAGGGTGTGTCTTCACTATTTTTTTATTATATCCTTAATTTATGTTAACTTCTGGTTTTTTTATTTTATTCTGTTGTTAAATTCCAAAAATAATTGAATTCATCTTCATTGTAGATCCCCACAGTAGGACAATGAATTCTGAGATTCTTAGTCTTATATAAAGTTCTGGCTTCTAAAATAAATGAAAAGGGTTTCATAAAAGAGAACTCCCACAACTTAATGAAAAAATATTTTAGTCCCCTTATAATAATGCTCTGCACTAATGATCCTGCCACATGAGAAATTCAAGGTTCAGGGGCTTTTTGAATATCTAGAAAACAAAGCCAAATGGCATAAACTATATGAAAACCCAGCTTTTATTTTCCATTAATTGTAGTAATTTTTGTTCTAATTTTTAATGCAGATACTCTTGGGAAATACTGAAATTAAACATTAGAACATGTGATTTTTATTTTCTTAAACTGCGATATCAGTCATAGCTTTCAAGCCCTGGATTTTCCCAAAGCACTTGAGTTTTCTTCCAGAGTCCAGGCTTCAGGCTCAAATCTCACTCACCACGACTACTCCAGTCACTGATTATCCTTTCAGATGGAACATGCTGAAACTAAGTCTTTATGGTGTAGACGAAATTCCTCAACACCCAGCACTCTGATGAAAGGTGACACCGCCTTTTTTCTTTGAAGACAGCTCTGGAACCCAGCTCCAGGGAGAAATCATCCTCCATCCCTGTCCAAGCACCATGCAGAGCCCTAAATAATCAAAAAGTCGTGCTTCAACATTACCTGCTGTTTTCTTAGATGATTCCCTGCTCATCATGATGGCTGCTAGGAATCCCAGCAGTAAATGCTTAGTTCCTTTCTGCATTATGTGTTTAATATATATCTCATCTCAGGTCTGTGCTTTTCATTAGGAGCAATTTACCTGTCATTCTTTTGAATCAAGAGTGGGATTAAGCCATTACTTTTCTTACCCAAACTCAGGGAGGAGCCTGAATTAAAAAAAAAAAAATCATTTTTTTACACATGGAATCACAAATTCTTTTTTAAATCAATGCAACATAGCACATAATTTTGAGAACTTATTAGTTTTACTGTTTATATTTTTGACAGCAAAAATGATTGTAATGATGAAATCTAAAAGTGAAGTTCAGGAAGCATATTGCTTGGAAACCAGTCTGCATAGTAATATGGATGGCAAATTCAAATGACTTGATACTGAAAAGGTTATGGAAATGGGAATATTGAAAGACTGGTTTATCTTCAGGACAGCTTACTATTAAATTGGTTTATAAGATATGAAGTTTCTACAGACTTCCAGTACTTCTGTTTTAAATATTACAGACATTTCAATGAAAACATTATGATCAATAGAAATATATTTTTACAGGTATTATTTAATATATTCCAAAATGTCTTTGTAATTATTTGAATATGTGCTCTAGTCAGGTTGACCAAACAGTAAAACTGTCTTGTATGCTTTGGCCCACAGCAGGACACACAGAAAAAAGACAAAACTGCTCTTTTGCCCAGTGCAGGAGCCCATTTTGTTAAATCCAAGAACATATTCTCTTTAGAGGTCCAAAGGCTACATGTTAACTCGGTTACATCCACAACCATAAACACTTGCGCTGACTGAGCAATCCAAGAACTGACTGAGCTGCAGCAGGAAGGGTAACAGAGGCAGAAACCTCCGGGATAGTGTGGAACTCCTGGCATGGAAACTGGCAGTGCAACTATGCTTAGAGCAGATCCAGCAAGCAGCTCCACAAGAGATAGGAGTTGTATGAGTTTGCATGTCTGATGAAGAACAGAAGCCTGAAGTCAGCAAATTCTTTAGGATTAAGCAGCAAGTTAAGTTTTCTCACAAATAAATATGCTAAAATTCAAACATTTTAAACAACGTAGGATTTTTTTCATGAACATTTTAAAATATTTTTAGACATCTCATGACAGTGGATTCAGACACTGTAATTCAAATATCACAGAAGACTACTTTCTTGGAGGAAATTAAAAAAGCTCCACAATCCTTTGTATCTTTTCTTGTGAGATGGGTTTGCTTTGCCCTCTTTTGTCAGAACAGTAGTACTTTTTCCAAAATAAAGTTTTCTCTTCTTCAGAAGTCGGGTGCATTTGACCAAATCCCTTTGTTTCCACACTATCGTATGGACCAGAAATAATATTTCTCCTCTCATGTATTTGCCTCATTTCTTTACTGCCTTCTTAATTAGACTTTTAAATTGTTTTTCTTTAATGATTTCAGAATAAAAAGGTATGCTATACCACAGAGGTACTGCAAAAGGGGATTATACTTTAAAAATAATTATTCAAGTAATCAAAACTTGTTACAATTCTCTGTTTTCAGATCTGTAGATTAAGCATTCAAGTTATGACAAGGAAGATAACTCACCTCCCAAAACATGTAGAACGGATTACACCCACAAAGCATCATAGATTACAACACTAAAGAGTAACAATACATACATTTTCAGATATGCTGCTGCCCACTGAACCCCTCAGCTCCTGATTATGCAACTAAAACTACATAAATTGATGTAGGGATAAACAAACAAACAAAAAAAAGAAGCAAATAAAATAAAACTTTAAGGGTCCACAAAAGCAACCAGACTGAGAGCAACCTAAAATATCCAAACTGAAATTTTCAAAGCAAAGTGTTTATGGTAGTCAGTGGGCATGGCCTTGAGCAACTCAGTCTCACCTCTGAAGTTGGGCACTTCAGGCAGTTCACTTCTCTGGGAGAACTGATGGGATCCTTCTTGTGGTAACAGCATCTGTAGATACGGGCACAATTACCTCCTGTTTGGCCCACAATCACAATGTTATCTCAAAAGATGCATATAGTGTGATAAAAAGTGCTCCAGCCTCTAAAACTGCTTTTCTTTACATAATGAACTGAAAATTTGCTGCATGCTTGAATCTGACCTTTCCACATTCAAGGTGAGTGTCCTAAAGTACAGTTAGTACTCCTTTTCTTTCTCTGTGCTAACTGATGTTGAACTGCTCAGACTAAGTAGAAAGGAGAGTTATTTATGTATGAAAGCCTTAAGGCCTACCAATTACGTTCTTTTCTTACAGATGAAAGGTCTTCTAACCAACATCTAAATCTGAAAAAAAATTCAAAATCAAAATGTTCTCCATGAGCACTCTGTCCATTAGGATGGTAGCTCATAAACTGTTTCCCTTATTTCATGTAGACATCTAAGTATGTTTGCCAGTACTGTCGCACATGGGAGAGTTAAATGGGATGGGTCTCTGACTTCGCTGCCACTACTTTGTGGATCACAAATGTTAAAATGGAAGCAGATTTGCACAAGCCACCTAAGGCGTTGAAAGAAAGATTCCACTGTTTCTGTCTATGGAGTCTATATCCAAATGTTAGCTGAGTTAAGACTTTGTGACTATCATGGGAGTCAGAATTATGTACTGGAACCTGAAACAAGAATTTTTCCACATGAATTTAATGCTAAACTCTTCAGCTGTAGAGCTAGTTATTAAAATTGATATTGTTCCCCACAGGTTACTAGTATTCTTAGAATCAAAGATTCACAGAAATTATAAATAAGTTTGAAGGAACATCTGAAGGTTGTTTAGTTCAACCTCCTTCTAAAACTAAGGTTAACTTCAAAGACAAATCAGTCCCTCAGGGCTCTACCCATGCAAGTTATGAGAATTTCTGAGGATGAAGGGTTCACAGCTTCCTTGGACAATCTGTGACAGTGCTTTAAGTGCATTGTGAAGAATTTCTTTGTACGTCCAGCTCAAATTTCTCTTTCTGGAACTATATATTTACTGCCTTTCTCTTCCACTGAACACCCCAAAACTGGACACTTTTTCTATAGCGCCCTTTTTGGTGCTGGAAGACTGCAATTAGACATTGACTGAGATGTGCCATATTTAGAGAGGCTGAGGGAAGTTCTCTTAACAGACTTACATCTCAGTGGCTCTCCACCAAACTTCATTTTGCTTTCTAATCTCACAGTTTCTGCCATCTTCAGTCTCGGCTTGTTATATATATAACTGTAAATATAACAACTCAGGTTGCCTTTCTGAATGATGTTTTGCCTTTTAGTCCCCAGTTTTCCAAATAATTTGGTTCATACTAAGCAACAACCTTTTTATTACCTTTCACTATAACCAAAGGTTTGCAGTAGAAATGGGACCCTGTCAGGTTCCTTGCACTAGAAGTACAGCTCTAATCAAAAACTAACTGCTCACTCCTTTCTTGATGCACTTGACTGTGCTGAACTTTACAAAACAGTAAAGGGCATGTAGGATTTATGATTCCATTCCAAAAATTCATGAGTCTCTGCCTATTCCTTCGAGAGAACTTCTGTAATTTAAACTAATATGAAAAACATCTTTTAAATCAGACTAGGCTAGTCTACTTGAAAGGTAACTCTATCTTTGTTAATGGCTGTGCAACACACCTGCAGACCAGTTCCTAAATTTTCATGGGCAAGGTTTTTGTCTGTGGCATTTGCATATTGTTGTTGCAATACTGCTTGTTATTACATTTGTAAGAAAGTGTTCTTTTTATGTCTGCTTTTAAATTCTTGTCCTTCCAAAAGTTCTTCATTTTTGCGACTTCTTCCATATGAAGCTTCCTATGAAAGTGGTATGACAAATTTAACAATTTTGACTTGAAAGAAGGAGGAACACACATTGTGGGTAAATTGTATAGCTATATGATAGGTTGCATAGTATGTTGTTCTAAATTCAGGCTAATTTACTCATTCTGCTGTCTGCAATTTATGGTGACTCAATTTCCAAGGTGTTATCTCTGTTAAGTATTCCCCAACATCTAAACTTCTGCATAGTGCCTAGAAAATAATTCATCTTTCTTTCTTAAAATGAGAACTAAGGAACATGTATATTGTTGCCTATCTGTTTCTGTAAGATATGTAGAGATTGGGAACTTAAGCAGTCTCTATAGTGATTTAGAGCAATTCATTAGTACAGAAGCAGAAATATGAGCTTCTCTGTTTCATAATATGAAAGCAGTGACATTGTGTCCCATTCCCCTTTAGCAGAAGGATCTCATGGGGTTTTTTCATAGATGGCATGAGGAGCAAGTTGTGCAATGTCTTATCTCCCCAACTAACCATGAATTTCTGAACAACAGAAAGCAGATGCTCAAGATAAAAATGTACTGCCAGATGCCATTTTCTTTTACTTGGCCAAGTGCTCATTGCAAGGTGTAAAGGTTCCCTAGTTTCTGAGGGAGGTCATTGATACTGTTTGCTATTTTGACAGGGGGCTTCCTTCTATTGTATCTCTTGAATAGAACATCAAAATACTTTGAGAATTTTTATGGATGCCTTCTTTGCAACATAAGAGTATGTAGAAAATATCCTCAACAAGCTCTAATCTATTGAGAGGTGGACTGTTCTCATTCTCACTGTTCACACTCTTTCATTTTGCATAACAGTGTTTGGTTTGCTGAAACAAGCTGAAAAGAAGAATGTGTTTCTCTTGCGTTGCTAGATTACAGCAATCAGGTGACAAATCTCATTATCAGTTTGTACTCTAGAAGTCTTAATGTTTAGTGTGTTTTCCTATTAAGGAGACAGTTGGGTTAAAATCTTTCTGGAAATGGTTAAATATTTAAATAGAGTTTCCATATATGTTTCTATTCTTTGGGGAGGTTTGCATGCACTTCCTTCTTGTCTTCCTATATCATAATGCCTAGGTTCTATTCCGTAGTGATTCCAACTCTGATGTGTTCAGAAAGCCCCGGATTTAGACTTCATTCTTCTATGAAAATTCTAGCCTACTTCTAACAAAGTTTACTTTCAATTCTTCCTTTATGTGGGTAAAAAAGCAGTAACACTTATGAGTTCCAAAATGAAAAAAAAATGAAGAGGGCAATATTTTTGTTGTTTTCTGACTCTCTCCTTTTGTTTTACTCCCAGGTTTCTTTGTGAATTGTGTTTTGATTTTGAACATCTGGAACTGGCAATGTGCCAGATAAATGGTTTGATATGGATTGGTTTGGGGATTTTTCAGAGGTGATAGTTTCTGCTTTTGCTATAGAAACTAGGGATTTTTCTGTTTCATTGTTTAAAGTCTAGTAGTTGAAAAGAGAATTGTACCCATGGGATGATCTATTCTTGCAAGCAAGCCACTTACAGCTCACAGTTACTAACACATTTATTTTTGTGTGTTCCAGGATGCTGACAGTATTTGGACTATTTATTCCTGGGTAGAATATACTAAGATGTCTCTACCATGTGCCTCTACTCACTGCCTGTGGTTTCTGAGAGATTTCATTGTTCTTTTGACAACACTGAGACATTTATTTGCATGTTTTCATAGTGCCATGATTCCCACACTGCAAACTTCATAAAGTATCACCTTATTGGCCAACACAAGCGTAGTGGAGTATGGTAAATTATGTTTACAAACGTATTGAAACTTCAAAGTAGAGAAAACAGTTTATTTAATCTTACAATAAATTTTAAAAATAATAGAACAGCTTAGATTATCTTGTCTTTACCTGATTTTTTTTTCAATTTATAAAAGAAAGACACATAGTTGACAATGATATGGACAAAAGAACACTATTTGATATGTTTTATTTTCTACAGTCTGGTTAAAAGTAGCATGCAAGTAATTGAATACAAATATTTGTATATATGATTTATTTTGAAATAACAATTATACCAGCAATTAATAAAAATCTTATCATGAAAGTTAAATGAAAGTATGACAAAAAGAAGAGCAAATAATTTTTTAACCTGAAATATTTTTCCTTGTTATCTTTCACATATTCCATTAATTTAATAATGTCATAGGCTCTGAACACATATTTTTATACAATTGTTCTTAGATTGTTGAATAATTTTTTCCTTTGTAATTGATAAAAATATATAAAAAGTGTGATACTTAGCAAAGTTAAACAGGAATCTTGTATTTACACAGGCCAGCCCATACTGCTCAGCATAACCCATGATGAAACCCACCTGACTCCCATGTAAGTCTTGAATGTGCTGGCATGTACTGCATGCATGGACATAGATTTTTATAAAGTTGAATGTTTTTCATCAACTCACCTAGCCAGATGAAGGCTTGTTTCACACCAGATTTCTAAATTTTGTGCTTTCTAGATGGAACCATTTTTAAAAATATGCACACATTTCTTTAAAGTTGCCAAGTGCATGCTAAATATTAACAAACAGAAAGGAAAATATGCAGATTGACACTTGTTTTAAGGCATATCCTAGTTTTAAAGCACTATCACAATGTGTTATTTCTATGATTACTGCCCCTCGAAGGGAACTGGGTGATCCCAGGAATCTCACTCCAGTGAAATCTCAGCAGCCACCCGAAGGCAGTTGTACATCTCCTGTGGCAGGTCAGCCCGAGTGAGATTGTTTCCATCCAGGCGCAAATGTGTGATCTTGGAATAGGTCATCGGTCCAACTACCTTACAGAAGCTGCTCAATGGGAACTCTGAAGCAAAGGGAACAGAAATAAGATAAAGACATGAATAATTAGGACAAATGGGACAAAATCATTATTTTTCTGCTTTTTTTGGTTTCGGTTGGAAATGGTGACCTTAATTTATGATAGTAATTACAATATTTTACATATGCACTGTTGTAAATCCCCATAATTTATTGGGACTTGAGGGACTTTTGTTGGGAGAGGTTCTTTCCATTAGTTATGAGAGGTTCAGAATTTCAAGACTGAGTTTCTCCAACACTATGTTCTCCCAGTACCCATTTGACTTTTAAATTTCTGATTTTATATAGAGATCTAATCAGGATTAGAAGGCAAGTATAAATGCAAAAAACGCCTATAAAAATATTTATATCTATTGTAATTTATATCTCATGATATATATCAACTCTATTCAGATTAAGTGTTATTTGGTTCAAATAACACCGAACAGATTCTGAATGGAAATCTGTCTTTTATCCTGTGATCAGTACTAACTGTAAACTAGAAATTACATGAATCACTGACGTTCTCTGCTTAGTATACATAAGGACACACATACATGTTGTAGTCCTCTCTCAGAGAGAGAAGATCTATCTTCAAGAGAGAATCTATGTGACTAAATCTGATGACCCCTGCATAACACATTCTTTAATTTTGCAGACTTTCTTCATTCTCACCTGTGTTTCCTTTGAATCAGCTTACTCTCAAGATGCAAAGGACTAGCTCTCATAATTTCTGAGGAATCAAGTCAGTCTTCTGAAAACAGGATGCCATTTGAATTGCCAATCATAGGTCGTTCGTGGACCCCCTTATGTAGCTTTTATATGTGGCTACTTAACTCATCTAAGAAAGTGTGATTATCTACTTCAAGTTGTAGTACTAAAGAAAGTGGAGAATGTAGCTTTCATACCTTCTCATTAACTTCTGGATTAACATTCTTCTCATTGGGTTCTTCCAGGACTGGCATTACAATAATCTTCTATTGCTGATGAAACATGGCTTTTGTAAACTAAGTATAAATGTACAGGCAGCTCTTTAAAGCATGAGAACTTAGGTAATTTTCCACAAAATAAGTTGTTTTGAGTAGGGATTAAGGATATATAATTCAAAAGTCAGATCTTGATCCCCAATTTGATTAAATCAAATCAAAGCAATTTCCTAGATTTTGTGTAGTGTGCAGCCCCCTTTTGGAATGATGAGAGATGAATGGCATTCTTTGGGCAGCCCATATTGTGATATAGTAACAATTTTGGACTTCAGAGCCATTCTGATACACTTCCGAACCAGAATGTACCAGCAGAAGTGAACTGGTGAATCTGGTACATTAAGATCATATAATCTGAGAGATGTTTATAGGATTGTGTTGAATTTTTCTGAATGAAAACATAGGTTTCTGAGATTTTTAACTCATTTTCTTGTACTAGAGGCTATACCATTAACTAATTAGGTCCAGTTGTCTTTAGATAACTTGGGTTTAAATTGTAAATTTAAAAATAAACATGAATTCTAGTATAGTTTTTTTCCCATCTTCTTGTCATTCAAGGATGACATGGTAAGTATATTTTTGTTGAATGCAAACATTTAAAAACATGATAAATTTACTTTTCTGGGGTTTTTTTTTCATATTGTTACTTTTGAGCATAAATAATATTTGGTTGCAAAACAAGATATGCTTATACAAGTTGGGTGCGTGTATAACTACTCAATGGATGCAAACTTCATACACGTAAACCACAAAATTTAACTGTGTTACCAAAATATTCCTCTGTGCTGACTATTATGAGACTGAAATGGCTTGGGAAGTAGATACACATCTTGTCCTCACAGAAGCTAAAAGAACTCTGTCATGGACTTCAGGGGGACTTTGCTCCAATATTTGGCCCACACTGTTTGAATGTGGGTATTAATTTTTTATACTGTTCATATAATTGTCAGTTGTTAGAAGCATATTAAAAATGTTTCATTTTTAATTGCAGACCACCAACAGAAAAGATAAGTGGGTCTTGTGAATGCACTTGGTGAGCTGTTACCTATATGATCTGTATGGGAACCGCAATCCATGAGACTAGAGCACTGTTGCATAAAATATCTCAGTAGCTCACTTCCTCCTTTGTTACACTTATTAATGTTGCGGGTGTAAAATATCTTCCTGAATTTATTCCTTGCTGGGGTTACATGTGGAAGCACCAGTTTTTTCCTTAATCCCTTTCAAGTGCAAATGAAACATGGAGAAGTCCATCTTTGGACTCTCTTTGTGTACCACTGAATCCCTTTGATTCTTGTACTTTTTTCCATCTGCAGAGTTTCGTTTTGCCTTGAGGAGTCTGTAACACAAGTCTGTGTGTGTGTGTGTGTGTGTGTGCATGTGTGCACGTGGGTGTATATAGCACTAATGGCATCTTAAAGTATGGTAGCAAACCACTGCTGTTATCAAACAGAAAATTCTACCCTTAAATTACCATTAATAACAAATAGTAAAAGATATCTCAATTTAGAAGTTACAGTTTAGGTTTGAGGTATGGAGAAAGCAAAGGCTTTTATAAGTCTTCCATGGGCCTATTCTAGCTGGGAGATCCAACGAGCATCAAGTACAGTAGATGAAGTAGATTTGACGCCTACATTCAGTATCATGGATGTGTTATATTTTATGGCAAAGAAAAAATCCAGTAAATCAGAATTCTCTTGCATTAGTCCAAAGGGTAGCAATGACATTGTAGCAGTATTTGGTAAACACCCACTCCCACACCACCCCTCTGGAAATGCAGCTTTCCTTGCAAAGTTAAATTGTTGTTATAGTCCTTGACTCTGAAGTCCTTAGAAAAGTTAATAGCAGGGAAGTTTAGTACCTGGGTGTCCTGCAGAAGGCTCAGAATAATCACTCTAAGCAGGGAAAATTGCCTGCTAGATAGATAGAGTGAAAAACAAGAAATTAAAAATCACCACTGCTAGCTATTTTAGAAGTGGCAGAGTATCTGATAGAGTTCCACAGGATGCTCTATGTAGTGCCTTGGGTGGGAAGTATTAACTCATTGTTTTCCCTCATCAAAACAAGGAACTGAGATGCAGAACAGAAAAAAGAGCCAGTATAACACTGAGAAAAATGTGAATAGTATACACAAAACATTCCAAAATGTCTGGTAAGATCTGCACTAAAAGTATTTGGCTTTAAAGGCTACATCTCTGTGGAATTAGCTAGGTATGGAGTAGCCAACACTGATAGTCTTAACCCTTGATGGATACAAGCAGGAAAACAGAAGAGAGGATTTTGTAGTTTATGCCGACTAGCAAGATGATATAAATCCTCCTGCAGAAACACTGTTATGTTTGACATCTCTCCCTCTCCATCAGGAACCACCACTGACAGGAGCAGCTGGAAAGCTTCTGACGTGGTGGTGAGGCCTCTCCAGCTCTGCAACACCTTCTTGTCAACCCAGGAACAGGATAGCTTTGTAAAAGCCCTGTCTTAGCAGAAACCTTCATGATCTCATGCAACATGGGACTTTTATTGACTTCAGAAGGAACATTTTTCATATCTTGAGCGAATGGAGACAAGCTTGCCACCTGATTATATGACATGGGAAATGCGAATTAAAAGAAAGAACAAGGAGCAGCTTTTTGAATTTCAGGATTGGTTTAGAGGGACACTGCATGAGACAAGGGAGGAAAGAAACAAAAGAAGTTACTTGATATATCTTTTTTACTATGTTTTGTGCCTGATACCTTATGAATTTTTTTTCTCCCTCTCTCCTCCCTCCAGCACTTTGACTACCAGCCTCCTAAAGGTTACCATAGTTAGATCACCAGCTGACATCCGTCTCTTTTTATTGACTTAAGAATTCTGAACATCTTTTGCACTGATCAAACTTTTCAGTTTTTCCATCAATTGTATGAGACAACACCATTGGCTTCTATGTAGTTACCCCAATTTACATGAGATGAGAATTTGAACAATAATATATATCCACATTAGTATAAGAACAGAAACTTCTCTATTTAAAGATAGTTTGAGTAGTTTTTAGGTAAATATCTATCTTTCAACATGAATGTGGACAACAGTCAGATAAATGTCAGTGTGCTAACAATCTAACCAGCACTATTTTATCAGACTGGTTCATCTATCATTTCAGATATTTGCATTGGCTGTTAGTATCTAGTCTGTGGTAAATATTAATGAAAATGTACAAATTTAACTCACTGTTAATTTTGTTGACTTGGAGGTAGAAGTTTTCAAGGTTCTCACTGACAGTTGGAATGCTCTTCAGCTGATTGAAGGAGAGATCCAACTCAACCAGTGATGTGATGTTGAAGACATTACCTGGTACTCCAGAATCTGTTAATTTATTGTGGGATAAACGTAAATATTGCAGGGCTTTAAAACCTTGGAAGTACTCATCAGGAACATTGGAAATCTGGTTATTATCAAAATACAGCATGAGTAAGGAGTGAGGCAGTCCTGTTGGTAGTTTTGTAAGTTGATTGAAGCTTAAGTCAAGATACAAAAGTGAATTCAGGCCTTTAAAAGCCCCAGAAATAGAATCTGCTTTCAGCTGGTTGTTCTGAAGGTGAATGACAGTCAGATTCATCAGCCCTTCAAGTGCACCAGGATTGACTTTTGTGATCTTGTTGTGACTTAATTGCAGGTCATCTAGAGTTTTGGGAAGTGGTCCGACAGCTTCTGTCAAATTGTTGTAGTTAATGTGAAGTTTCTTCAGGTGCTTTAGTTTAGAGAAGGCTCTTCCCTTAATTTTTGAATTTTCCAAATGGTTGTGATCTAGGATCAGCCACTGTAGGTCTGTTACATTGTCAAACGTGTTCTCTTCAATTCCCTCAATCATATTGTTTCGAAGATAAAGGTATTTTATTCCACTTGGTACAATTGGGATGGTTTTCAGCTTAAGATTGTCACAATACATGGCAGTAGGGTAGCTTAAAGGACAATTGCATTCTGGGGCACAGACTGCTGCAGATGGCCCAAAAGGATCATAACCATAATCATCTCCAGGACCATAGTCATACAGGCAAAAAATGCCACTAATCAATAACAGAAAGACAGGTAGGGAGCTTAAAGTCATCTTTCTAATGTGTCTTGTCCCTGTATGGTGAAAAAGAAGAAACAAGTTATAACTTTAATTTTTTATCTCTTTCAGCAATATTTGAAATTTTACTACATAAAGATTATAATTAAAAACTAATTAGGCTTCCTATTTAAAACTATTAATTAAGAAAAAATATTGGTTTGTTAGTATTACACTGTTACTACTCTAAACTTGCTGTCCCTGTCTTGCATAATCTGGCTTTGTAATGCAAAATTGCTGGCCATTCTGCTGTTTTAAGTAAAACTTTCTTTATATCTTTCTGCATTCGCTCATTAAGTCACAAGTAGGATGATAAAGTACAAGATTTTTATACTTGGCACAGAATAGTTTTCAGTTTTGTTGAAGGCCATGTTCAGAGGCAGTTTCGACTCGCATTCTATCAAGCATTCCTAATGTGCTGAATTGACTCATATCTAAACATGTGGCTATTTGACTTAAGTTTGAAAGAGACAGGGAAGTTAAAACTGAGGGTAATGATCTGCTGCATTTTGCGTTGTTAAGATGTGTGTAGCTTGAAAGATCTTTTTCTCAGGGATCATGTTCAGTAAAGCATGGTCCACTAAGTGTCATAGTCACCTAAAGAACAAACAGAAATATAAAGCATATTATCTTGGACATGCTAAACAACCAGTATTGCATATGTGTGCAATGGAACTACAGTGGATCTGAAATAACTTTCAGATCTGAAATGAATTTCAGAGAGTGAAAATGTTCTTGCAAATTCTCTGTGCAACACATGTGTTGATTACATTATATGCCCATTCTAAATCAATTGAACAATAAAACACTGGCTTCACATAGTTAGTCTTCCAGTTCACATACAGGTAAAGGACATTCAGTGTCCTTGGAGATGTTTGTGATTTGATATGAGTGGTCTCACCTTACTTTTTAAGGGCATACCTTTTTCATCAGATACTCCAGAAAGTACTAATTAATCTTTGAAGATTAGCATCTTGCTTTTATTTCTTACTAGCTAGATAGATGTTCTGCTGAAAATGTGGTCTAGAATCAAAAAAGTCAGTGAGCTTACTTTGATTTTCGCCAGTAAAAGACAAGGCTCCCAGTACTCAACTGCTGTTCAGAGGATGAGAGGATTAAGAAAATCCTTAAAGCCTTTTTGTTCTCAAGTAATTTCAGAAAGTATGTGAAGCCTGTAAACAGACCACAAGACACTGAACTCAGATCTGGGCAATCTTTCAGCAGAGTAAGTTAGTCTTGTTATCGACGTTGTTTAGTCTTATACAGAGTACTCAGTGTTAGACTGCAGGGCCATAGCTACAAGGTTTTCCCTAATTCTGAATGTCCTTGCTTCTACTGATTTGATAAAAGCCACATTACAATCTAGGAGGTAACAATCTCACTTAAAGTACCTCTAGGCAGGGCCTAGAGTATAGCACAGAGAATTTTTAAAAAATGTTCTTATGTTACCTCCACTCAATAACCCACAAAGTCCCCCTGCTAGATATTCAGCTCTGTCCCTGAATAAGGAATATGATTGCATATCATTTCCATGGCGTTGGTCCCATCACATTTGCCTAATCACAAACCCTAGGAGAGAGTAATCATTGAAATATTAGTTGTCAGTGTAGTTTTCTTTGTCTGTTCTTCATTACTGCACAAGAACATGCAAACTCAACTTTTAGTCCCCTGCTGGTATAAATAAGTACAGCTCGTCTGAAAGCAAGGACTGCAGTAACACAATTAATCTCAAAATCTGGTCCTATTTAGGAACTAAACATTAAAGAAAGGAAATCAAGTGCTTCTGTATTCAAAGTATGAAAGAAAGTGTAATAAACTTCTTGGACTACACTCTTTGGCCTTACAGTGACATTTTTTACATATTTATGCAATTTTATAATATTAAAGGTAAAATAGAATAAACAATTTAAATTCAAATTCTATTGTTCTTCTAATTTAAAATTATATGTGTAATGCTAAGTTTCGTTATTGATATCATAGTCTGACAGCCCTTTAAAAATTTAACTTCTCTGCAGAACTTTGGAAGTAATTAAAATGTTAGATAACAAGTGTTTTAAAATAATTTACCAGCAATGTTTCAGAACGTAGGTGACAATTCTATAGTTCAAGAGCATATGGGCATGTGTGTGACATAAAATAGCAAAGTACATATGTAGGGTATTTAATTTGTTTTATTCATGCATTTCTCATTCAGGTATCTGAATGTTTCTCTGTCAGAAGTGTAAAAGGTTAATAGATCAGGCACATGTGCTTGTTTGTTGCACTGAACTACATGAATCCAAAAGATAAAATCAGAATACATTCTTAGACGTTTATCTTACAACATAAGCATGCTTTAACTAATAGCCTGTGTCTGTTCTAAGCAGTTGTGTTGCAAAATATCTGTGAAAAGTTTTGTGAAGTTGCTCAGGCAACTTGCCAAAACATACTGAATGGTAAATCCATGATTTTGGAAAAATGATTACTACATTAGAGTAGACTTACTATTCAAACTGTTTTTGATATTTTCTATAGTTCATTAATTATACAGTTATTGTGAAACAAAATAAATGTATCAATCAGCCTTAAATCTGCAGCATAACACCTTAAACAGTTTGCAAAAGATTATAATTTTTTAAAGTTGCAATAATATATTTAAAATATGCTTTAAAATTAACAAGAAATTGTATAATACCTACAGTTTTCCTCTCACTGGTAGCGTGATTAATTATTTAAATATCAGGATGTCTTGTCTTTTTGCAGAATGAAGCAAAATGATTTAACAAATGGGGTTTATGGAGCTCTTACTAATATTATGAATGAAAAAGTAAACAGTGAGTACTCTTAGAAATTTCTTTGTACTGTATATCAAATGTTGTTCAGAAATAGAACAAAGCAGATTGTACAAAATTGCAACGCTAGTGTACAAAATATGTGAAGTTGTTTTAAGGAAACTGAGAAAACGAATCGACTAAGCAACTGTTGATTTGTGCTCAATTTACAAATTGGCAAACTTATCCTGTCATGTTTTCACGTTCCCACTGCAGCTACATTTAAATAGCTGAACATTACAGTTAAAACATGCAGCAGCGCTTACCTTACTGCCTTGAAGCGGCTTTCCTTAATTCCCAGAGCAGATGCAATAAGAGACTGTATCGACCAATATATGCTCTAAACAGTGTCAGGAGGTAAAAGTCTGCCAGATCCTCTGTGTTACAAGAGGGGGAAAAAAGCCCTAGTCACGCTGTTCTCTGAAGCTGCTATGTCATCATGGTGATCTTGTGGTGTGGCATGTACAAAAATGCAGCTCTCTAATGAAGTGCAGGTGGATACCATATTTTGCACAAGGACAACCCATCTGTTATTCCTGTGGGATGAGAGAATGCTATTTCATGAACCTGAGAAAGTTTATAATCCATTGAGTTATGCAAGGAATTTTTTTTTTAATTAAAGAGAGAAAACATTTTACATTGTAAAACAAATTGCAAACAGGCTTTTGTTTTCTAACTTATTTTATACAGCTAGACATGAGCTAACACATAGCACTCAGACCTCAATGCTGCTGTTCTTCTTCAGCCAAGTGACTCATTCATTTTTCTGCCTCTTTCTTTAACTATCTTATGACCACAGTAAAATATCCTTAATAAGAGCTTTAGCTTAAGGATCAGATTCAAAAATGCAGCATTATCTTTGAATCATAACCTTTTCCACATTACATGCTGAGTACAGAGATTACATACTGAGCTCAAAGACTCTGCTGCAAATCATTGGAATTGATTTGGTCTGGAGATTTTCTTTGGTGGTTGAATGTATGTTTGTTTAATAAAAACACATCCCAGGAAAGGTTTTTCAGCAGTTACTGTAAACGCACTTCATACATTTGTTCATTTTTGCATTTACAGCTTTCTCCTGCTTTTCAAAATCTGGAACTACTCAGCTTTATGTTGTCTGTTTTTTATTTCATGGATGTAGTTCAAGAATGCATCTTAAGGCTTGGATGAGAAGTTACTTTCACCAGGCAAAGTCAAAAAATAATACATTAAGACAGTAACTGTTTAAAGTGGATTTTAATGCTTCCATAAGAACCTTACCTTATCTTTAAATGGTGGATGTGTTCTCTTTATATGAGAGGCATTTTTTAAAAATAAAGTTTGATAGGGACAAATGTCAAATGTGCATATAGAGAGCATGCACAAGCCATTTTGAAGTATCTTGTGTGTTTAATAGCATTTGACTGTAAATGTTGGGGTAGAAGTTAAGGTTTTTTGTTCATTATCATCCTGATATCTTTATTAAAAGCCATGGTACAGAATGTGGCTGGGCTGAAGAACCCTAGCAGTTTCCTGAAGAGGAGCCTGGACATGGGCTTCCCCCAAAATCTGCTGCTGATGCCTGTCAGCCTCCACACCAGTGAAGGTTACTGAAAGCAGGGAAAAGCCAATGCCCTTCATCATCCAGAACAGGAAAGACACTAAATGATTACAGACCTCTGTGCTTCTGCAATGCCCCAATTAGCAAACAAATTTGCTCAACACAGAGTGCCAAGTACCAGTGCAGCCCACTGGGAGTAAATTGTTATGCTTTTGATGTTCTGACATCAGACCTGTTTCCCTGGTGTGGGAGAACCATTTACACATTGGGAAACACAGTGGTGACAGATCATAACTACATTACTACTTGAATGGTGCCAATAAGTGAATGTGAAGCAGTGGGACAATCTAAGTGAAAAAGTGCATGGTATCAGGACTAGAAATGTAGAAATGGACAAAGCTGTTGTTCTGCGTGTGCACAGAGACTAGATGGAGTTTCTCATGCACAGAATCATATTTATCTGAAAACTACTTTGTTATCTTTAGTTGACCAAGGAAAACCTAAACTTTGACTTGACTGTAAATGGAGAAAACAAGCAGGAGCAGTCAGCATAAGATCAGTTGGAATAAAAAAATACTTTTAATACAGAAAGAGATATCCTTTAAGGCAATACCAAGGTTTGCTCTGTGGAAGACAGTATATCAAGCTGAGTAATGGAGCATAATGTTTTTAAAGAGAATTTTGAAAATCACAGGAAAAGCGCTAATTGTGTTTTCCCTGATTATAGGTTTGTTTTGAAGGACAAGATGAATGCTGTGATAAATTAACACATATTTTGAACTTTCAGTAATAGATGTAGTTTTACATTTGCAGTACAACTAGACTTCGACATTGGCTGCAAGTACAGGATGATTCAGGCTTAGTATGTTTTTGGTGCTGTTGTATTTATGAACTAATTTTTCTGCACATCCAGTATACATCCCCTTCCTCATTCTAGTAATAGAAATAAAAACATGCATATCTCCATGACTTAAAAATCTTATTAAGCAAACTGAGGATATTTTGCAATTAACATATGGTAAAATCTTGGGTCACATAAAGTTCAGCTGCGACTTGTTCATTCATATAGTTCCTGTCTTGATGACTGTTTTAAATTAGCTATGGAAATTGCACAGTCAAGATGAAGAATCACATACCTTCTAAGGTTAAGATATAAACCAATAGATTTCCCCCCCTTTTTAGTAAGATTTTTGCCATCTCTCCACTCTTATTTAATACTGTCCCTTTGGCATAATTTTTATGCTTTTCCCAATCTAACCGTTCTGACTCACGAAGCTCTCACCTCATAAGCCTCTCTTTGGGAGAGCAGGTAGACACTAAAACCCAGTAAATGAAGGCTTTGCTTCTTCTGCTACAAAGAGTATGAGTGTGATTGGGTGATTTCTTTTTTTCTGGCCCTATTTTGTGTCCTGGGTTGGGGTCCTTTTGATAGCTCTCAGAAGTCATGAAACAGAATGTGAACACAGTCTAGCTAATTTCCAAGAAATACACAAAATAATATGTGAATTCACCTGTGTCATCTAAGTTGAAATCTGGTTATATGCTTCACACCTAATCATGTTAGGAGATATTAATATTTTACCTTTACAACTACTGCACTCCGGTTTATTTTCTTCAAAATCAATTTTCTTCTTATTCCTTATTTATTCATTTTTCTTTGATGAGAAATGTGATCAAAACCTATTCTCATGTAATTTTCTTTGGCTAGTGATACATGAGCATAAATATTTATTTTATGTGATCCAAAGCTCCTTTTTAAAAAATTGGTATTTTTGTGACAGGAGATGGCCAGGTCTAATAGGTTGTAATGAAAGAATCTGAAAGCATAACTCACTGCAAGTGTATCAATTTGCAGTGGGTGAGATCTAGCCTTCAAATATTGTCAAGTTACAACAGTTGTCACTATTTTGTCTGTTCACTCATCAGTGATATCCTTTCTGCTTTTTCTCTCTTGTAAAACTGTCTTCTGTATAACTTCTACGTATAAATAGAATTGCCTCCCAATCTATTTCCTTTTAATTCCCTTTTTCCCAAAAGACTCAAGTTATCAAAACCTAACAGATATTATCTAAACCAACTGCTGCTTCGTTTTCATCTTAAACCTGTGCACACATCTGTTACACAGAACCAGGAGATTTGGGTGCCCAGCATCAAGAGTTGGCTATCTGTGTCGCAGGAGCATATAGCCTCAGAAAAATTCCCTGTGAAACTTTTCACACTGCCACATAAAATGAGTAGTGAGGTTTTTCCACTGGTCACTCAAAATTTAAACTAAATCTTACTGTCAAGATGAAATGAAGGTTAGTTCATTTTATTTGGCTACCTGCAGCAGAGGCAAATAATACTCCATTAAGGGAAAAGGCTGTTCCATGGACACCATGCAGCAAGCCACGTAATTATAAAGAGGTAGCACAATGTTTACACATGATGTTTTCTATTTTTCTAAACAGTGAATTTACAGCCTTTTAGCTTATATATAGTGAATAAACAAAAATACGATATTGGCTCAAATCTCCAGTAACAATTAGTTAAATGTTTTCATAAAGTTCTGCAGCATTTTGAAAATATTACTGAAAGCTGACTCACATCAAATGAGTTCCACTAAAAACAATTCTGTTCCAGATTCTGGAGGATGTAGGTGTTTATTTTTTCATTTGAAAACTTCCATTCCTCCTAATTGAAATTTTATTTTTTCAGTCTCTACACTGGACTTACATGTTTAATGGAAAGTGTTAGAGTACATACTATAAGCATTACAAAATTTGCGGTGATCCAAATCCTCCTTTTCCTTTCTCCTAAAAAGGAAATACCAGCTTTGGAAATTTACAAAAATGGTAATAGTGTTACAACCTATTAGCAGACCACAACAGATATTTTAGTTGAGCATGAATCTTTGTTTTTGTCCTTCTGAAAAACTGCTCACTGTTTTCCTTCAAACTTGACAGTGTCTATATTCTAGTACTCTTATCCTCCTCTCCGTTGCTTTCCAGACTGTTTTAGATTTGCTTCAAATAGTCAACAGCAAAATTCCTTTGAGTTGAATCAAAGTTTGATTAAAGCCTTTTTTATGATCAGAGCTAAATATGAAGACAAGAGTCTGTTTTTAAAGCAGATTTCTAAATATATCCTGTATGTTTTGTGATAGCATTTAAAATCTGCTGATCCATATATAAAAGAAAATCAGGTGGCCCTGGAGCAAGATGAAATTCAAATGATTTCTGATGTACAGAATCCAGGAGGATCTCAAGGAGCTGTTGAACTTGTGGGAAAGTTGTGGTTACAGGTGAAAATTATAGCAGCATCTCTGTATTGTAAACAGTACAGATAATTTATAGGGATAGAAAGAGCTGGACTTGGCAAACTCGGTTAGTTCACTGCCTACTCTTTGTATATGGTAATGCTGTATGAACATAGATCTGCTTTGAAATCCACTGAGTGCTAAACACCTTCCCCTAATCTAAGCATTAACAATGTCTGCATTCAGATCACTACAGTTTAAGGTCAGAAGGGATGTCACATCATCTATGTTCTGCTGTATAACCAAAATATAGCATTTGGCCTTCTACTAGTTGATGTGACCCTGCACTGAAAAGATCTATTTAGTGATAAATTGTCTTTGCCATGAAAATGGGACAATTTGGGAGCCACTTAATGTGCAGCTTTTAAAAATGCTGCTCACTGTCATTTCCAAAATGAAGCACCTTGGACAAATCTACTGCTACTACAGAAGACGCTATCCACAAAGTTTATAACCTCATGAGCAAGTAGAGCTTGCAAGATAAGATCTATTATATCATTGGCTACCTATTAGTATCAGTTCTGACATTAGTTGTCACTTAGTTCATTACCAGCTGGATGCTGTATGAGATTTTTATATTACTTTCCCTAAGACTGGTGGCAAGGTACCTCAACCTTGAGGTAGAGCATCTACCTCTCATAGTCCATGAACAGTAACAACACATAGGTGTTCTGGTATTCCTAGGCTCATGAAAATGGGCTGTAAAGGAACCAAAGAACTCTTACATGGCTTCCTAAGATGTTAAAGTACAAACAGTTATGACAACCAAATTTAAAAGTATTTTTCACTAACAAATATTTATTGAACTTTTTTTTCCTTTAGAAAGAATATGATATGATAAAATTGCATCGGTCTGAAGAAAGCAAATCTACTCCTCTCCAAATGTAGAGAAACAATGTTTACTGATTATCCTTATTAATATTTCATTGCTACCCATTGTCTTGTGTCTCTTTAGATGTGCTTCTAGAACATTCTTTTATATACTATATAAACTATAATTTTCCATCCTCATCATAAACTTCATCTTCTTTGAACTATCCTCAGCCATACCATCAGTGGATCTGTCACTGATATCTTCAGTGTAACTGTTTTACTTTTTTTCCTTATTACTAATATGTACAGGGACACTATTATATATGCTTAATATTTCTTTTTTCTTCATGTCTCATTTTTTTTTTTCACTTCTAATTACAGTTCACTTTTCAACTGAAGCAAAGTAAGTTATGGCTAAAGCTGGCCTTTTTTGGGTGTTATATCAAGAGGCAAGAGGTTTTTGAGGACAATATTTTCAACTCTGTTAAAGTATAGGTATTCCTATTTTTCTTACCATTTTTTTCTCCCAGAAAAATTTATTCATCCTTTTCCTGTCTGGAGACATTTAGCTCCTCTGAAAGCCTAGCTGGAAATATGCTTTTGGCCATATTAAATGGTCAGCTTTGGCAACCACAGATTCCAATCCAGTGATTAAACTGACTATTTTTTATATGGAGATCCAGAGAGGATTAACCTCATGCTGTATGCAACATCTTTTGCTTTAGGAATTGTGCAGTGCTGAAAAACTCTACTAATGCTTTATTACAGACTGCATGGCACTGCTAACAGCATCTCACAAAATCAAATTTCCAATTAGAAAAGCTACTTGTTTCTTAAGTTACTCCACCTTATATCTCACTAAGATTGCCTCCACTCCTCTGTGAGATGCAGACCTTCTGTTATTATAAATGGTCTCAGGTAGGTGCTGTATCTCACATTTTGGCCCTGAGAAACAGCAAACGTAGGTGTCTATATGTGTGATAGGGGTCCAAGCACTCCTCAAGGCCAGTGGGGATCTAGCAAAGTGTTATGGATCCTAGGGAGTGATTCAATTTTCTGACACAGACACCATAACAGTGCTCAGTTACCTAAAGGTAGACATCCAGTATTATCTGAGAGGCTCTCAGGTGTCCAGCTCATCTGTATAGATTATGGGGGAGTGTGCCCTTTTCCAGTGGTAGCTGATGGCAAAGCAAAGAACTCCATAGTGCTTAACAGCAAGGCATTTGCATTTAGGCAATTGCACTTGCCAAGGGTTTTCAGTCAGGTGATGCAAGGGCATCAATTTGGTGGTGCAAGGGCATTTAACTGCCCCCTGACAAGCCCCGGGCTGTTCAGCACCTCAAGCGAGTCTGGCTACTGAGACTCAGGACTCTGAGGAGACCTGTCCCATCCTGAAGTAGTAGCGGGAGGCCAGGCACATATCAACTATCTAGGATGATATTAGACACTTATATTTTGGAACATGAATTGTGCCCTTGGAGCTCCAGTCCAGGAGATGGTCAGTCTCCTAAGGAATATCCTCACATTGTGTAAACTGTCTGAATAGTATTTTCTTCAACAATTTTCTCTGCAGGCTTCTCTTAGCTGAGTATTCAACAGAATGTCTGCAAAGAAATATCACAGAAATAAAGCCAAGCTAAATGAGATGTACAAGCCTGGAGACAGTCATGATCTATTAACCCACAGGTATTTTCCATTTTCTTACCACCTCTTAAAAACGTAATAATAAAAAAGCCAAAACAGACAATTTTTTGAAAGGTCAAATAAAAATTTAGAAGACAGTTCTCTAATTCCATCAGACCATCACCTGAGGCCTCACTGAACAGTTTTCCTTTTCTTCAGTCAAGAAAAGCTTTTCGTATGTAATTGTATAAGTTATAAACATTGGAAAGGACAGAAACTATTTAAGAAATTTTGTGTCATAGGTGTTCATAAACTTACTTTGAATGGACACAAACATGTTTAAGATCTAGTTTGATCTCCATCCAACCCAAGAACGGACCAACTACACCATTTCCCTCATCCTGCAATGTTTTAAGGAGAATACCGCACTTCCCAATTAAACTGGTTCACCTCCCATAGATTTTAGACTTCTGTCTCCTTAACCTAACTCTTTTTTTCTTTACCTCCTTGCATTCTTTTGTACTTCAGTAAGCACTTAGTAATTGCATCTGGATAATTCTGTATCTATATATTTACAAACATCTATCTGTTTGTTAAATAGTAAACAGAATTGGACTAAAAACTGGAATCAGTTTCTATCCCTTTAACTTCCCAGTAGACCTTTAAGTGCTTTCATAATGTTTTAAATTATTTTCTTAATGTAAATATATTTTGCTGCAAAACAGAATATAATTTTGAAAGATGCTGCATCTTTTTTGGCATAGAGATAGAAAGCTAACTCTGAGGGAAAGTCTTCCCTTCTCTCTCCAAACACTGGGTTGTAATGTCTTTTGGATTATGGGTATGGAAAATAAAGCACTGCAATCAAATACTGTAACTCTTCCAAAGTCTCAGTCAGATCAGAATTCCATATATCAGCTGCTCAAAGATATTAAAAAAATGGAGATAAACTTTACCATGAAGGACTGGAGAAAGCATTACTACCAACTGAGAAGAAAAAGTAAGGAAAGCATTCAGGTAGCCTGCAGGTTAACAGCATTTTCAATATTTGGGTAGATAAATGCAAAATATTGATGTCACCAGACAAAATTATTGTTTATAAGGAAATTGATGACTTCCCTCCCCTTTAGGCTTTACCTACACTAGTAAATCACATAATGTCCCTGACACTGTCAAGTTATACTTTATAGTATCAGTTTATTATAATGGGATTTTGCATTATTCTAGCCTGATCTGAACAAGTCCTAGCCAGGGTTTGGGACTTATCACTCTCAACAGAGAGCTTAAATGAAGCCACCCAGTTTCATGCGGTAGAAAAGCCTTGAAAGGCGTGTTGCAGAGGGGGAAAATAGCATGATTTCACCTACTAATAGAAAGGCAGCTTTAGACTCCAAAATAGAATCTGAGCCATTAATAAGAAAGTAGACTTTCAGGTCCTAAGGTCTGCTGACATGCCCTGATCCACAATTTGAATTTTATCAAATTATAATTTCGTGTTTTTCACCATTTTCTCAAAATTTATGTGTTTGTGTGTGTGTGTGTGTGTGTATGTATCTATCACTTTTGTTTTACACTGAAGTTTTGAAGAAGATAAATGAATTATTTTTAACTTTCAAAAGAGAAGCAAATATACTTCAGAAATAAGATCTGATTCCAAGATTAACACAGTAACAATATTTAAGTAGAAAAGCTGATTTCACACAGAACTGCTGACACAAACTTAACTAAAGCAGTACCAGTGAGGAACATTATAACTTAGGTAATTTTCTTATCCAGTAGATAACTTCTATATAGACATAGATAATATGACTAGTCTGTTGCTCCTATTCAGTCTCATCAAAATAGAATGAGACCTAAGATTTGTAATAACTTTATTCATAAAGAGAGGGGTTCTACACTGTGTTTGAGCAATTAAATCTTTGCAATTGTGGAACTTTTAGCACGACCATAATTGTATAACCCTGAAGCCCACCAGATTTGTGTTGTCTCAGATTGGTGACTTCTCTAGGGTACCCACATGAGGGTCATTCCTTCAAGCAAGTAGGGAATAGATAGGTGATAGCCCACAACATTTTAATTCAGAGTTTGATGAATGGAAAAAGGTGTTTGCTTTACCAGTTACCAGGAAATCCTTCTTCTGAAAGCTGTTGCTAATGACTTGTCACATATTCACATCAAAACATTTTTAGAAGAAATGTGCCTTCCAAGGTCTTGGAAAACAGTGTTTGTGCTCCTAATTAACTCAGGTGGTGTTGAACATTTTTCTCCATTCCTATGTGCCTCTCCGTCTGGCAAAGTTCATCTTGTCTGTGTCTGAATTTCTTGTGAAGCTTGGGTCTGAGAATGTCCTCGGGGAAGAAATAATTTATTTTTCAGATTTCAAGCCTGCAAACAAGGCCATTGGAGTGACTGGGAACTTCTGGAAGCTCTCTATATATGACAACACATCTGGTTCCAGGCCCTGAACACACCAGCAGGCTCTGTCCTGTCCAACCGCATCCACATTCTCCAGCCGTGCTGCCTCCACCCATTGGCCAGCAGCTGTATTCAAACTGAGTCCCCAGGCCTAGCTCTCTTGTAGGTATGCTGTGCCTAGTTTTGTACCTAGTTTTGTACCTAGTCCTGCAGAGAAGGATTTGGGGATATGGGTGGATAAAAAATGGGATATGAACCAGCAATGTGCACTTGCAGCCTAGAAAGAAAATCATATCCTGGGCTGCATCAAAGCTGGCATGGCCAGCAGGTCCAAGGATGTGATTCTGCTCCTCTTCTCCACATTCATGAAACTCCCATCTGCAGTTATCCACACAGTGCTGGGGTTCCCAGCACAGGGAAGACCTGTTAGATCGGGACTAGAGGAGAGCCACAAGAAGGGTCAGAGGTCTGGGATACCTCTCCTACAAAGAAATGCTGAGACAATTGGAATTGTTCTCAGGAAAAAATTCTATGGAGAGACATTACTGCAGCCTTTCACTATATAAAGGAGGCTTATAAGAAAGGCAGAGACTTTTTACCATGGCCAGGACAAGGCACAATGGTTTTAAACAGAAAGATGGTAAAATTATATTGGATATAAAGAAGATATTATTTAAATTAAGGGAGATGAGACATCGGAACAAGTTGCTTAGAGAAGCTTTGGATGTCTCATCACTGGCAGTGTCCAAGACAAGGTAGGACTGGTCTTTTTGCAAGCTGGCCTCATGGAAGGTGTCCCTGCTTATTTGTAGGGAGGTTGGACTAGGTGATATTTAAAGGTCCCTTCCAAACTAAAGCATTCTGTGATTCCATATGCAATATCAGGGCCCTGAGTACACCACTAGGCTCTTGCTGCTATGACCATCTCTTCGAGAGCCTCTCTCCACCTAGACTTATACCACTCCTTGTCCAGAAGCTACATTGGAGCTCAATTCCTTGTCCATTCCCTGAGCTGGTTTCTGGAGTTCAGCAGGAGAGAGCAGCGGTGCAAGTGAAGCTCCCAGGCAATCTGGGAGCCAGCGGTAACACAAGGCAGGGCAGCAGCCTCAGGAGCAAGGTAACAGTCCCACAGCACCTAATGAAGCAGAGCAAAGCTGTTTGGGTGACTGAAACCAGAGTGGGGCAACCATCCAGAAACAGATGTCCATTGAAGAGGCAGGCTTAAGGTCAAGCTCAGAGATCAAGTCAGCAATATAATGCTAAAAATCTAGTCATAAAAACCTAGTCACAGTCTATTCAACACCCAGTCTGTACTGAAAGTGGTATTGCTTCCATCCTCATGAGGTTCACATATGTTCATGTACTGCTTCCCTTGCTCTCATACACGTACCCCATATGTTCATGTACTACCTCACATCCTCTCATACCAGCCCAGAAGCTGTCCATGAGGTAACCAAGGGGCTAGAAAGCTCTTTTCTCTCGTCTTCCTCACTTGAATTCTGAGAGTGGAGGGGAGCTGAAGGCATCCTCAGCTTCCTCCTCTGTAGGAGGAGCTTTGGGAAATGGGATGTCTTTCTCCAAATCCTTATTTCTTTAACAGCTCAGCAGAATAACGTAAAATCCTTGTGCTGTTGCATTTTTTTTTTTCATAGTGTGAGACCATTCCCACTGTCTAAGATGTAGGCAACACAACAATCCTGTGTGTCAGAATTCTAACAAGGAAATTCTAAGGGAATATTACCATTTCACTGTAATTTAGTCCTTTGACTGTGGTAAAGATCTTATCTATTTAACTGTTTCCATAAAAACACAATTATCTGTATCTGTTAAAGAGAAATTCACACAATCTTCTCTATCTCCATGTAATCTACACATGCAGTGTCTCTCCTGTATATTAAAAAAAATGATAGGCATGTCTTTAAAGAATTGATGCTGAAAATGAGCAGTAAGGGATAGAAAAATAAGAAATACCTAAAAGGTTAATCTTTTTGTTTCATTCAGTGATGGCATGATGCAATATTAAGTCACCTCAGGTTTTGGACCTCTTAATAACTCTCTGTTAGCTAACACTTCAAAGACAGTGCTTTGTTTCAAGACTTCATTGCAATGTATCCACTTTTTCCTTCCATGTTAGAATGAGGTGTATGGACAAACCTCTGAAGGTTTAGTCTCGGAAGGGAGTAAGCCTTTTGAAGCATTTCAGTTGCCTAGCATTTCTAGCATGCCAAGCAGTAGTTAGAATTATTCTGTCTTTCATGTTGAGATTATTTTATGCATTTTGAAATTTATTTTATTTTTTTCTACTCTCTGGAATTTGTTTTAATCTTTGTAAGCTTTCAATTCCTGCAAAGATTCAATACCTTGAAATTAAAAGATTAAAGGATTCAGCAGCAGTATTCAGAATACTATATGATTAGCTTTAATTGGTTCTGAATTTTTCTGTTGAAAGGGTTTTCTAACATGCACTTAGTAGCAGTCACATGGTCCCTATCTTCCATGCCTTTACATGGGGATTTGAACACTTTCAAAAATTGCTCTGTAGAGGAGGACTGGCCTAATTTATCTCAATTAAAATTTTCATCTTTAAACAATAACGTGTCTTGTATAAACCTGAAATTTCAAAAATAGCAATAAAATCCTTAAGGCTTTTTAAATTAAAATAAAATATATATGTTAATATATTTGTTGAAAATTAATAAAAGTAGGATTTACCATAAATTATATACTTCAATGCTGTTGAGACAATATCATAAAGAGTTGGAAAAATTTACTTGCTTTCATGTTAAATATGAATACAGAATGTTTTAAATTATAATAATTTATACAGAATCACAGTTGGAAGGGACCTCTCAAGATCATCCAGTCCAACTTCCCTGCCAAGGATGCTTCGAGCGGGTTGCATAGGAATGTGTCCAGGTGTGTCCAGAGAGGAAGTCTCCATGACCTCCCTGGGCAGCCTGTTCCAGTACTCTGACACCCTCCATGTAAAAGGTTCTTCCTCATGTTAAGGTGGTGTTTTAGTTTATGGCCATTGCTCCTTGTCCTGTCACTGGGCACCAGATTGAAAACAGTCTGGCAGCATTCTCTTGGTATAGTTCTTTGAGATATTTGTATGCATTAATGAGATCTGCTCTCAGTCTTCTCTTCTCCAGACTAAATAGGTCCAGCACTCTCAGTCTCTCTTCATAAGAGAGATGCTCCAGACCCCTCATCACCTTTCTGGCCTCCACTCTACCCTCTCCAGGAGCTCCTTTCTTGTACT